>VXBQ01007566.1:627342-787478 GCA_013400175.1 Phainopepla nitens | reverse complement strand
TTTTTTTTTTTTTTCCCTCTATCACAACAGATTCCTTCTACATGGCCACTGGACGTTCATAAAGTAGCAACCAATATTAGCTGTTCAACTAATATTGACCAGCCCTGCATGTCCCTTGTAACCTCAAGCAAGACTGTTTTTTGCCTAACAGCTCTTTTTAGTCCAAACTGAAAATTCAAACCTGCAAGAGGCTCTCCTAGGCAGAGACTTTGCTTGCACACACCATATCTAAAGTGACAACAAGTCTTGATATTTTGCTCCAGTGGTTCTCCAACTGCACCCACAACAAAAACAAAAATCCAGAAAAGAAAATCCAGACAGTGCACACGTTATCACATTTAGCTAGCAAGATCACAAGAGGCTGCCTGACAGTTCAAGAATACTGTATTGCAATAGCAAGGTAACTATCATGGTCAAATGGAAAATAGTTTCATACTTTATGGGTTTATCCAATTATTTCCTTTGTTAAACAACAAACAGTCCCAATTAAAATGATACATTTCCACAAATACGGTTAGCAAGAAAATCAATATTTTTCCTAGAAGATTCCTATAGGATTACATTTATCCCAGTAAAACTCAATGATTTATAGCAATATACCTGATGTACTGTGAATTCTGTGGCTTTAAATAAGTAGTTGATGCATGTAGTATTTAGAACAATTTCTAATTCTCTCTCTTTTTTTCTATTTTGGATCTAAAATGAATAAAATACTATTATAATTGGAAATCAAATGTTTACAGTTTAATTGCAATTGGAAATCAATTAGAATTCAAAACATATTTCTATGTGAAAAAAAATCCTGTTTATTTCTATCTAATGTGACTAAATAAAAATTTTACAAAAGAAATACAAGGAATTTAGAATATAGGAATAATTTTTGCCTGTCAATTACCATCTTGTCTCTGAGTTTTGGGGTTTTGAAGGGTTTTGTTTAGAACAAGGGATTGTTTCACCAAAGTATGGACAGCTAATAATTTAACTTCAGGGATTTTCTAAACAACAGTTTTTCATAAGCTAAAAGGAATTATAAGTAATTAATGATATATTGATCTTTGAAGTTAAAGAATTCTTAAAGTCTTACAATGACTTTCAATGACTCTTTTTCCAAAGACTTATTCCTAGTTTGTGCTATATTATATGCAGTATTTTTATATCATTTCTGAATGAGTGATGCTGTCCTAGGCAGTATCTACACTTTTTTTTGTCTACAGAATATTCTTCTGTAAATTTACCAAATCTCTAGAACAGCAAGTGTAATCTTCCTTGTAGAGATCACAAATGAGTAACCACGAGAAGAATGAAACAAAATAAATTCTCTAATTCCAATTCTTAGAACCAAAAATGTTCTCAAAGTGTCTGTTCAGTTCTAAATATACTTCCATCCCAGCCTCATAAATGAAAAGATAATGATGTGTATACCATCCAGATATCTAAGAAAATTGTCTGGAAAAAAAAGCTATTCTTCTTAGGACAACAGAAATTTGATAATTCTGTGTATTTGAAGGCAAACCCTTTCAAATCTGGATATGTGAAATATATAGATGAGTATATATATATATATATATATATATATGCAGAATGTATCTGAGATATTTTGCATATGGTTTCTTGGCACTATAAGGTAATAGTTTGAACAAACCCAAAGTATTTCTGTAAAATAATTTATACTTTAAAATTTTATTCAACTATGGCAAAAAGCAATCTCACCACTTAATCCTTCTATGTGCATAACATACTAGAATCCCTCCATTCATTTCCTCATTGAACTGATTTTGTCTATGATAGAGTTAATTTTCTTTACAGTATCTTTTATTGTGCTGTGTTTGGGATTTTTGTTGGGAACAATGTGGATAACAGAGGGATGTTTTACTTATTGCTAAGCAGCACTCGCACAGTGTCAAGGTCTTTTTCTGGTCCTTACCCCACTCCTCCAGTGAGTAGACTGGAGATGCATAAGAAGATTGGAGGGGAAGCAACCAGGAAAGGCCACCCTGACTAATCAGAGGCATGTCCCATATCATGTGACATCATGCTCCCCAATACATCTAGGGGAAAAAGAAGAAAGTGGGAGACATCAGCAGCAATGTTGTTTGTCTTCCCACATCACCACTGCCACATGTGATGGATCCCTGCTTTCCCAGGAATGGCTGAACACCTGCCTGCCCACGAGAAATGGTGAATTAACTACCTTCATTTGCTTTGCTTGTGTGAGCAGCTTTTGCTTTCCCTATTAAACTGTCTTTATGAGTTTTCTCACTTTTATCCTTCCCTTTCTCACCCTTATCCCGCAGGAGGGAGAGTGACAGAGCAGCTGTGTGCTGCTTACTGCCTACGAAGTTTAATTCGGAAAATCCATCCTTTTTTATTTTTTTTTCTTCCCTCACAGAAAGTTATCTCCAATAAAGCTACTCTTTTTGGATACCAAGAACCAGATGATCTGTGCATTTTTATCAGCAGATTTCTTCAAATCACTTGCAGGGAGGAAAATGCCATAGAAGATCACAAAATGTGATAGACATGTCTATATGTGATAGACTCTCCTTACAATTCTTGGGTTACAAAGTCATCAGAAAAATCTGAGTCTCTCATCTTTTATTAATATGAATTTCTAAAAGCTCGCTAAGAAATCAATCCATAAAGATACAGCTACAAGAGTATACATACTACAGTATATTCAGACACTTTCTGCACAACAAAATTCTAGGAATTGTCAATATAGGAAATGTTGACCCTCTGTTATCAAAATCTCTCCAGAGGAAGCAAATCCATTTCCATCCAACGCATACCATGACTTAACTAGTAGAAAAAGAATTTCTATTTTATCTAATCTGCCTTGATATTTTTACAGGGTGGCATCCAGCTTCTCCCTTCTGAAAAGTTTATGTCAGAATGGATCTCTATCATACTGCTACAAACATCATTTGTTGCACCTGCCAAGAAAAAAACTGCATTGACCCAATGCTAGTGTCAGCATGGGAAGAAGCAATACTGAACATTTTAAATTTACTATTTTCTTTTATAGCTTGCTTTACCCTAAAGCAAGCATTTACAAGAGGGTTAGGGCTTTAGACAAATATAGGAGGAAGGTTACTTGAGGTCCTACATCAACTTATTAAGATCTAATGGATCAATGACTCCAAATGGAAAGCGAAAGTGATTTTTAGGAGTCTGTAAAGGTCACATAAATTAAATGGTAATACATCCCATTGAATGTTTTTTATTCTTATGACTCATTGTGTTCACTTCTTCAATTTCCATGTAGTATAACTCACAAGTTACTTGCTCTAGCCTTTATTTTTGTAAATGTATTTTTATTGCCATGTTGACAACTATCCTTTCTTTTCCCTAAAGCTTCTTTTTTATCTCTGGTGTTTCTTTTACTCTTCTTCCAAACACTTGTTTGAGAAAGGCAGACTAGCATAAGAATCTAATGTCAGTGACAGTGTTATTCTTATGTTACTACAAGAATGTCAAGGATTTGTTCTCAGTTTCAGCAACAAAAAGCCAGCTACTTCAGTGACTGAAGTATACTTGCTAAAGATATTCACTGATGCTACTCAAAGGAAAATGTGATAAGTAATTAAAGTGTATATTGTGATTTTGAAAGAAACTATGGGGATTTTTTTCCTCAGTGTTGAGAAGCACAGAACTACAATATTAGGAAATATATATACATACACATTAGCAAAACTTTGTGAAAATGTCAAGCAATGATTTCCTCCCTCTTCTTAAAACATTATTTTAGAGTAAAACAGATGTCTCTAATAACTGTTATATGAGTGAGGATTGAAGAACTCAACTGTAATCTCTTCCAGTGCCCAAATACAAACCTTCTAATTTGCAATCCCTCCTTCACATTACTCAGTGGTATGCTTTAAGACAGACAACAACTCTATGACAACTAAGAAAATAAATCCCAAACCTACAAAAACTACGCTAGTTTTGAGAGAGAAAGATGTTTAAAAAATGTCCATATATTGAATATAATAGAAAGTCACTGTCACGCTGTTGAAAATTTTGCACCTTTCTGGCAACTAGGAAGGTAATATGTCAAACACCATTGATAGACAATGAGGTCAGCAAGAAGTCATGTCACAGAGCAACCAGACCAGCAGCAGCAGTGCTGCTGTCATTTCTATCCTCAGCCCTGACAAGTGCTGCATGTGAGTCCCTTCTGCTCTGCAGCTGGACAGCAGCTTCTTCAATGTCTCTGTGCCTCGGGGTTTTTCCAAATCCTGTTCCATAACCTTTTCCAATCTTATTTCCCCTCCAAAAGCTTTATTTATGCAAATTACTGAGGTCTGCTACAAATGCTTATCCATGCCAAGGTTTGCAAGCTTTTTCCACAGTATCAACATCTGTAAAAACACCTTACTCTTTCCATTAACAAACTCTTTTTATTCATTACCTTATAGACAACCTTCTCATAAGGAGAAAACCTCCAGTTCTATAGAACAACATTCTGGAAATAAATCTGTGGCTGATTGTGTCACCTGGACTTCTTCACCTTCCTCACTTAGGGGACATATTCACTGAGTTATTAAATAAAGATGATGTTTTTCTTAGGGGACTTGGAGGGGAATAAGGAAGGAAAAATTAGGTACTAGCTTAGTAACAAAGATTCCAGATATGAAACATGGGTATGCTAACACAAACATGTTAGTTAGGTATGGATAGGAAAAAAAAATATAGGATAGAATAAATAAGAGTCAAGGGGAAAGATGGATAAAAAGAACAGGTGATAGCAAGTCAGGGTGAAGGAGGTACCACATTAGGCATCTAATCAGATGTCTTTGACATCTGTATATTAATACAAAAAGCACAGTGAGTAAACCCAGAAAATTGCACCATTTTTTGTTCTGAAAGTTCAAAACCATATAATAAGCATCTTAGAGAGCTGGTGTAGTATCCCAAAGGACTGGAAGATTATGATAATATTATATGCAGGAAAGATGAGAAGACCAAAGGCGGAGTAATTTTTGAAAGAAACTATAAGGCACAAACAAAAGCTTATGCAGTGCAAAAGTGGAATAGAAAATGCAGTAAAGAATAGACTTTGGCTAAGACACTGTCATTACATTCAAAACATACTGAAATAGACACCTCAAAATATAAAATACATTGTATTTTTAAATATGATGGAATAACAGGGAAAGAAGGAGGTAAAATAGACAAAGTCGAGGCACAAAAAAGAAAAGTCAGAGATGTCTAGGATGAAATAATTCTGTAAGAGAATTAGGAACAAAAGCAAGATTGAAAATTTTGATTCCATACTCAGTGGAGGAGCAGTGTTTTGCAGATAAATTGAAGGAAGTTGGAGAATGCAGTGTGTTATCACAGCAGCCTTCTTTTTAAAAATAAATGTGGGACAGGTAACTAGTGTAATTTATATTGGCAGCAAGATGTTATGATCTCTGCATTAAACAAGAAAGATTAATTTAAGAATTTAGATGTGAATGGCCACCTTTTGCAATCCTATTAGCTGTGTTACAATATGTTTTACAACCAAGAGACATAAGATACTGAAGAAATCCATAAACAATTTCTAGGTGAGAAGTGATGTAAACTCTCCCTGAAGGGGATGGAACAACACTGGACAATGTGTGCAGCTGTAAGCAAGGCAACTGTTAACTTATGGGATCACTCACTGATAAGACATTTAAAAAACCCAGAAACCCGGCAGCAGCACATTCACACGCTGATAAAATAAAACCAGCTCAGCATGAGGATCAGGCATTCTCAAGGACCACACACTGTTCACTGCAATTTACAGGTTTTCAAAGCATGGGTCTAATGAATTTACAACTAGTATAGAACATGAATTGGCTGAAGCAGCTTCAGAATAATTAGTCATTCTCTGATTAAAAGTATACATTTTCCACTCCAGTTCCTCTCTTAATTCTTCTTATGATTGAATAATTATCATGCCTGGTGGACAGAGAAAAATTAATAAATGTCAACCATCTTAATGCTTGTGAGGCAAAGATCACTGAATATGATTTAACGGTGGGCATCATCTGGATTCAAAAAAAGGAAACTGATATATAAGGAGGATTATTACCTATAAGAAAAATAAAGTATATCTTCCCTACTCAAGCAACTATAGGAAGGGCTTAGCTAAAACAATAAATTCATTTTGAACACCACATTTTAAGAGAAGTGTGGAAGAGAGGAACTCTCATGACTGTTGTGGCACGAGTGAACAAATTGGTTCAAACTGGTTTACGTGACAGAAAAAAAAGGTTTATGAGAGGGGACAACAAGTTCCGACTTAGAAATATGAAAGACTTGGACAGGGCTTAATCTGTTATCCATATCTACTGAATGTGCAAGAAGTAATGTTTAAAGTGATTTGTAGCTGAGAACAAGAAGAAAAAAACCAACCACAAACCCCAGCCCAGTGAATTAATTTTATTTTTTTTTGTCATTTTTATGATAATCACATCCACAGACAGAACTAGCACACATTAACATAGTACAATTAATCTCTTAAGACTGTCTTAGAGATTAACTTCCTTTTCCACCTCTATCCATCCATAATCTTGTAAGTGCTATACCCAGAAGACCAACCCTGAACTTCATTTTATTTAGACTGAAAAAAGTAATAAAAGGCTATTACATAATGTTTACTTTCAGATATGCTTCACATCCATACAATAACTGAACAAAGAAGAAGAACCAAGTTTTTTGAGCCAATCTTAATCATACTGGCCCTATTTTATGAAACCACAAATAATAAAGTGTTCCATTAATGTAGATTGAACATCAAATAGGTAATATTTTCAGGTTGGTTTTCATAGCTGCTTAGGGATTAAACATAATTTGAAAAACTAAATTCTTACTCATATTTTGTTTACTAGTATCTCACCTTATTTTTGCTTTTTTACAGTTGTCCTTCTAGACTACTGGATTTTCAGAAGTTCTTCAGAACCTCACAGGAAACAGGAAACAGCCCAAGGTCCTGAACACAAAATGGTTAATGCTTATGTGCCCACTGTGTTTTCAAGGAAAGAAAGATGGAATGATTCTAAGCATGCAGAAGAAATGCTGTCTGAAAGAGTAAAATCCTATGAAAACTGTAATCACGTTGCTATTAAGAATGACCTGTCTACAATATAACATTTGATTCTTTTAAATATTTCAAATCACTCTAAGCTCCAATGCGATACTTCATTTAGCATCAAACATACAGTGTTATATTCCCAAAGAGACTATGGTGGAAAGAAGCAGAGGAAACGAATTAATATTGTTTACGGAAAACTTCTTAAAAAAAAAAAAGAAAAAATCATCATGCTATTAAATTGACAAACTACTTCATCAGACTTGAAAGTTCCCAGATTTATTTTATTATATATTGCCATGTTATTTTACTTAAGCATACAAATACAATGCATAGCCAGTGACAGGGATGAAGCTGAGTTAGGACAAGTTGTTTCCAAATTGTGTAAACTATTCCCCAGTCTTAGCTTTACAAATGCATTATCTTTGTGACAGCCTCTAACAGGCCACAATATTTCCATACAAAGAATTCTGTAGAAAGACTTCCAAAAGTACAAGAAAATCCAAGCAGTTAAACTTGGCAGTTTACATAGGTCTTAGTGCTGGAAACCCAACAACAATATGCTATAGAAAGATTTTGTTTGCTTTTCACTGCTGTGAAGTGTTAAATGGGTAAAGCTGCACATCTTTAGAGAACTGCACATCATATGTACCTTGGGTTGTGTTTCACCTCCCAATACACAGCTCAGACATCCTGGTTCTTCTCTCCCCTGTGAACACTTTTTTTCTCAATGCTTCCATAAGCATTATGGCACAGAACCTCAAGGAAATGGAAGGCTTTAGAAGAGGACAAGCAAATCCCAGAATGTGTTTACAAAGAAAGAGCCCCAGAGATTATATGCAAAGCAGGCCAATTATTAAGAAAAATTCCCAAGATGAAACTGATATAGAATGCTATCTTCAACACCTATACAATCATAACAGCATTCCATAATTTTTGATAATCCCAAATAATCAAGAAGACTTCATTTTAAGTTTTATTTGCTATACAATGGTAATTGCTGTGCTCCCTCTCTAGGCTAAATACTAATTGTTAGTTTTGTTTGAGTCCAAAACAAAAAAAGCCCCACGAGTTATGGAATTATTATTTAATTTATATTTCACTAAATAATCCTCACGTGCTGCCCAAGCCTCCATAGAAGATACATTTCTAGGAGGTAATAGGACTACAGTCTAAACAGAGTAGATATAGTCCAGGGATGGTGGTGGCTGTATTCTTTAGTATAATATATTAAATGGACAAAAAGCAGCCTAAAGCTCTTCAGCAATTCTGAAGTCTTTGCTGCTTTGCAAACAACCAGGCAGGGCACAAATAAATAGATAAGATGTCAGTGCCCATGCAAACACTCTTGCAGCCCAATAACCTCCATTACTTCACATACCTATTAGTAGCTAATAACTGATACATGATAAAAATGGATAAAACTTTTCTTTATCAATAATTAAATCTTCATAAATAATAGCCTTTATGCACTGAAAATTATCCAGGAACTACAGCTGTACATCATGAACACCTTTGATAGCATTCAATATTCTTAAAGGCACCAAAGTACACCATAAAATCAATGTTTAAGAACCAGCATAAGGCTGAATAAACACTAGAAAAATATATTTGTAAGCATATGCAAAGTACCATAGTGTCTCCAAGAATAATCTGTATGTGTGTACTGATACCTAGAGATAGCCTCTTCTTATGGATAGATGTAAAGGGACTTATCACATGATTATGGATGTCTGAACAATTTCTTAATGTTTCTCCTTGCTACTGTGCTATACAGTCCCTTACATAGTTTCAGGGCATTGTTGCACCAATTAGGTCTGTTCAAATTTAACCAATTTTTGTGGATCCTGGTGATACAGCCCAGGAAGTGTACACCTGGAAGAGGTGTGACATAACTTAGCAGCCCACTACAACAGAAGTTTTGTATGCCCAAATTAATATATTTTGATGCTAAAAAACAAGTGTTTTATGTTTTAGCTACATAGTAAAGTTTCTCACAGAGGACTTCAGACTGCTTTTAGCCTGTCACACTAAACCATCTGTTCACAAGCACCAATTGTTTCAAAGCACTCAATTGTTAATTGAATTTCAAAGCATTCAGTTGTTAATTTACTATATTACATCATACAGATGAAAGATAAACATCTGAGATTGACAGAAAATGTGAAGTGAGAAGCAATGAACACAAGAAGTATGTCCTAAGCAAAGAACATGACACATAAAAGAAACTTTGAAATACCAGTACCCACAGAGCACAGAAAAAAAGCCAGTGACCAAGAACTGAGTAAGAGCTGGGCAACACTGGAATAAAAGTAACATTACAAAAACGTTGCTTATAATTTTGGAAATTTTATGATCAGAAACAGAAAAAAAAAAAGATAATGCAACAATCATTAAAATTCTAGGAGGAAAATATGTGTATTAAAAAGGCTTGTAATTTGATTTCCCTAAAAATTTTGTATTATAGTCTTATGAGGAAGATTTAATAATTCTAAAATACTTGGCAGTGTTTGACTTACAACACTGTAGTATTTCAGTGAGGTAACTTATTAGTATTCTATTAAATATATAATTCCGTATATTGCTTTGGATGTGAAAATTTCTGCTCAATGTACCCTGAAGCAAAAGGGCAATTGAGCACTTCCTAGGCAATAAGAATGTTCAGATCAGTGCAAGTTCTCATTTTACACTTCTCTTCCAGGACAAGCTCTGATCATGTGAATTCTCTATAAAATTTAATCATTCCAACTGTCCTCTTCATTTCATTACTAAAGCAGGCTGCTCATTGTGGTCCTTAAAGCAATTAAATCAACTTCCTGGCAAATACTTATTGGACATCATTGAAAGGCTATGAAAAAAGTCACTGCCTTCTAAGAATTATGTGAGCAATTAAAATTACCCTTTTTTTAATAATTAAGGTGGAAATCAATGAAGTGTCTGAAAAATTAAAAGTTCTTAACGTAATACTACTAAGCTCTAGCTGAGACAAATATGTAAGGTTGATGGTTAACTGGAAGTTAGGAGAAGTTAACCTCAGAAATACAGAGCTGTTTTATTCTTATTTTCTGCTAGAAAATTAGTTTCAGCACAAGGCATAGCTTTATTTAAGGACAAAGTTGCCTAAAGCACAAGTGTGTACATATCTGGACAGAATTAAAAAAAAAAAAAAAAAAAAGTGCTGAACTTTGTATATCTGATCAAATCCTGTCAGCAGTACTGGAAATCAAACACAAGCTTAAACAAGTTTTGGACTGCTGGTGTCTCCCCTGCACAGAAGCAATGAGTTTATCAACATAACCTGGCCATCAGACTTCTGTGGTTTTTGGCATTCAAACTCCAGGTTTGCAATACGTAGTAGGAGGTGGCTTTCAGTCTTTCCTGGGGGCAAAATCCTTCCCTGTTATTATGAAGAGGGCATCCGAAGTCCACTGACAATGAAGAGCTTCTGCAGTGCTGCCCAGTCCTGAGTCTCTTGGTTCTGCACATGCATGACTCTTCTGCCTGAAGAGCGCCTGGTACTTCAAGCATGGCCTAACTGACAAGAGCACCTGACTGCTGCTGTTAACCAAAATGCCTTTCAGAAAAGTATCAAAACACACAGAAAGAGGAAGATTAACTCTTATTTCATCTCCTTAAGGATTTCTTTTTTTTTTTTTTTTTTTTTTTTTTAATGAGGGGAAAAAAAAACTAGTNTTTTTTTTTTTTAAATGAGTGGTAAAACAGACTAGTGTGGTCTTTTCAAAGTGCAAAATCTGTGAAGTCCTTGTGGATAGCGGTGTGGACTAACAAAAAAGAAGCAGGAGAGCCATTATCATCATTCCTTTCTCATGTAAATCAGTTGTCACAAATATCTAAGGAGCTAGAAAAGAGCTGCAGCCTGGTCTAAAACTATCATAAAGACTTCTGGAATATCTGGAGATAAAGGAGTTTTTTTTTCCTTTGGCAGAGGAGAACTTAATTGAATGCTACTAGAGAGACACTTCTAGAGACATAAGGGTTTAGTTTCTCTGAAAATGTTTCTATCCTGCACAAGACGTTGTGAGACTATTAAAAATTACTGTTAAAACAAGGAAAAATATATTTTAAAATTTCTTAAGGCTGGAAATTTCTCTCCCATTTTTAAGGAACTACAATTTCTTTTGCCTTTTGCTTCCTGAATTCTCTTAACAATATTAAAAAGTGACAGCTATCCCCATGACAGTCTGTCATAATGCTTTACATCAGAGTGCAGGGATATAAATCCATTGCAGGATAATTGTATAAAAATAAACATTTTTATTTCTGAAGCATGCTGATTTCATCACATCAGTCCAATAAGAGATAATTTTAACTTTTGTCTTATTTCTATATTCATACCTCAGACAGTTTGAATTATTTCTACACTGTAAAAGGTAGGGAAGGAGAAAAGTGCTTTATTTGCAGATAATATATACCTCAGTTTCTGTGTTTTTCTTCACAAGAAAACAACTAAGTTTACTTGGGTAAAGGTAAGTTTAACTTAATGCCAAAAATTACATATCAGTGTCACTACTTTCAATTTTACAGTTCTCTTTTCTATTTAAATAGCCCTTCCCAGTTTGTCCCAAGAATTGTGAGCTCCAATGAACAAAGTCACAGCTACAAACTCATTTAGACTGTTTCTGCAGGAATCTGAAAAGATGGCACGGCTACATTGTGCATGTAAGAACAGCACCCGTGATTGTCAGGAACCTGTGCTTTTGTGACCTTTATGTCTTGTTTAAAATTTCTGTAGGCTTGTGGGCCCTGAAACATGTCAGTTATTTACTACTGCAGTTGTACAGCAGAATGATTTTTTTTTCTTTCACTGCCGCAGCTTAGGTATGTGTTGCTTAGATTAACTGGTCGTCACACTAAATATAAATAATTTTGACAGTCAGGAGAACACACTAAATACACAAGTTCCACAGATCAGCAATCAACCTTATCTGACAGACTAACTCAAGAAACAGTTTTAAAAAGCATTTTTTCCTTTTGATCATCTAGACAAGTTCAGTGACAGACACTTTTCAGTCTCCCTTTTATATACAGGATCCAACAGTTTCCAGCATAAATAATGTATTTACCTACCTAAAATTCTAACTAAATTATGCACACTGGGATTGAAAGAGCAAAATCTACTGTTCAACAGGTGCAATTTGAAAAAAAACAGAATATAAGGAATTTTACAACAGAGATGAGGAGATTCTAGCAGTTTTTTCAAGTACATATTCTAAAATTGTGCTATATATTTCCAGGCTTTTCTGAAGATAATCACAAAATCATTAACTTTTCACCTCCAGAAGCTCCCCAAATAGGAAGAATCACTTCAATTGAACATGTTTCCTCTTCCCTCTCTAACTTCAAAGAAGATATTGATAGATTGAATTATTTCATCTTTCTAATACATTTTCCTAACTACCTACATATTCTTTTTATCCCTTAAACTGATATTACTTCCCTCTTATCCACATAATACTATCTGCAAATTTTCTTATTCTCATCTCACTGGAGACTTTCTCTTTGGTGACTTATGACATGCTGCATCATCTTTCTGTACCTGTGCTTGCTTTTTTGCCAGTCTCATTCTGTGTTTCAGGTGTTTCATGCTGCCTTAGCTAAAGCTTTTAGAAGAAAGTACATTTTAAAAATGACTTAAACCAAAAGTAAACCAAAAAAATCCTCCTAATATAATATAACAGAATTCTACTTTTCTCCTCTTTAATATTTTGTGAAATATTCTATACGAAGTTTGTATTAAATGTAACTGAACGAAAATTACACTGACATGCATAAACAAACGTGTATTAATCCAGAATAAGAAGTTAAGAATATAGTATGTAGGTAAATACCTTTCTAGAAAACTTTTTAAGATTTAGTTTGTGAGGCCTTAAGCTTCACACTTTTCTGACTGTGTTTCTATCAAAACTATGACACATATTTAGATTTATTGTTCTTGTAAGGGAATTCACATCTTGTCAATTCACTGGAATGAGCAATTGCAACTCTTTATTTTGTTAAGTCACTTACTATTTTATTTTTGTAGTCTATTACAGGAGGCAGATATAGAAAGAGAGAGAAAGATTCAATACTTAACTGTTAAGAGAGTTTTACTGGGATGAGGAGGAAAAATTCACATTATCACATACCTGTACAAAACTGTCGAAGTTCTGTATCTTATTACATTAATGTTATGATTCTTCTCTTCATTCTAGCTGATGGGCAAGGGAGTTTTATGTCTAGCTAATCCTAATCAGAGAAATCACTCAATCTCTAACCAATGAAAAGGAATACTTCACTTGTTGACTGACTTAGTATACTGAACTTATCCCAGTGGTACTTCAGCTAGTGATTGCTTATAAAAATCCCATTCTAGTGACTAAGATTTTAATATTTACCATATAATTGCTAGAAAATATATCTTGAATTTTTATCCTTCTAATATTTTTATTTTCTGTACAAATATAGAAAGCGTATAGTACACAGACAGTGTTGGTCAGATGCACAGAAAGTAATGGAATCATCTGACATTAAAAGAAAAGGTAAGATCTTAAAACAGTGTTCTCATTTGGTACTGATTTTGATTGATAGCATTTCCTCCTTCAGCTGGGAGGATATTATAATAACATACAAAGTAATAATCTGACATTGATTTTCAATAACTACAGTATATTTGGATGCTATTTGAACAAGACTATATTTTTTTAAGAATGAAAACTTCCTTACTTTTGAAAGAATGAGAACCCTCACCTTAAGTAAAAGCAGGACAGACATCTCAATTCTCTTTCCAGCTCTTTACACAGAATAGTATATTTGCATCTAGAAACTTTTCATCAGACTGGAAGTTAGAGATAAGTAAGTAAATATGGACTATTTTGTATAAAAAACTCCTTCAGACACTGAGCAAAAATGTGATCGGTACTGATCACGAGCATTATCTTTAAAACCCCCTGTTATTAATATAGCATTTATTTAGCACAGAACCAAAACTACTATTTTTTCTGAATTCCTATGATAATACCAGGAAAAATATACAGCATTCCTGTGCTGTTCTTGCTCTTTTTTCGGATGCAGGCTGGTATGAATTTTCCCAAGCCAAAAACAGAAAATAAAATGAAAAACAAGAATGCTATCACAGACCCTGGCTTTCTGTTAAACATTATAGGATACTGAACTGAATATTGCCTTGAGCTAGCTAAGTATTAAAAGTATTCTACAGAGATGTAGTGCACTACTACAATAAAAATATATTGACAATTGCCTTGAACCAGTTAAGTATGCTACAGAGATCTAATGCAGCAGACTAAAAATCTATTTCTATGTGGTAATGACAGTCAATTTTTGAGACATTTCTCAAATCAATATTTATAGGCTCTTTAAAAGGAAGAAAACCAAAACCTAAAGATAGTTTTGTCCTATGAATGAATTGGTTTGTTATTTTACAGTCGCTATTAAAATTCATATATACATATCTATCACCAAGTAAGGTACATTTTTGCTAAGCTTAGAAAATATGTGCTAAAAAGGCTATCTCTTTGTTTCGTATAATTATCCTCTTGCCACGAGATGGCACCAAAAGATTAAAAATATCTGCATTCCTAAGGTTCCCATCTGAAAAAAGGAACACTTTTCAGGGAATTGCGCAAGAAATGTCTTCAATATTTGACTTTCAGTCTGGTTAGCAAGTTATGAATGTCGTTCTGCTCATTTTGACAAACTACTGAAATGTAGACTTACCATAGAGTTAATAGAGAAAAAAAATTGTTATACTAAAGCTCAAGTTTCCTGTAAATTGCAAAGAACTACCTGTGGACATTTAGAATTATATCATTCTTGTATGGGGCAGGGAAGTACAAATATATCCAGTATATTAATAAAAAACTGAGCCGACACAAGAAAAAATAACTCAAAAAACATTAACAATGTATGGTTTCCCCTGAAGAAAATTTACAAAACTTCAACAACTTATGCATTATGAATTATTCCTTTACTCCACTCAATTTTTTTTTTCTCAAAAATGCAAATAAAAAAAAAAAAAAAAAGCTGATCTCAAATTTAGTGAACTCTTTAAAAATTGTGTGGTATATAACATAAAAAGTGAAGAAACTCTGTTTCCAGCTGGTAGAATACTATATTGTCAAATTAATGCTTTTCTATTCCCACAGCAAATCCTCATCCCGTATGAACAGTGTTACTATTTGACATGAACAGCTGGGAGTGGACTATCTGCATAAAACCAAACCCAAACCAAACCCTGCAGCCCCATGTAGGATAAAAAAATTCAAACCATAATCACTTCACTGGCAATTATTTAATGTAACACATTTATCTATTAAAATACCAGCAGAACTACTATTAAAAAACAGTTCATAACCTCCAACCAGTAAGAAACCAAACATCTCAGAAAATAAAACTACAAATTCCCCAGCAAATTTCAAGTCACATAGACTTCTTTAAAGAAAAATGTTACGACTATAAAAGAAATATGTTTGTGTCAGTATTGTTCTGATCTTCATCACCAGTATTTCTAATTGTACAGAAACATATTAAGATACCTTCAAACATTTTTTTCCTGCACATCACTTCATTTCAGCTCATATATTTTAAAGCACTAATGGATTACCCTTGTGAAGTCAGCACTTGATTAAGCAGTAGAATCACTGAGATGAATTCTGTTTAAATACAATTGAATCCTTTAAAGTATTCTTTTTTTGCTGTCATCTTGCCATTATGACATCACATTTTTTCATTTTATTTTTCTCATAACTAATAGCCCAGTTTTAATCCACTACAATGATAACTAAATAGCTTCTAAACTTGTCCAGTAATTAGTTTTTTAGTGCCAAGGCATATTTTTTTTTTGGTTGGTTTTTTTGGGGGGAGGAAAAGAAGGATTTTAATATACTAGAAGTAGAAATGGACCCCAACCAGCATACCCAGAGTAGCAAGGAACAATCACATTACTAAAATGACCTTATAGCCGTGGATACTTCTAAGGCAAAACCACCTGGGTGCTTTTCCAGAGATTCAGCCAGAACCATTTAACTGGCAGCTCTGGGACTGATCCACCCAGGCTGCTTTTATCCCATTACCCCGAGTTTCACAGCCCGTCCAAGTGGCAAAACAACCCTGGACCCCTCATGCACAAGCACTCTTGATGGCTGCAGCCATAGAGAAAGGAAATGGCAGGTATTTTCTCTCCTGAATGTACATAACCTGAAATTTAACAAGAACTCACTGCTTTGTTAACATAAGGGATTTGGTCCTATAATTTAGAAGGCTGAACTACTTTGAGCTTTACCATTGGTTTTTAACTCCAGCTAAGTGGTTGTTGTCAGAAGAGAAAACTTAAAAGCTCATTTGTAAATTCTGTTCTAAAGCACAATATAGGAAATACAATTTAAATCCTGGAAAACAGTGAAATATATTTATACTGGTATTAAAAAAAAAACAAAACAAACCTTTTGGATTTCATAGTTGAATGATTGGTTTCTCCTTCATTGTCACAAAATTTTAGACAAGCAGTTTAGAATATCTAAACCCTAGTGACGTTTTTATGTGACATTATAGGTTCACTAATTCTCTAGAAGATTTATGCTCATCAAAACTTTAATGGGATTATTAATAGAATGCACTATGTCTTTGCTCTTTTTCCTTTTCTAATTCTCATTATTCTGGCCTCAAACAAAAAACAGGAGAAAACCAACCACAGTTAGGATACATTCACAAATAGCACATGTGTTTCAGAGTGATTCAGATGCCTTGTTTATCAAGGATTGAAAGAAAAAAATGTATGATTTTGTCTTAATTTTCCATCCTGTACAAATATTACATACATGCGCTTAAATTTTAGAGAAGAGATCAGTTTATTCTAGTGATCAGAATGATTAAAGACTCTGTAAATAATAAAACTAATAAACAAATGAAAAATACATTTCCACCTTAAGAAAGGTTTTCTCAAATTAATTAGATGAATCAGGATACTATTTGGTTTGAAACTACTTAAGAAGGGAAATTTGAAGGAATACCATAAACAATTTCATAGAAGAAATACTATTAGAGAGTAAAATCCATCTATCTCTATCTGTTCACATTACATTCAGTTGTGACTACCAGAAAAAAAGTAGTTCCAGTAACACACAGCACAATTGATTTTCTTAATCAGAAACTTAATAAAATGCCCCCAATTTATGGAGAAAACCAAACGTACCTAACATGCCCAGGACTCTGTTCACCCATTTTAATCAAGATGTGCTTTCTTCACCATGAGCACCATACTCTCACTCAAGGGAAAGAGCACATCTCAGCATGCTAATGTCAGAAAATAACCTTTGTCCAACACAGGGGAAAAAAAATCATACTTCCCTAAAATGATTCTCACAATAGTGTTCTACATCTCACTCTTTTATTGACACTAGAAATTTCTGCCAAAAGACTGTGGAAACTGAGAGAAACAGAATTAGAAGACAAAAATACTATGAAAAACTTGGCCATGGGTAGTGGGAAGCAGAAGTATATTTAAGGAACTTGGATGTAATATGTTTCAAAAAATATATAAATATCTTAAAAATATTTCATGTCATAATGGAAATGTCTTACTTCTGCAGTCTCAGAAGCAAGGAAATTTTTTTATTTGACTGCAAAGTAAGTAGATGTATCCCATTAACCCATTCATAAATTGAGGTCTACACTATTCCTTTCCACTTACCACAAGACTATTCTGATTAACAGTGCTTTTATTTTTAGGAGAAAGTCAGGAAAGCAGGATAGTAGCTCTGTGGCATAGCTTATGCCACAGAATCAAAATTATAATGCATGTAGAAATAATATAGCAAGCAACGGTATTGACATGTAAAAACTCTCTCCCATACTAAATGAAAGAAACCAAAAATTAGAAGGTATCTCTACTCATAATGAAAATATGATCTGTAGCATGATGTAAACTTTTTTTAAAAGATTATTTGTATAATCTGTTATTAAAATTTATTCTTACAGGTGGAAAGGAAGTAAGAACTGAAATATTGTCATTGTCTTGCTTCAATTCATCATGTTTGGGGATTTTTTGTATTCAACCTATTCAGTTGGGATTTTTTCTTTCTATTCTTTCTGTTTTTCTTGGGTTTTATTTTGCAATTGTTTCTAAAAACTGAAAATCCAGATCATCTTTTGAATAATCTCAACATTTCAATAACAAACAAGCAAATATACGCCCAACATTTAGCTTAAGAATTTAATCTTACCAATCTAATTAGCACACACAAACTTTTAGTAAATGTATTACCTATAATTTTCACAATTTATAGAATCAATGACATTTTATCATAAAGTCATAGGAAGGGACCTGAAAGATCCTCAACATCATGTAGCTCCAAGCCCCTCCTACCATAAGCAGCGCTGCCATCCACTAGCATGGATAGGATATCCACAGCTTCACTGGGCAGCTTATTCCAGTGCCTCACTACCCTACAAGGAAAGAATTTCTTCCCAGTATGTGATCTGAATGTCTACTTTCAACTAATTTTCTGGTGACACACACATCAAATGGATGTGCATTTATGGTTCCCAGTTCCACACACCATGGAAAAGGCATCAGGAAAATGACAGGTCTCTACTTCAAAGAGAAAGGAATTATACATTTACAGGATAATTTTTCTTGGAATTCTTAGAAGCAGAATAAACTTCACTATCCTCCCTCTATTCTCCATATTAACTCCAAATAATTACCCATACTTTGGATTCTTGTATCTTTTCCCACTCTCATTTAAAAACATAGATTTTCTCCATGCATTTTTGCTTTTGTGTAAGATATGAAATGCTCAAAACTCTCTTGATTAAGGCTGTGATACTTAGAGGAACTGATGATAGAATGCAGAGTTTCTAAGTTTCCTAAACACAGGTATATCTCTGTTTTACTTGTACTAGCTATTAGGAGAGATATTTTTTGCATATATTAAACAGATAGAAATATTTGAACCACTGAAGTGTGGTAGACATATGCAATAAAAAGTTCAGTTATATATATTTATTTTTGTTAGTTTAGGAGAGAAAAATTAGCAGTCCTCTAGGACACTGCATTTTGAGTCTTGCTAATAGTGCTGCAAATTACATTGGTATACATTCTTCATGTTCAAAAACTCTGGATATTATAGCATTGCAGAGTTCATGAGGATTGCAGTTATCTTTAAAGATCATGCTGTGATCTGGATAAGTGGTGGTATGTCATGTTCTTTATGTTGTAATGCAAAACATTGCAATAAGTTGATACAATAAACCAAATCTGTAAAGTGGTAGGTGATGGAATATTAACAGTAAAATATACATGTACATACATTCATGTATATCATACCATATACAGTTCCTCATGAAAAAGCATTTGAAGAGGATATTTTGGTTTTCTTAGAAAACAGTAGAATACAGTTGTAGCTTTTGAGCAACAGAATTCTGGAAACATCTATTTGAAATAATTTTTTGAACCATTACCTTTACATAAACACACACATGCTCTCTTCATTACATGATTCCCTACTGTGTTAAATATGGTTCAACATTCACTATGAGTTACAATTAAGAGATGCCATGATTAAGTTACAAAAAGCATCATGTGAAGAATGATGTCCATGTGGGAATAATATTAAAAAAAACCCTCCCATGTTGATGTTGCTTTTCATTATATCCAATTAACTTCCTAAATCTTTGTATTTCCCTGTTGCGGCCTTTTGGTACATGGTAATCACACACTTCCAGATAGTAGACTTGAGTTTATATCCCAGAGCACATGCCCTGTGACAAGCTGGGAAGTACCTCTAAGATGCTACTAGAGCCTTATGCCTCCTGATGGACACTCTTCTTTAACCAAAAAATGATAAACATAATCTATTTCATCTTAGTTAATAAAGACAAAGAACGGTAGTGGGACTTGCAGGAGAAGTCAAGTAATAAAAGGCTGAATTAAATTATGAAAGAAACATTACAGTATTCCCCTTCCTAGAATGCAAGCCCTGTTTAAGATAAAGGTTGTCCCTGTTTCACCTCTACTGTAAACACACACACACATTTGAGGTAATTGTCTCTGACCTTTAGTAATCAGGAAGACTGCATGTAAAAAGAAATGTGTATAAGGCTTCAACGGGCAATTTTTTTGCCAGATCGCCCACATATTAAAAAATGTACTGATAGGCCAGTAGAGAGAACATATGAGCTCAATAGCCTTTGTTTGGGTGGTGTTCTGGCTTCCCACCAGATGAAAACAGAGCAAAAGAAAAGTGTTCAGATTCAGCTGATACTTTTTTTGGGTTTTTTTTTTGGTTTTTTTTTCAGCTTGGTAACTATAATATACACAGCTCCCAGAGATGATGATTTTTTTTTTCCTATTTCTCTCTTGTAGATTCATCAACCCACAGAAATGGGCATGTTAGGGAAGTCATCATGCCAAGGATTCAAAGCTGAAAAGATGTAAATCCAGGGAGCAGGAAACAAGCAACTTTTAATATAGGAGTTTGTCTTGGCCTAAAGACAGATTTGGTGCTTTTAAGCTTTCCCAGAAGTTAAACAATAGAATTATTATGGTTTTTTTTCTCAAAAAGCAAGTATTCACATTAGTAGATTTGAAAGTGCAAGATGTGCAGCATATGTGCTTTTTAATCACCTAATGTCGCAGTGAACTGTACCTTTAGTTTCTATGAGCTTTCATTGATAGTTACATACTATGCAGAGCAAATGAAAGCATGCTATGGTGTGGCATCCTTATGTGCAGTGAAGTCACCCTTCATAATGTTTTACTCAGCCATATTTAAACTGCTCATGAGAAGATTGTTTTTACTTGTCTAATTTCAATTTTTCTCCTTTACAATAAACGATGTATCAAATAGTATGTTAGTAAAAAGTCCATAGCAAATTCAGTGGTAATACAGAACAAATATTCATGTGGTTCACTGAAGTCACTCAGAAAATGTTCCTTCCACCCAGTGGTTTTCTTATACTTATGTCAGTCATATAATTAATAAAAATGCCAAAGAATTACCCATTGAGTAGTTTTTTTTCAAATCTATGAAGGACATATTGTGAAGTCTAGTTAAAACACCTTGTTGTTCACAAACATGATTTCAGGTGATAATAATGAACAAATTAAAAATAATATTATCATAATCCCATATTCACCCCATTACTACTATTCAACAATAGTTCAATCTTACTTTGACCCCCCTGTACCAGTGCTGCAACCTAGTGGTGTGATAGGGTATAAAATTATAATGCTTTCCAATCAGCCTGTAAATATGATTAGCAGAGCTAAAAAAAAAAACAACACTTGCACAAAATTATCCAGGCGAGACAGGCTCTATTTCATTCATTTCTTTCCTTGGGAAATCACGTTGTGATCAGGAAATTACTCTCTCAGAATCAGAGGCAGATATTATCTTCAAATTAACCTTTTCTGACTTTTACATTTAATTATTTAACAAGGAAAAAAACTTACATTATTTAGCTGAAATTTGTATATTGTTTTGTATGTCTAGGTGTGTATTTTATTATTCTCTCTCTACATTTAATTAATTCTATGCTCATTTGGCTTCACATATAACATTATTTTTCTGCATTTTTCAACTACTGCTAAACACAGAAAAGAACACAGTGTCTACTGTGAGCACATTTCAGTATTTCATCATTCTTCACAGATCCTTTGTCTATTGAGAACATGCAAGTGTGAAG
Source organism: Phainopepla nitens (assembly GCA_013400175.1). Taxonomy (NCBI): domain Eukaryota; kingdom Metazoa; phylum Chordata; class Aves; order Passeriformes; family Bombycillidae; genus Phainopepla; species Phainopepla nitens. The sequence goes on along the minus strand of VXBQ01007566.1, from coordinate 765,712 downwards.
TTTTAGTGTATCTATGCTCATTTATTCTAATACAAAGCCAAAAAGATAATTTAGTAAAATATAAGATTCTACATGCAGTCTTTTTAAAATGTGTTTTGCTATTTTCTTTTTCACAAACTGTTTAAAGTATTCTAAATATAAACGGTTGACAAGGCAAGAGCCAAGACATATTTTCCAATGCTACCCAAAGTAACAAAAAAAATCAAATAATCAGGATCACTTTTCAGCTTAAAATATGCATTACAATCAACACTCTTCAGACATTTTCAGTGTTCCTCTTTAAGTCGACAACATTGTCTTGACGCCACAAATAAAAAACCACAGACATAAATCTAAATTAAAATTAACAGAAACTGCTGCAGAATGATTACCTATTCATTCAAACTTTTATGTAACAAAGTGTATAAAAATATGAGAAGACTCCCTCAGGCCAAAACTAGATTAAGAGTTGATAATCCAAGAAGTATTCACCTCTTGACATAAATCCGTATTGACTCTAAATAGGTGGTTTGCAACTCTTGAGGAAGATAACCTGTTTCTTTCTTGCTTTCTTTAGTTCCCTAAGTTCCTTTTTCATTTCCCCCTCTAAAAGAGCACTACTAGAGACTGCTATTACATTCAAAAGGTAAGCAATTAATGTAAAAGTTTGTGTAGCTGTAAAAATCTCAATAAATCCTAATACCAGACTTGTAATACTCCTTGTAAATGGCATATGTGAAAAGGATTTAGAGATCCAGAAGTGTGTTCCAGTCTCCCACTCTCTGCTTTCTCCCTCCAGTAATATCACCATGTAAATTTAAAGCCTACCACCTTTAAACGAAGAAAAAAAAAAAAAGACACTATTTTTACAGACCTGCTTCCACACACTGTGCACATACTCACAGACTCACATACGCATCCACACATACATGCACAACAAGTTGTATAATTAAAAAAATACCTTCAAAGCAATGGGAGTGCTGTTGGGATAATACAGAGGCTTTTACTGAAATGAAAGACGAAGATTATAGGCAACAGCTCCATTTGTGTGGAAGCAACAGAGATGATAGGTCCGTTTTAAAATGCTGGTTGCTATTTGTCACTGATTGCACGTGTAGATGCATTCTCCTAAACTGAAGGGCTGTTAGATTTTTACAGCTGCAACTAGTATGATGTACAGTATGAGCCTATTGAAAATTTCTTATGCAGCTGACAATGCCATCAATAGTTAGTAGTTGGGAGCATGGATTTAGATTTGTATTGTGCTGAATTAATTTAACACCACATCAAATATGGATTTTATTGCAGCAGTGACAATAAATGCTCACACAGGTGCAGACTGAATTTTTCCTCCCTCCACCTTTTCCCTTCTACCCCCTGGTTTTCCCTTCTTCCTCCACTCCCCCTTTACTGAAATGTCAAACCAGGCAATTTTTTCCCCATCTGTGTGCATATAGCTCTATACAGATATTTGAAATTTTGCTTCTATCCACTCTGCTATCCCTTTCCACGGGGATTTCCTTCATAAAAAAGCATTTTCTGTGAGCGTGGATAATTATTCTGAAATTCAATCCAGGGCAGAACGATTAACAGTGAAAGCTGCCACAGACTTGCACAGGTATACAGAAAGTGAGGGCACATATGTGTATGTTTCATGCAATGTTTATAACTGTTACACTATGAAACATTGTGCTTTTTTCAATTCAATTAGATTTGTTCCCCCTATACTGAATTTGCAAGAACTGACTATAGATGGAAACTGCTGCTCAAAAGACAGCCTGCTTACTAGGAGAAAAAAAACCAATATAAAATGCTTAGTGTTTCAGCCCTGAATGCATATGATGATATCGGTTTACTTTGAGGAGAGAATGCACAGCACCTATTTCCTATCCCTTGTCTCATTACTCTTGACGCATATTTATAAAATGCAAAAAGTTGTATACAGTAGAACAAATATACGAATTGCATTAAACAACATACTGCTCTAATATAATAACTATAATAATAACAACAGAAAGAAAATAAGAAAGGTTCCTACCTTGTATTCTGCCGAGAAAGTGATGTCCACCCCAACCAAACTGAAAAACGAGCTATTAGAGTCCTTTTTTTTGGTCGGTTTTCTCCTGTTATTTTTTAAGACTGATCCTACTTGGATCTAACTCAGGCTTTTCCTCCCAGCATCACTTAACTCTGGACAGTCCGGAACCAAAGCTAAGGGGGAGCTCTCCCTCCGACTGGCTTTCATTCAGAGCTTCTGATTTACGGGAAAAAAAAAAAACAAACCAAAAAAAACCAGAAAAAAAACCCCACCAAAAACCAAGACGCACCAGCACAGACACACAGACACGCAGGGAGCACAGACACTCACTCACACATCCCCCTCTCTCTCCCACCTCGGAGGAGAGCGGGAGAGAGGCGCTGCTGCTGGAGCCGCAGCACTTACCCTGGGAAGGTTGGAGCCCGGGGAAGTGCAGGCTTCCCGAGCACACAGTGATTTGCAAGTGAATGCGGTGGGTGGGTACAGCAAACGGAAAGCTTTTTTTGTGAAAGCCTGTCGCCCTCCCTTCGCTGCCAGAATGGTTCTCTGGTTTTGAAGCCTAAGCCTCATCTGCTTAGCTTGTCGTAATAACGAATACTGAAAACACCTCCACTTCTCGTGGTATGTTTTTCTTCATTAAATGTAACCACTTCATTGTATCACCAGTGGTCTTAGAGCAGTGTTTATTAACGGTATATCTATTTTAAAAAATAGCATGCTGCCAAGTTAAAGGAAAACCTTTGGGGGCTGAGATGAAACCAGAAAGTAACAATTTTCTTCATTGAATTGATTTTTCTATTAGATTAATAACATTTTTTCCTCACATCTCACTATTTTGCCTTATAGTTAATCCGAAACAAGACAGGTTCATATAAAATTGGGAATTTTCACATTTCCAGAAGTTGTAAAAAAATTCGGCATCACTGCTAATTCCCCATTAATATTTTTCCCCATTTGGTACTTGTGATGCTTGCTTTTATTTTAGTCATTGTATTTGGACTTCACATTTTGCAATGTGTTTCTTTTCAAGGAGTAATCTGTGCTGGTTTCGTGTTTCTAATACAGTAAATTTGACTTAGCACAATCCTCCTTGGATCATATCAAATTCAATCCTTTCGTTGTGATACTGCAGAGAGTTATGTGTACATTAGTTAGAAGAGATTTAACAAATAGTCACATAAGATTAAACCAATGGATGTCAGTATTGCTCTATTTAAGAAGTATCATAAGAGGCTTTCTCTGGTTGCAAAAAAAAAGTCTTAAAAAAAAAAAGAATGCTAAATTCTCTTAAAACAGGCGTTGAAGAATGTATTTGGGGCTGAGGAAGAAAGTAGCAATGAAAACTATTTCATTATTAGGAAATCTAATACAGAAATATGTAGCTCGCTGGTTGTTGTTAAGCTGCTCAGTGTTAACTATTCTGCTTGTTTTTAGCTGCTTTCAGGAGAAAAGACAACTAAAAAAAAAAAAAAAAAACCAACAATAAAAAAGGCAATATCCTTACCACAACTGGTATAACTTCCTAATGTAACCACCTGCTGTTGCTTCCCCTTGTTTGTAATCATCAGTAGGAACAAAAATGACCTATCACCTAAGCACAACCTTTTGTCAGATGAACAAGTCAGCACTTCAGTAATATGCTATACTAGCATGTGAAGACATCATCTGGAGATAGAAACAAGTAAAGCAGCTAAATGCCAAGTGGTGGGGGCAGAGGGAATCTCTTTTCACTGCCCTCTATGAAATGATTTTGTTTTGAAAAATTCGTCTACCCTGACAGATTTTAATCTTTCAAGGAAAGCAATTAAATTCATTGGCTTTCATTGTACTTGATCTCATAAATACACACTGCCATGTAAAAAAACTTCTGTAGAAAAAATAAAATATTCTTTCTATCTCCCTTTCCCATTCTTTTGTCAATATAAAAATCAGAACTGCCATGTGCCCCTCTGCTCCTGGTTTCCAAAGACTTTCATTCTCAGTCCTTTGACAGGAAAGGAGAAGGCTGGAGGATCTAACTCAAGCTTCCTCGTCTCTACCACCATTTGACACTACACTATGTAAAGATACATTCACAGTTGCCAGTAATCCATGTGGAACTGGCAATATTATTGAGGCACCTGTGCTGTCTTCCAAGTTTACAGGTTTATTTGTGCAAAACTGGAAATGTAAGGATCTTTTATTTTAGGCAAATCCTCTTATATCGATCTGAAGGTAAAGTTCATGGAACTTCCTTTTCAGATTGTACCAAGTGTGCTTCTGTCTCCTAACATATTAGATTTAGGCTTTAATGCCATAGCAGAATGCTAAGGATTATGTTAGAATAAAAGTTGCACTTTCAATTTAGTAATACTAACAAATTAAATTATGATGAAAGGAGACACAAAGATGTGCAAATGTATATACATGGATGTGAAATAATTTTTTAAAGCTGGGCTGCTTTTTGGACGATGAACTGAATATTAAATGTTGAATATTAAAATTAAAACCTCATATTTTTTAACATTTTTCTCATTTGCAACCATGAAGTTGGTAAGATGTGACAATATGTGTATATGCACAAAAATCTATTCTACACATGCACACACACATACACACAGAGAATTATGCCAAATTTTGAAATCAAGAAAATAAATGGAATAATTCAGGAAAAAGGAGGTCAGAGACCCTGACTGTGTGCTTACTCCCTTTTCTGAGAAGTATTTTGGTACATTTCTTCTAGGGTTTTATTCAGCTGAAGTGAACCTATCTTATCCTAGAGAGATATTAATTTATTCAGACATAGTTACTGCAAGTCACACTTGTACCCTTAAACTGGACTGACTTTGGAAGTTAAGGTTTAGCTCTAGAAAAGCCATACTTTGTCACAAACTACTGTTCCTGTTGGTATGGTCAGCTGCTTAAAATGCGATGTCTATGAATACTGATAGGAAATGGACATCTAAGGAAAAACATTTATTCAACTATATACTTATTCATACATATGACAGTAACTTTAAAACAAGGTGGCATCATAACCTATTTTTAACACTGCCTAATACTTCCCATTAGAACAGTCCGTTTTTAGTTACTTATAAATTTACCAAACAAATTATTTAGGATTAAATTTTCTACACTGATGGTCTGCCTTGGGCATAAGTAATTTAAAAACATTTCAGCCAAAATGATACTGAAATTTCAGAGTATCAGGAAAAATTATACAGCTGAATTTTTCTCACAGGAGTGAAACAACCTGCATGTTTTGAAGGCAGAATGTGAAACTCCACAGGGTACAGCTGGCCTTTGAATCACAGAAGCTTACCAACGGGGACAGATTAGGTCAAGGAGCGTGAAAATAAAGGGTGGTAGAAGCAGGAGTGGAGGCTGGAGGACTCATTCTTCTTGGTCAGCAAAGGGAAAAAAACCCAACAACATATTTCTGATAAAGAGGCAAGAGGGAAGAAATAGTGGCAGAATAGGGGGAAAGAAATAAATTCACAGAAACTGAACAAGGAAACCTGAGGTGGGGATAAAAATGAAAAAGCACACGAGATGAAAAGCCAGCCAGATAAAGAACTTACCAGTGACTGTGGGGTTGCTTTTTGCCATCTCTGTCTTCAAGGTAAGCAGTTTTATCATGTGAAATTATATAACTACTACCACACTACAGTGGAGATGCTTTCCTTTATTTTCTTTTCTGGTTACAATATTGGCAGAGATCCCATAGGCCAACAGTTGAATTTTTAGGAAGATGAAAAGGTATAGGAAAGATGATAAAGAAATATCTGGAATTAGACTCCATTCTCTTAAGTGTTGCTACTGGCAAATGTCTGTCCTATCTACTGGAATGCTGTCCACTCAGTGTTGGCCCATATGGAGCATGACAGCACATTGTAACCTCATGAGCCCTTGAAATACTGATCAGTGTGGTGATTGTAAAGACTCCAAACCTAGCAGCAGCCTGTATGGAACGTAATGATCCTATTTCTCCATGGTTTTATTCCACATTTGATATATTTTTTTAATCTCTGTAAAATTGTACTCAGAAACCTGACAATAAAAGTCTCATCCTCCAAAAATAACCAAGGCCAGATTTTTTTGTTATAAATAAAGAAAACTAAACTAAAATATTGTAGTGCATATATGAAAAGAAATCAATTTATAACACCTATATGCTAAATATCTTCCATCTCCCTTCACAGAGTCCTGAAAGTACCCTTCCTCAATGCACAAGATGAACTGATTTATGGGTAAGTCACAGTCTGGCAACCGCTGTCTAGAAAATATTGTCTTTTATGGTGGCCAAAAAATTTGTAGGGAATGGAGCTGAATGGAGAGGAAAATAGAAGTTTTCACAATGAAAACGTTCTTTGAACAAGACCATATCTAATCCTCTGCCACTTACACCTGCTTGATGCTGAACATGTTACTTGAACCAGATATCTTTAATGGTTGCTTTCCTGTTCTGTCTTATTATTTCCAAGTTTTGGATTGAAGTGCTAGATCTGATATAAAGAAGTGCTGAACACTCAGTTTAATGTGCTCAAGTAACAGGAAAAATTGTAAAAGTGAAGTCTGATTCTCTGTATATTCTCACTAAGTCAGCCAGTACTTCTGATCATGGTCTCTCTCTATGTCTTAAATTCTATTTTCTGGAAAAGGTTAAATATCATGGCCCCAAGTCAGACACTTAGTAAGAGGACAAGCTAATGTTTGGAAAACATTAATGTTAGGAACTACAGAAGTCCTTAAGGATTATGTAAAAAAGCAGAATTTGAAAATATGCCCCAAACAAAGTCATACAATACATTGAATAATCATAATGAAGCAGAATTTTTTTTAAGAGAATATGTGCCTTTAAGACAATAATCTAGGAAAATACCATAATTGTTATGCACCATACTGTAGCTGCAGGATAAGCAAATAATATTTCCCGTGTTCTGTAAGCTTGAATCTAAAGTCTTAGCTGTTTTTTTCTACAATGACTACATGCACATCTGTAATGTTGATTATTTATTCATGAAATGCCCATGAATGTACTAGATACTTAGGTATGGAGTCTAGTTGGAGGCTACTTGTTATCAGTATATCCCAACGATGAGTATCAGGGACAATACTGTTGAACATTTTCATGAATTATCTGGATGATAGGGCAGAGTGTACCCTCAGACAGTTTGCTGTTGACACCAAACTGGGAGGAGCGGCTGATAGGCCATGCTGCCATCCAGGGGCATCTCAACAAGCTGGAGAAATAGCTGATGGGAACCACATGAAGTTCAACAAGGTGAAGTGCAAAGTCCAGCATCTGGGGAGGAACAACCCCGCACACGAGTATGTTCCAGTATACACCAGTGTGTTCCAGTATACACCAGGATATTTATATGGAAACTGAAAAACTGGAAAGCAGCTTGGCAGAAAAGGACTTGGTGGTTCTGCTGGACACCAAGATGAACATAAGACAACAACGTGCCCTTTCTGGAAAGCAGGTTAATAGCTGCATTAGGCAAAATACTACCAGCAGGTCAAGGGAGGGGATCCTTCTTCCCTGCTCAACACTGGCAAGGCCATGCCTGATGTCCTTTGTCCAGTTCTAGGCTTCGCAGTACAAGAAACACACTGGAGAGAGTACAGCAAAGAGCACCTCACATATGAAGAAAGGCTGCAACTCTTGGGAACAGAGGAGAGAAGGCAGGGGGAGCTTATACCAATGTACATGAACACCTGAGGGGGGTGCAAAGAGGACAGAGCCAGGCCCTTTTCTGAGTTGCCCGGTGATAGGACCAGAGGCAATGGGCAGAAACCAAAAAGCAAGAGGTTTCTCGGAACATCAGGAAACAATTTTATCCAGTGGGGGTGACTGAGTGCTGGCACAGGTTGTCCCGATGCTTGTGGAGCCTCCATCCTTGGAGATATTCAAAAAACTTTCTAGGCATGGTCCTGGGCTACCAGCTCTAGATGGCCTTTTGTGGGAAGGGCTGGGTTGGACAAGACAACCTCCAGAGGTCTCTTAGAACCATAAAAGTATAACAATAAACAGTAGAGAGGGGTAATAAAGGAGAAGAGGATCCCATGTCAAACAGTCTAAGTACTGTGGAGGAACACAATTGTAGTACTGGGAGCAAAAGGAAGGAGGAGCAAAATATTTCGCAGTGCATGCATTAAGAAAAAAAAATCCAACACAGCAGTACCCTATCTCTCTTCTAAAAGTAGCATTGCCTCTCAATTCTATCCAGCAGTGTTTATACCAGCTGCTGCTCTGACACCATTTCCTTTAACTCTCCATGCAGTCTCAGCACTGTCTTACAATGCTCTGACTTCTGTTATAAATCCCCCTTGGTCTATTGTTACAGAAAAAAAAATCAACAACAAAAAAGTTGTTTAGCTGTTGGAGTTCTTTGGGTTTCTGGCATTTCATTTTAACTAAAACATGGGGATTTTTGCAATTTTTGAAAGCTAAAGTGAGGTAGGTGGCTTCAAAAAGTCAGTCCAACATCCAGTCTTTTGTTCATTGCAGTTATTCCAGAATGTGCACATCCTGGTATCTAATAAAACTCTTTTGCTTTTATAAATCATCTGCATTCCTACTCCTCTATCTTACAGTGCAAATGTTCTGATACTAGAAGTGAATTTTAGTACTAAAAAGTTTGTACTTATACGGAAAATACCTACAAACATGGAATTGTGTGCCATTTATAAAACAAAACCTAATTGATATAGAAGACTACACACAGAAAAGATTAAAATATTAAGAAAGATGTGAAAAAGTCTATATTTTATAAAAACTTTTCTTTGGTTTACTTAATAATTATGGAAAAAAGTTATGACAACCAGAGGGACAAATCTTTGTGGATTATTGGTATCAGTCTTCAAATAGCCTATCATTTCTTTAGCAGTTAGAATAGATGGTACTTTTATAAAATAATGTTTTATTAATACAAGCAAGCAGAAGAAGAAGAAGTCTTTTGATAGAACAACTATCCTCTGATTTGGACAAAAATTATTTCTGTATAATACTATGGAAATAAATATAAAAAAAGACATCTTTACTTGACTTCACTAAAATTACTATGTGGAATTCCCTTTTACAAGTCAGCCAGTTGTTCATTATTTTTTTGTTAGTGCTGGTTCAAGCCTTGTTAATTTGCAGATATAAGACATTGCATGGTGTAAAACAAACACTGCACTGCAAAATGTCCTTAGTAACAGTTATGTGAAGGTTTCCAGATCTCTCTTTCCTTGATCTTTCCATTTCTTAGTTTTCATTCAGTGATAACTGCACCAGAAAAGTTCCAAACAATTACAAAAACTTATTCTTTGATTCCCACCTAGCATTATTATGTCTCTTTGCATTCCTAAGTAAATGATATTTTTTATACTTCAGGCTTATTGACGTTAGCTTTAGTTGCGTGGTTTTGATTTAATATCATATGCCAATGCTGTTACACATAAATCGGTCTCTGCAGGCTTATAAGGAGGTTTAGTGTCATTCCATTACAGTTAAATAAGAATATGCATGTAAATGCAATTGCAAATAAATTAACAAATATACAAGAAATCCTTCCTCCCTAGATAACATTACAGATTTGGAGGAACACAGATTAAATGTATCAATTTTGAATTTGGCAAGTGTGATGGTGATACATTAAGAACAGCTAAACTGCTAACCATCTTTAGATCAATTGCTCACAAATGAAAGAAACTATATTCCCTCAGAGAAAAAAATCAAATTCAGCATACATTTTCATTCTAAATAATACCAGGAAGTATATTTATAAACAAAACCGGACAGTAAATCATAACCCTGCTCAGTAGAAAAAATACAAAAAAATGTAACATTTCAACGTGTGTATAATAATGTTGCTATATTACATTTGATTTCAGAGACTTAGGGACATTTTATGCTCCTTTGTCATTGAACGGTTCATATGCAATTAGCAGGATCTACATTGACTCTTCTCAGCTTTAACAGATTATGAAAAGTGCTACTCTTGTGCTATCATCTACTCGTCAAGAGGTACACTTTCAAGTTAGTCTAGCATATAAGAAGTGAAATAAGAAGTGAAATAAAGAAAGGACCTGTTATTTCTTATGCTGTCCCTGTTATTGGTCGAGTTTCCAATGTACAAAGAAGTACACCTGAGGACATTTTTTTTCCACAGAACCTATCTCATAGAGAATGACAGATAGAAGGCAAAAGTCAGACAAAGAAAAAATCATTAAAAAAAAACAACAAAAAAAAATTTCCCCCAATTCTTTCTTAGCAGGTCTTAGGTGATTTGCAAGTCAAGCTCCAATTAGCAGGTCTGGAAGTCCCATTAGTAGTCTTTCCTATTAATTCTAAATTTTCACCTATAGATTCTCCTACATGAATTAGCCACGTGCTTGTACTCCATCTTTACTTTGAAACACCTCCTTAGGAGAGATTTTACTAGGGACTGGATGAGAATTTGTGTTCTGACTGAGAGTACAAAACTGTGTAACAGCAGAGGTTGTAAAATATTTTATATTTTCTTATTAGAATTGATTCAGATATCTGTTCTTTTACAGGTGATATTCACAAGAGCATGTAGTGACAGGACAAGGGGGAATGACTTCAAACTGAATAAAGGTAGGTTTATTTTAGATATTAGGAAAAAAATTCTTTACTGTGAAGATAGTGATGCATTGGAACATGTTGTCCAGAGAGGCTATGGATGATCCATCCCTGGAAGTGTACGTTACCAGTTGGAAACTTTGCAAACTGATCTAGTGAAAGGTGTCCCTGCCCATGCTGGGGGCTGGAACAAGATGATGTTTAGGGTCCCTTCTAACCTAAACTATTCTATGACTCTATGATTCTTGATTAGCAAGCCTAAGCATATTCAGTTTCTTCTATTGTCCAATTATAATTGGACAAGGATAAACTTATTGGTTAGAGAGAGGGAAGCTGTCTAACAACAGAAAAGTGATGTGGCATTGTACGTTTCACAGCCTATCAAAAAGAATGGTAATGATAAGTCGCCTATTAAATATCAACTTGGTGTCTTCTAAATGGTTCAGACATTATTTATTTCTGTTCCAGATTGTCTGAACAATAATCCAATCTACCCTTGAGAATAGGTAGTGGGAGATTTCTCTACAATTTCTTACTCAGTACCAAAACTCACATAGAAAACCAGGAGTTTCAGTTCATATGCTTAAAATACATGCATTTAAATGCTACGAGTGATAAGATGGAACCTAGAATCTTTACTGAAAAGCAAATCAGATTAAAAATATGCAAACCAAATACTTTCAGATATTGGTTGTAGCTGTTTCATGGAAGCTTTTTTAGGGGCATCAGACACAACCCAGGAACTTATCTACGCATATACAATACTTTGTGACCAAGACATAGTCCAATATCCAGATGTGAGAAGAGAGCTTCAGTGTTACTGACATATTTTCAACAAGAAGTAAAGGAAAACAAAAGATGAGAAAAAATTAAGGTGCCTTTGTAAAACAAAAAAATATAACTTGTAGAGGTGGATGTTAAGAGATATGTATCAAGCAGCAGAAGGCAGTCTTATTATTCTTGTAACAAACGAACAGGACATTGAAATAACAAATGTTAGCACCTTTTGTTAACGTTAGAGTTTACCCTGAACTCCCAACCAAAAAGCTGAATCTCTTATCTGTAAAAGGGGGGAAAGCCCCAAAACAGGCTCCCATAAAATAGAAGGATTGCACTTTGGAACAAACAAACAAAAAGCTGATAATTGACTGAAACTCTGCATCTGTGCTTAAACTATGTAGCTGTTGCATAATGTTGCACATGGCATATTTTTCTTTTTTTTACCCCTCCCAGTGGTATGCCTAACTTTCTTGTCCTAAACTTTCCTGACTGCTACAAGAATAGCTGTATCTTTCTCTGAGGAAAGAGTAAAAATACAAGGAGTAAAAATTTACAAGGAGTAAAAATACGAGGTCAGACAACTCATTTTAATTTGCAAAACCATCATCAATATCTGTGAGTAGAATTGTTTGTTTTCTAACCTCCGATTCATGTCTTACAGAATTTTTTTTTTTTTCTGGAAAATTTAGTGAAATCATCAGCTTCCCTATTCCAAATACAAAACCAGAGACATACCAGTCAGGAGACTTGTAGGAATTTAGGTCTTAAGTAGCACCTGTGATTAGAATTCATGCTCTCATATTTCAGTGGGGTGCCAAACACAGAACTCACAGACTGCAGAAAAAGGACTGTCTTCATCTGACAAGAAAGACTTCACAGTGCAGAGTGCTCAACTCTAGGACTAGGGGCAAGTTGCCTGAAATCAACAAATGTCCCTGTCCTTGTTTGGATGACACAGTTTTTCCTCCTTGAACCTTTATCTGATCTTTCTGTATTGAGAAAAGAATCCTACTGAAGTGTCACCGAAAGAATGTCTCATTTTCAAGTCAGTCTGTCCTTTACTGATTCCTGAAGAAACATCAGCACTTATATTGTGTACAGAACTACCATCATTAAGCTTTCTGAAAAAGAGACATGTTAATTGTTAAAAGGAAAATTTTAGCCAAATAGAAACATTCTAAATTGCAACTGAAAATCATGTTATAGCTACAGGCAAGTCTCCTTTTAGAAATGGATGTTTCCAGAGTAGGCAAATATATACATAATCAAGGACATGACTGTGCACATATCCTACACAAAAATTTAGTCTGCAGTTAATATAAGAAGTCGTCATCATTTAAAGTGCAGTTAGTGGTTTAAATAAAATCACTTTATTGCTTGGACAACCGCCCAACGAATAAGGACCCACATCATAAATATGCACATATAAAAATCGCCATCAGTACTCATTAGAGTAGCAGCCTTGTTGGCAGACTCCACAAAAATGAAAAGGAAATTTGCTTAGGTGACAGCATAACATCTGATGCTAAAATAAAAATGGATGAACAAACACAGAAAGCACAAGCAAAGAAAACTGCCTATGAAGTCAGATGAGTTGAAAATGAATGAATGGATCAATCACATTTGATAGAATCAAAATCAAGTGAAAGCTGATACACAGACTGTGTTGCTTTGTTGTTGGTTTTCATGGCTTAATCAAAATAAAGCAAGGGAAAATTCTTGCAAATAGTATAACAAAACACAGGTAAACCAATACTTGCAAGACACTGTATAATACTCTTCTGTATGGCTTTATGTTTCTTTCTGTAGTATTGCACACTTCCTGGAATAAACAAGAATTAAAGTGATCTTTTTGTGGTTTTTTAGATATTTTAATAGCAAGAGATAAGATTTTCTTCATTACTTGAAATTTAAAAATTGTTGCATTTATATTACTGTGAACTGCTACATTTATATTACAAATGGAAATGTAAAACAGTTCTGAAAGTTTATACACGTATTTGTTACCACGATAATATTACCAACTGTTTCTTATTTTCTAAAAAATACACTGATACATAAAGGGAATATACTGGATAAAGTTAAATAGATACCATTCTAGAAAAATATTCCTCTCTAACAAGATATTTTTATGCAGGAGTCAAGAAGTGACCTAAAAGTTACAAGAAAGTAATTTGCCTTCAAACTCTGACTCTTTATCGTTTTAGCAAAATATGGCCTTCAGTAACATAGTAACTTAATAATAAAATAAACCTCTGAACAATGATTCATCATTCAGTCATTTAATCCTTTCTCTTTTTGTTCACAAGTGTCACAACACAACACAAAATTAATTTCTCATGCGGCTTTTTAACAGACCACAATATTTTAGCCTCAGGACAATAGCGTTACAAAAGGGAAAAATAAAACAAACCTGAACCAAACAAACCAACAAAAGCGAAAACTCAGTCAGAGGACCCAAATGAGCTAACACCCTTTTACAGCTTATTTTCAAACTGAACATCAGACAAGGAGCCTGGGTATGCTCTCCTGTTAGGTCATTTATTGTGCTACATTCTGATCCTAAAAAAGCTAGTATTCAAGAGTTCTGACTTCTGGCATTTTTTAATTATGCTTCTGTGCAGTATAACATGAAGTTATAAGGTATAATGAAGGCCTACGGGAGACTATTAGCACAGGTTTTTTGGACCTAGCAAATAATTTTTAATATTTATTTTGTCATAAATGCCATATGCAGAATTAGTAATAAAGAGATGCAGACAAAAGAACAGAATCCTGAAAAACAGAATATCATTGTTTAACATTTTTCACTTCATATTGCCCTTGTTTAGTTTTTGATTTTAAGTAAAAATAGTAAATAAAAAAATTCTTAAAAGATAACTGGTCTCTTAGGTCTCAGAACAGTTAAATTTTGTAGAAAATACAATGCACAGTGCACTCAGAGAGAACACCATGACACCCTCCTAGGTTTCATCATGAAGAAAAGAACATTTCTGAATTTTTGAAAAACTGACATAACTTACATGAAACAAAAAATGTAAAATTTAACACTAAACTGTGAAAGCTGTAAGATGATGCATGGAACATAACTCACTATTAATGGGTACTAGGAAGAAGATGATAACTGCAGAAAATCCCTTCTATAAGTACTATAAAATAGCTTATCAACTATAAATGCTGTCTAATCTAACTGTAATGACACATGTCAAGTTCTAGAGATAATAACGTCTATTCCATCTCTGTCATAAATGCTTTTCATGAATTTTGGCCAATCACTTATCTGTGTTCATCACTACAATGGAGATATTAATTACAGAATGAATATATTTCACCACCAATTTGCAAATTGCTCATGCAATGCTTACAGTTTCCTTGCATTTCTTCTGCATAATTAATCATTTAATTCTCAGATGACAATGTATTTTTTTTCCACTGAAACTTACACAATGCTTGCCAATTTTTCTTGAAACATATAATATACTGTATTTTTTTCCAAACTCTGTAAGTCTAGACTTTAACCAATTGAAATTCTGTTACCAGGCAAAAAATATTGGTGACATATATTGGGAAATAATGTCTTAGTTGTCATTAAAGAACATGAAATAACTTCAGTAGAAACTACCAAAGAATAATTGCATTTATTTAATTTTTATTCATTGGCTTTCTCAAGAACTGTAAGTATCATACTAATGTTCATACAATGATGTTAGAAAGCAATCGGATGTTAACAATAATGGCAATAAACAATAATTACATTTACATGCTTTCTGCAAAGGGTAATAAAAACATTATTTTTTTAAAGAATATTTGAGGATACTTGTTTTATTTTGATCCAGAAGAAAAATTCTCAGGTTTGCAGTAAATTTGACAAATTTTCAAGATCATCATTCCCCTGAAATGTCAAAAGATTTTCCCTAGAAGCCAGGAATGTTTCTGGAATATTCTTTAACTCCACAGTGAGAAGCTAGACAGAGAGAGATGGTAATAGTGCATGCGGAGAGAAGCAGTTAACATTTCGGTACGACAAGAAACATTTGGGTAGAAAATACTGGCCAAAAGAAAAAAAAAAATCAACATAAAACATTCTGAACATTCTGGCCTACAGAGTTGAGCTCACTGCAAAGTTAGGACTAGACAAACCTTCTATGGATCACCAGAAAAGCAAAACCAAAACCAAAGTAAGACAGCTGTTGTGTTCATTAAAGACATGCTGCTTTTCTCAAAATGACAGTCCTTCTGGATCAAGATAACAGAAAGTCAGGTGTTTCTGGTGAACACAGTATGCCTTAACATCATACAGGAAAGGCACAATTATGTTATTTCATAACAGCATGCTATATTTCAAAGACACTTTGGATAAATATCTTTTTTCCTCACTTTGAAATTTTGCAGAAGTAAGAGAGAGAGAAATTAATCTTGTCAAAATACTCAGAATATCAGAAGCAACACTCTTAGATTACAGTCATATGCCGAAATTTCAGTCTTTTTAGAATTTTTTTTTTATTATCAAGATAATAATTAGAAATGTCCCTTCAGTTGCTGAGAAAATAACAACTGAGAGAAGCAAGAACATTGTGTTTTGTTGAAAGATGACAGGTGCCGCTACAGAGCTGGCCTTGTAGTAATCTCTGTCATGTACCTACTGACTTTCATTCTGACATGCTGTGGACATACACTTTAGTTATTAGTCATATCAAGATCTGCTTTGCTTAATTGTTTAATTTTCTGTGCATCTCTAACATTGAATATTTTTAAAAATAAACCCCTTTACTTTGAATGGAAGCATTCACAAAGGAACCGTGAACATATTGTGATGAAAAGCAAAATTAAACAGTACTTCATTTAAAAAGTAATTTATGTACCATGATTTAATTTCAAAATACCTTATTTTTAAATTCTGAAATTTGCATTTAGCTTTATTTTCAAGCTATAAATCAGCCTTTAACATTCTTTGTCTTTGAATAGAGGTTCATAAAACCAACTTCAAGCTAATCCTTAAAAAAGGCTATTTCATTATCTACTTATCTTGGCTATTAGCAACTCTATTCCATGAATTAGTTAATTTCTGATGAACCATCATCCAGTTTCTACTTCATAATTGCTACTGGATTTGTATTTTCCTGTGGAAAAGAATAGAAAAGAGGGATAAAGAGTGAAACTACACTAACATAGAAGAATTTGTTAAAAGATGGGAGGGTCAAGCTTTAGCTTAAACAAATTACAGAAAACCTTCATGTGAGTCATATAATGAATTAAAAAAATAGAGCCATTCTAGCTGTACCAGCTTTTCAGAAATCATTCAGTTTCTCTCGAGCAAAGCATAAGAAAATCAATTAGTAACCAGGAAATACGAATGTAATTCTTACGTGTGAGTAAAGAAATCATTCAGGACAACATCATGGAGTTTCTAATTTTAGTTGCATTTGAATCAAAATCAAGAGACCTTCTGAATGGCAAAAGAAGTTATAAAATTATTTTGGTTAAGCTATTATAGTTGTGACATTTTTCTGTAACCTAGTGTGGGTTTTTTTCTGTCAACATTGGAAAAGGAATAAATTGTGTATGAGTGATCATGAAACTTTTTAAAATCTTATTATGTTTTGTTTTTATCTCTCTGTTTCCAGTAAACTGAAAAGGTGTGGAATTAAAAAAAAAAAATGGTTCGGCATGAGTATATATTCAGCAATAACTAATTTCTAGAATAAAAAACTGAACTAAGCTAGGATGTATTAAGGAACTGATGATAAGTACACACTGCACTGCTGTCACGATCTGCTTTTAATAATAAGGCAGAAATCGTGATGGTTCGTGGGATCTCAAGGTGCTAGAAAAGGCAAATCAGCAAGGGACTACAGTTTCAACAAAACAGCAAAGCACTTTATTGAGTGCTAATCAACTCAGTTATGTGATAGAGGGGAGAGAGTGAGATAAAGAAAAACAAAGGGAGAGAGGAAGAGAGGATAGGATATAGCTACCAACGGACGAGACGAATCCTCGTGGCCCAGAGAATAGATGCGTCTTCTTCCGTGGGGAGATCTCAAGAGTCCCTTCAGAGAATAACAGTTTTTAAGGTTTTTTCCAAAGCGAGTGGCATTTGGCCAAAAAGGCAGGGAGATTTATGGGCTATTGTGAGCAGGCCTGTTGCTGATCAGCATCAGGTATGTGCTGTACTGTGGCAGTAAACATATGCGCTGTACCTTACAGCCACTCTTCCCGAAGCACTGTACCGCAGCAGCAAACATCTCCCCCCTCAGCCAGGCCAGAGTCTGTCTCTTGGGGAATGTCCCAGTCTCTGTCCCAACGATCGTGACGCAAAACAAGATCTTCGGGCCAACCCTTACAACTGCATATAGAAATGCACTATTATCTTAAGATGTAAAGACTCAGTTTTTCAAAACCAAAAAATATACTTTTCTTTGAAGTAAAGCTCATGGGTGAATAACAAGGTGGTCAAATAGTAAAATAGTTGGCAAAGGGTATAATAGTTTCTGAATAAACTATACTTTTTAATCAAAGAAAGCATGGCTAGCTACACATGCAATCGTCTTGTGTTGTTCAGAGGTGATTTGACATTGTTTGGTATTTCTCTACAGTTTTTGAGTCATTTAGATATGTATCAACTCATCATATGTTGTGCTGTATATAATTTTGTCAGTTTGCAGAATAAACCACAATAATGCACAAGCTCTTTACACAGATTCCACTTGATATATTAAAAAATTATATGTATAAAGTAAGATGGTTATATACATTACATACATACACATGGTATGTATATACCAAGCTGGTATATACCAAATGTATATACCAAGCTGTGGTATTTAATGTAGAAAAATCCTACTTGACATATAATGAACCTTCCCTATGAATGTCGGCAGATTTTGGGATGGAGGAGTAGGAAGCTGTGTGATTTGCATGACAGATTAAAATAAACAAATCTCTATAGGAGTTAGTGATACACAGATTAGGGAAAATGTGATTAATACTAAACAATTTTATACCTTGATAAAATATTAGCCTCAGTTTCATTAAAAAAATAAAGGGGGACTGGGGGACCCAGCAGCCACTGACAGTGACAGTGTGTGCCTGGGATTGTGTCACGAGATATGCTGACCAAGATTTTTCTTGGCCATATGACATTTGTAACATTTCTCCTGAATGAGCAATTTCTGGTATCTAATGAAGGGTGAGTGCACATTAAATCTTAAGCACAATTTAGCTTAAAAAAATCAGCCAACAAGAAGAAATAAATGCACTGGAAATTAGCCTCCTACAAACTCATAAGTCTTCCAGTAATTCAGAGAACTATTAAAATATTTTTTATTTATTTGAGCCTCATAAATATATTTTCTTATTTCTATTTTTTATGTCAGTGAAACATCTAGAAGGTCTCCAGTTTATTGGCTCTCTGTAACCAAGTTCTCCCACTAATATGTCATTCTTGGCCCATGATCATCTTATTTTATTTGTGTTCTGAGGTTAATTTCCAAAGAGAATTAATGATAAAAAGAAAGAACTGTATTCTTTCCCTTGCCAGATGCTTTACTTACAGAGCATTAACAAGTTAAGAGATCTTGATTATTTATCTCAGTCTACTTTAGTATATTGAGCCATTAGTTATGAAAAGCTTTAATGCTGTTAAAACTACAGAGATGAAATAGGGACATGACATGTATACCGTTTGTCATTTTGGTTCCATAATTTCAAAGACAACTTGATCCAAAAATAAATACAGCATTTTGTCTGAGGGAAAAAAGGAATGAAATTTACAAAACACAGTTGGCACAGGAAAGTATTAAGGTATTCATATGACTGAAAAAATTCTGCTGCCCAGGAGACATCTTCAGACTGATAATGCTAGCATGTCAATTTTCTTTTCAAGTTAAATTTTTGTTAAATATACAATAACAATATAGTAATTAAATAAAAGCTAAAGAGGTTAGGACACTAATATGCGTCACCAGCCGTTACTTGTCACTAACCCATTTCCTGGATTTGTACTGCATAGTGTTAGATTTCCATCCAAGCTGGACAGGCTGATGGTGAAGTGGCACTAATGGCCATGTGTAATGAGAAAAAGATGATATTCGAACCTTGGTTACATTTTTTTAAAAGATCAAAAATATATTTCACCTATCCCCCAGGCAAAACATGTTTTAACTTAGTCAAATGCAAAAGTTTCGAGTGGGACATAATTTATCAAAAGTCATCAAGTCCCCATCTGTAGAAACAGTAACTTTTTCACTAAGACAGCAAGTGTTTTTTCATTCTGCCCTGTTGAAGCTCCACCTGAACATTCAGAAGAATTTCTTTACTGTACGGGTACTGTGCAGGGCTCTTTACTGAGCCCTGAAACAGATTGTCTGCCCAGAGAGGCTGTGGAGCCTCCCTCACAGGAGATATTCAAGAACTTGCCAGTGCAGCAGTACAAAAGGAAGTAAAGGCCTTGACTGTATGTAAGCCCTGTTCAGCAGTAACAAAAGCATCTCTTTATTATCAACCTTTGTTACTCCAGCCAAAACCAGCACAAATTTTCATTCCATCATCTTTTGGTCCCAGACATTCTGCGCTTAGTGAAATCCCTCTTCCTAGAAATTTTTGATTTCTTCATTAACCAAAAATTACAATGAATTTCGGTATTGGGTATCATAAAAAATGAATGCATTAACTTACTTCTGCCAAAAGTTAGGGGGCTACAGAGAGAAGTTACTAACTTTCCTAACTTGTCTTGGAAAGGTCTTTTACGAGTGTTTAATTGTTTTCTACCTTGTGTATTTGGAAGGCACATTAAATAACTCTGTTTAACAAGTACACTTTTATACAGCGCACTACATAAAAATGTATATATTATTTTGAAGGAAATTATTCAATAAACGTTGCAATTATATTGGTGTTTGCCTCTTCTTTTCCAAAGCAACTGCTTGCAAGAATGATACCTTGCATTCTGCAATGATTTACACACCTCAGCTCAGCTGAAATGCCTATTCAATATGCCAAACAATATAATCACCTATCACATATGTACATTTTTTAAGAATTGAAGATATTCCTCTTACACATGAATTTATCAAATGGTTGCATAAACTTTACATAGTCAGCTAATAAGGAAAATGCAAGTTCACAGTAGTAGTAAAATTATTGCAAAATAATTTTGGAGTAATCTCCAAAAGCCTAGGAAGAGAAAATGCCAGAGAAAATTCCATTCTTCCAAGTTGTTTGATTATATTTTCCTGAATTTCTGAATATAAAGCCCTGATTTTTAGTTTTTTAATTTTTTTTATTGAGATTATTTTCAAGAGATTTGTCACTATACCTTGAGTAACTAAGAATCATTCTAATCTCAGAAAAAAAAAAACAACAAACAAAAAACAAAGCAACAAGTACAAATGCGAATTCTCCCATAGACAAGGTTCAAGGTTTCTTACTTCATATAAAAGGTAAAGTAAAAAAAAATCAAATCAGAAATTAAAAATCAAAATCAGAAGAGTTATCAAAATGAGTAACAACCATGAAAGAAACTAAATAGATAAGTTAATTTTCTTGTGAGAGGAAAAGAAAATGAATCTGCCTTGGATTAACCTTGCAAGGTACATACTTGGGAGATATATACTATGAACACAGCAAGGAAATCATCTAACCACTTGTACTGCGTTGAGCAAGCATTCAAGTCCATTCAATCAGGCATTCATTTTTCCAATTATAAATATTGTTTATTGGAAATGCACAGAGAAAACTAAAATTTCTTTTAGAATTCACAGTCCCAAGTGTTATAGTGATACAGCACAATAATCTGGTGACATATAGGCACAGATTAAGGGACCTTCAATGGTATTCCATGTTATGCATGCATCTGAGGCAGACCTCCCTGTATCTCTTGGCTAAATGAAAACACTCAGAGATATCCAAGAACCCTTGATTCCTTTGCACTATTTAATTGAAATATGACCTGGAATAATAGAACTTGTTTAAGTGAAGATTCAACTTTGTTGAGGCAAATGACACGTTCAGAAAACAGACTTTGAGACTGGCTCTCATTTCAGCACGATGCCATGTAACTGCATGTCCACAGCAACTTATGAACAAGTGAATGCCCTCCTTCACAGGAATATACAAGTTACATACCACTAGAGAGGAGGAAAAAAACCAGTTTTGTGTTATGACCTGCCCCTGAAGATGGGGTAACTGATGTTCTTGTAATAGATCCCTTGGGGTAGATTAGAGTGAAATGACACTCTATGTATTTGGGGCAGGTTTATTTTTGAATAACTTGGTTGCAATGGAAAGGAAAGCCATTTTTTGTTGTTATCAATAGAAATGTAACAATATAAATTATAAAGAAAATATATAAGAAAAGGAAAGAAAGAAAGGATAAGAGTAGACAGTGGAGAGGAAAGAAATCACCACCTGTAGATCCAAAAATGGCATCTGCTTGTTACAAATTTGACATCCATTGGTTGAAGTAATGGTCACAGTCATAATCTGTCTGGTGTGAGGGAAGCTTATGAAAAACAAAATTCAATGAGCTAATAAATGTTCAGGTTCGGGTGGGGATGCCCAGGTACCTTCCCTGGGTGGGAGTTTTACACTGCCAGATGTAACACTGTGGATCATGCACAGTCCTCTGGTGGAAGACCCCAGAAATGAGTCTGAGGGTGCTTTGGATGTGTTTGATGGTTTATGGCCCCTTCTAATGACATGACCACTATTTTACCCTGCTTCTCATATTCTGTCTTATCAGAGGGAATCGGCAAAATAGAAGCCATCACATCTCTGCAGGATCTGATTCTTATTGGCCTTTTTCCCTATGTGGCCATAAAACAGCTTGTTTAAGACACCGCTTAAAGGTTATCAGGGACACAGTAAGTCACAGGGCTCAACTGGTTTATCTAAACAAAGGTCAGCTTGTTGGGGTCATCCGCCAGTGGGGGTGCTCACAGCCTCTGTCTTATGTGGGTTAGAGGTTTTGCCACCACAAATCCAAAACTCTCCTCCTCACCTTTGCTCGGGGGCTGCAAACCTGGCCTCAGCAAAGCACCCATTGCTTTTGCAAATGGCTGATTGTTTGAGTCAATAACCATTAACATTTCAGCCTCTCACACCTTGGAGAGCTATAAACTGCTGAAACTGAAAAGTCATTACTAGAAAGCAGATGAAGGAACATTATTCAGTGGGAAAAATACTGTAATTTTTTTTCAACATTGAAGCTCCAAAATTAAATACCTAATGTAGTTATCTCAAACTGTTAAATAAAGATAATTTTAAGTTATGGTTTCTAATGCAAACTGGGATATTTTATTAGCTAATCAAATGCATTATAGTGTTCAGTATATCTAGCTTCAAATAAATCTAAATTAAAGTATGTAAAAATTGCAAGCATTTCAGATACTTCTAAGTGTTTGAAGCAAGGGATTGGATTAAAAACATGTAAACTACAAAATTAATGTGACATTTGTTCACTATTATGATGCAATAAGTTGAAAATCAGAAATATACTGCAAATGACCAGGGAGGAAATAGCAGAGGGGAAAATAAGGAGAAAAAGTTTAAATACTTCAAAGTTTTCATCCAAAGCAATAATTTTTACTATCTTTATAAAAAAATTCCCGTTATTGAGAATACATCTTTCAGAAACCATTTTTGTTTTGGAAAAGGGAAAAATTGCCTACAGGCATATTTAATTTTCTCATAAAATGAGGTAACTTCTCTCTTTAAGAAAGAAGTTTCCTTCTCCTGTACAGAGTAAATTATAGAAGTTTCCTTCTCCTGTACAGAGTAAATTTTAATACTAATGGAACTTGCTACTAATAATTCACTGTCCAAGAGGGAAATCTCCCTTTTCTGTTCTTCCTTATCTGACTTCTACTATGTATAAATTTCTATAATAAGAATACATGTATATTCTATATGCATATATATAAATATATAGGAAAAGGGTTGAGGGAGAAACTAGTACAGTGTGAATATGTAAAGTACTACAAGCAGTTAACAATAAAATGTCTTTTCTCTAAAATCTTTGGAGAGCTGTTCAGTTTGGGTTTTGCTGCTAAGAGATCCACGTTTGCACTTTGCTGTTATTATCCCGGCAGATGTAATACTGCAAAGAAATGGAAATGCTTTAACAAAGTAAAAGCATACCAATGTTGTTATCTCTCTGGTCACCATTTAGAAGTTTTCTTGAAATGAACAAAAATACTATTGTGTCAACTAACCAGCATTCATAAGTTAAAGACTGTAAAACTCCGAAATGCTACGCTGACACTGCCTTAAGAGTTTGTTGCAAACTGGCTTCTAGCAACTTTTTATGTGTGATCTAAGATTAATTTGACTACAAAAAGTAAAACAAAACTCAACATGTAAAAGCAATTCCTGAGGTCTATCTTTCTTAGCTGAATACGTGCATGGCAAGATCCAATGGCTAGGGTTCTTTTGTTTATTTGTTTATTGCTTTCTTTGGTTTTTTTTATTGGCAATTTAATTTGGCAATGTAAAGTCTGCCAAGGACATTTGTAAGATCCCTACAACTGTTTAGTTTTCATATTTACTTTATGTCTTTTTATAACGGCATTTTAAAAGTTTTTATTAAAGCTTAAAGACAGAAGTGAATTTCCCCCTATGCTATAATATTAGCTGATTAAAATGGTCACTTGTGACCTTCATTATTAACTTCTTATTCCACGTCTTTACACTTTTCCTTTGTTTTGTGTGACAGAGGACTTTCAGATGCAAAGGTCTTTCAAATAAGTGTTGATGTTAACTTTTAAACTTAGGGATATAGCATTAACTGGAAATGGATATCCCAGTTCAGTAACAGGCACTTACAAGACCACATCTGGAAACTATCCAGTTTCGGACTACCCTGTACAAGGGAGATAATGCACTGGAGTGATTCCAGCAGAGGGCCACAAGGGTGAGGAAAAGTTTGGCTTTAAGAAGTGGAAATGTAAGGGTGAATTAATTGCTATCTACATCGACCTTGAAGGACGACATGGCGAGTTTACCTTAAGTAATGGCTAGATGCCCACCCATCCACAGTCTCACCCCCTCCTTTACAACAGATCAGGAGAAAAAAGAATGAAAAGGCTCATGGATTGAGATAAAGACAGAGACATCTCTTACCAATTACCATCAAAGGAGGAAAAGCAAAGTAAATAACTGTCAAATGAAAAAGATTTGAGGAGTGTGAAACAAAAGCAAAAGTTGACACATCACCTTTGTCCACTCCTATCCCCCTCTTTTCTCCCAGGTTTACTTTTACTTCCTCATCTGTCACTCCTCTACCTCTTCCCCTCTGTTGTGACTGAGTGGCTTATGTTACTTTAGGCACCACCCTCAAAGGTGTTATCAAAACCAGGTTTAATACAAATGCACCAGTACACTCTCCAAGCAGAGCAGGAGGATGGGGAATGGGGTGCTGTGGTCAGTCCATAACAGCTCCACTCTGCTGCTCCGACCTCCCCACACTCTACACCAGCTCCAGCCTGGGGCATTTCCATGAGCTGCAGTACTTCAAGACAAGGTTAGGACAGCATGGGCTCTCCACCTGCTGCACCAGGGTCTCTCCTGGGGCCAAAGAGGCATCCCTACTGAGGGCCTGGAGACCCTCCTGACCTCATCTTTCTCCTCCTTGCTCAGGCTTTGTTGCTGGGCAGCATTTTGCTCTCCCTTGCCCAAACTTTTCCCCAAGGCTCTCTCCCTCCTGCTCGTGGCTGAGGGGCTCAGCCATGCCCTGTGCTGGGACTGTCAGCAATGCCTTGTAGGCAGACCCATCTCTGAATTCTCCATCCCTTAAAGCCCTGTCCCTGAGGCACTGCAAAACATGAGGTAGTTGGAACACAGTTTGGATTGATAGACCTCTGGATGTCTTGCAAGCAAACAAGTTTCTGGTCAATGTATTTATTCACAAGTTATACAGACCAATTTTGAAATACATGTTTGGAACAGTTAATAAGGCTAGAAATTATTATATGGAAAGAATCACTGGATGGTCAGCACACTTCTGAGCTCTGGCAAACTCAGAGTTTGGTAAGGATATCAAGTACCACTGAGGTTTCTAAAGAGCCAAAATTCTTGTTTGTAGATGGAAATCTCATCCTGAAATATCAGTAGGAAAGACATGTGATGGATTCTACATCAGCTTATTTTTGTGTAAAATGGAATATAATAAAATAATACTAAATGCATTACTGGTTTCAAGATCAGTGACATTTCAAGAAACTCAAAAGCTTACCAGCCCTGTAGGAGAGAGCTTTAGCTTCTTCCTACTCCAGATATATTTGAGATTCCTTATGAACTTTTGACTCAACTCCAGCACAACTTTTCATTTTCCCAGCAGCTTGAGGGTAATGATCATTAATTTTTCCTGTGGCCTCAAACATAGCCTCCCTGCTGACACACATCTTTCCCTATGAATGTTTCACTTAGGCATTTCTTTCTAAACTAAGAGCTACTGTGTTGATTTCCAGAAAAAACTATGCAGAGACCAAGTGCAGTATTTTTCTCTCTTCATAGGAAAAAGAAAACCCTTTATAATGAAGAAGTATTATGTTATATATTTTATTTATAACTCACAAAAGAAAAATAATTTTAAAAATCAAAAAACCAACCTACCAACCAAAAAAAAAAAAACAACATACAATACCTCACAAGCACTTCACATTAAAAATTAAATTGAAATTCCAAAAGGTACATTTTAAGTGGTTAGATGGTTAGATAAGGTAACTAGTAGCTAGGCAAGATAACATGGTAACTGTGATTATGCCGCAGAAAAGAATCCTTAAAATATAGAAGAAGCCTCAAAATTATAGCAGAAAAATAACTAAAAGTGCAGTGTCATAATCTAACCTATTTAGCCTTCAAGCCTTAATAGAAATCAGATTTTACATCACACAATGTGTTCCAAATGTAAAAGGAAAACAAAAAAGAAAAAAAATACCTAGCCCATAAATACATTATGGAAATAAGAAGACTAAACTATAAAAATCTCAATAGTTCTGACAATGTAGGCTATATTTAGCTTCTGACCACTGCTTACAATTAAGATGCAGGTTGGAGTTGCAAAAGTAATCAAATCAGAAAAATGGGAGTTAATTAAGTTCTGGCAATGAGAATCCCAAATTTTCTCATGAAAAGCCAGGCAAGATTTTACTTAATCAAATGTCACAGTGACGTTGGTAATTTTGATTTCATTGCCCAGTTACCTTATGGAATGTCAGTTTTAAAGGAGAAAAGTTAAAGGATCAAACCAGTTAAGAGAGGAAATTACCTGAACATTGAGAGAAGTCATGCATGTCAGGTTCTAATAATTAAATATTCTAGTGACATTTTACTTTTAGAGAATTGCAAAGTCTGATTTCTATCTTCCTAAGTGTTATAAGTCCTCATTCCTCTCCAAAAGGTATTAAATGTCCTTATTGGCAAGTTAGTTTTTCTGATGTCAGCATAAAGATATTACCCTTCTTTGTATCCATCTCAATATTTGCCTCATTATTTCCTTCCTATTCTGGCTTTTTCCTTCTCATTTCTTTTAAATCACAGCCCTTCCTCATCTCAACTAGTGAAAACAGCAAAATCTTCTCACTCAGTTTGCATGCTTTTTCTAGGTTGTATCAGTTTCCACAGTTCTGGATAAAGAACCCCCACTTCCTCTTGGCTCATCTCATCGATACTTTCAACTCTCTCTTGTTCCATTTCTGTTCCATCTGATTATGTTGCTCTTGTTTTCAGGCCAGGTTTCCCCCTTAAAAGCTCAGGAAGTTCTATTCTCAGTAGTATGACATTTCCCCCATACCTCAGGAGCTGAAGTTAAAAACAGTTGCAAACTGCAGTTGTTTTTTTCTGCTATAAAAGTAGAAAAAAACAAATGCAGTTTGAAGTTGTTTTTCTTCCTACTTTTGTAGTAATGATTTTCCAGGTAAAATAATTCAGATTTTTTCTGCATCTCTAGGTCCTTTAATTAAATTAATTGCATTTTTATGATGAAATCTCTGAAGTTTAAGAACTTTCTATGTAGCAATACATATTCAGACAATTCCCACACTTCTACCTATTTTGCTTAGAATTTTTCATATTTATCCAGTGTTGAATGCCAGTATACACTGCACCTACCTGAAATATTTTTCTCCAGAATTCTCTATGGGCCCACTTGTATTTCCGCTTAGACCCTACCTTGGCTTAATGTTTTTCCTTTTTAAGACACATGAGATACATCCACACAATTTAACTTAAAAAAAAATTACTTCTTGGTCCCCTTGTATTCAGAGGTCCTGGTTAGGAACAAAAAACTTTATAGTTGAATTTTGAAATTAATTTAAAGTGACAAAGAGAAAACAGTTAGACAGCAGGAAATTTAAAACAGCAGGCTCTTTTACTAATGGCTCAGTGCAAGAGACCACTACTGAGTGAATCTCTGTAAACTCTTCTGGAGGAGGTCGTTCACAATTGCATTAAATAATCAAGTGCTTTATAATTAAGTTAATATGAAATATTTTTAACAAAACCTAGTATGGCAGCGACCCATTGAGTTAGTTATGATTTCTAAAAATTCTACTTCAACAACTTCTACTGACAATATATTTTAGAACTCTTAATGAATCTTAATGAATTAGGCATGTTTGCCTACTATTATGCAAAAGCTTTGCAATGACACTTAAGTAATTTTTTTTGAAATTAAAAGAAAGAAATCTCTCACATCTTTGAACAAATAAAATTACTTTTTTTTTTTTTGGCAATAAACTAATGCATGGACCAGAAAGTTAGAAAAAATAGAAGTTACAGATCTAAGGAAAGACAATTTATTTCATTCAAGCAAACAAAAACTATTTGGTTTGTTTTTAAAGTGTTCATCTTTACTTCAATCAGATATTTGGTCTAATTAGTTTTCTTTCTATCATAAAATTTTTAAAAAATTAATTTAGTTTAAAAAAATTAAAGCAATAGCTATTTTATAAGATACCATAAATGAACAAAATATTTCCATTATCTATTTTACTACATAGGCTTCTGTATGTTTTTCAAAATATATCCTAGGTGTATGACAAATGAGCGCAAACAGAATACTTGGAATTGGTGCATGGCACTTTGAAAGCATGTTATGACTATGGTGCCTTGCTGTGATGGTCAAAGTGGGTCTCTGAATTGTGAGAAATATCTGTAGTATTACAAAATACCTTTTTTAAATCTACTAGATGAAAAGCCAGAAGTTGTCTGCTAAAATATTTGCTTGTGAAGCAAGCAAAGACATATCCACAGATTCAGTTAATGAATTAATGTGGATATTTTTGACAAATGAGTTAAGACCTGAGATAAATGCAAGCAATGTAGCCAGTTGCTTGGGGGAACAAAATAACCTCACTTGGGTTCTAACTTTGCCCAAGCTGTATCCCTGGAAACCCACAAAGCTTCCAAACTTGTTTGTGCTAAGGAAAAGCCTCTCTACTAATGGTCAGTCACAAGCAGAGTTGATTCTTTTAAACGTTAGTACTTTGTATGTCCCTCCTACCAGCAATAACAGAAACAGGGATTGCTCTCCCTCTCCATTCTTCTCCATGATTTCTTGTGAGTAAGGTAAACCTACCAACCCATAACATCCAGGCAATAATATCCTTGAGCAATGATGTTCAGTTTTGGCCACACTGTCAAACAGTCTTGATTTACCCCATCTCTGCAGCACTCATCTCTCATTTTGCGCAAAGACTAACTCAAATAGAACATTAGAGCCTTTGCCTCTTAATTCTGCTTTCATTTTTATAATTGCCTTTCACAATCGCTAGCATAACAGCTACTATTTCTTGCAAGAGTAACAGAGAAAAAAAAGCAAGAGGAAAATTCCTTCTAAAGAAGGTCTCTGAATTTCAATCAAATTATAGTAGTTTCACATTGTGGAGGCAATCCTTTCCAGGGCAAGCTTATGTTCTGATTATAAAGAAGTTTGTGGAACTGCCTTCAATAGAAATATTTTCTATTTATCACTGAAAGGGAATTTACTAATAGCAGGGTGACAGTGCAATAAATATACTGTTCTGCATGTGACTAAGAGAATTCAAGACTAACGAGTCGTAATATAGCCAGATTGCTAAACTGATTTTTTTCTTACTATCTGCATTTCTCTGTTCCATATAATTAAAAGTATTAAAAAATATATATATATATTGTCATTGAATTATTTTTGTAGTTTCCAGGTGGAGAGTGAAATCCTACTGAGCAAGAAAAATTTCCCTTTGGAGTAGATGTGAGTGTTTGTAAAGGAGAAGACCTTGAAAACAAAAATCACCATAAGCAAAGCTAAATTTTTAAAGAAGGTTTGCAAATAAAATGCACACTTATGCATTTAAAAGATAACAATTCTTTTAAGTTAGCCACAAATAATGTATTAAAAAATATCTTCTGCAATGGACTGTAGCGGGAGGCAATTCCGAAAACGTTTTTTAGGAAATACAGCACTTTCTAGTTTATTTGAGATGTTGCTGTAGGCTTTTTGAATTCTTTTTCCAGTTTAAATCTTTAACTTGTAAGAGGCTATTATCCACTTTTCCATTTAATTGCCAAAGCTTATCAAAATCACATTCTTTTTTCCAGGTTGTTGCTCCATCATGCTGATCCACACCACATGCTCTTCTAGCATCACCAACTTTACCTTTTGCTTGCCCACTTTTCTGCAAAAGTTTGCAAATATTTTAATCTGCTTGTGACCTTTCTAATTCAAGTAGCCACTGAACTCACTTGCAGTTCTACTCTCCCTGTATTTCATGTGTAGCTAGTCCTCAGCTGTGAATTTTTTGGGGTATAAAATCTTCGTGTGAATGTGCAGTCTGTGTTGGAAGCATGCCACAAAGGTACCTCTTAAATTTCCTTTCTAGCTGTACTCAGATGTAAATGAGTATCTAACTCTTATGCATATAAAGAACATTGCCCTTCTAATTTTTAAATAGGGGACCCTTAAATATTGCAATGGATAAGAACCTTAGTACTTTTTCTAAATTATCTCTAAATACTCAGCACATATAGGGCACATTTATTCTGTATAATACACACTGTAGAAAATTCACATCGAAGTAGTTGTGTCTAACCAGATGGGGATGAAACATGCTCAGGAACACTAGTTACCTGACACTGTTCCATAGGGAATTAGAGCAGAGAAACAGTCTTTGAAGGTTGCAAATAACTAGTCAAGAATTTTTGTGCAAGGTCAGGAGGTGAGTACACCCATGAGTAAATGTCTAATGTCTTCTGCCAAGAAAAGAAAAGTGTTCTGAAAAGTGTTTCATCATTTCTTGCTCTTGCAGATTAAAGAAAACCCCACAGATCTCTCCTTGACATTTTCAAGGTAAATAGTTTGATTTTAAGTTAACTTCAATGAACTTCAGCTCATCATAACTTTCTCATGCTGATATTTTGTGTTAAAAAATAATGCAAAGCAAGAAGTTCAAGAAGGATTTAACCACTGTTGATATAATTATTTGTAAATAAAATTTTAAATAAGTGGAGTGATTAAAAGTGTTTCATAATCATACACTTTATGAACAGAAGCTTGTAAAAACAAGTCTCCATTTAGTCTTTTCTTGCAGAAAACACTCTTGCTGCTGTGAGATTTTTATTCTGTGAAGTTCTCTACGCTGTTGGAAGTCCTGCCATCTTTGGCTTATAAAAATCCTAGGTTTTTGTTTGTCAGTTTCTTTTTCTTTCAGTTCCTTCTCCGTTGTTTTTCAAGTCATTCTACAGTTAGAAAAGGCTAGTAAAAAACATCTGACTGCAATGGTAATTTTGTCTAAAATTACATTATATGTTTTCAGAGTCCTTGGCTACAGTGATAAATGACCCTTGGGTATATAACAGAAGTGATCTAAGACAAAGGACTTGGGATGTTAGCGTCGAGAGACAGAGACACACATAATCACTGATGTGATTATATGAGATGCTTTTATTTGGGCCCAGAGAGCTAGGGGTTTACTAACCCAAATCAAGCTCTGGCTCTATTCGGCAGAAAGACCACCTTATATTTCCCACAATTACATAAGTAAAGGTTTAATTATTAAACTACATTGTTTCATTGTTATACATTGATTTTCACTCAACTGTGATTCTCAAACATGAGTCTTGTTATGGTTATAATCATATACAATTATTTCATAAATCATGGTTAGAATAGTCACACAGCTGCAGCTAACAATCACCCCACTTATTATGCCTATTCAGGTGAGTTTCACCTGACCTACCAAGCCTGGAATCACAAGAGGTACTGTGAGGCCTACTCCCTTTCTCTCTCTGAGTATTCCATGATTAGAACCTTTTTTTAACCCTATACTATCAGGGAGAAATTTGCATGTTACTTTTTTTTCATAGATAAAAAACCCCCAGTCATTCAACTTTCCATGCATTAGGATTTTATGTTTGAGACATTTTTCCTCTGGAGGTATATCAGTTCTCATGTGCAAGAATTTAAGTTTCCACTGGAGACTTTTACCACACCAGAAATTTCAGCCCCTATATCTGAGTCATCTTTTGGGCACAGCTGTAAGTTAATGCAGTGATGTCTTGCCATGTTCACAAAAAGCCTAAAAAAATAGCTGGCAGGCTTGTGAAATAGCATAGAAACATCATGAATACGCTCTTCTATTACATATTGAAGAGGATAAAAAAGAGAGAGAGTCACTAATTTGTTTCTTAAGCTAGACTGCTGACTATCTCTCATACACATTGGAAAAAATGTCTTTTTCTGGAGGTAAATTTTTTTGAGGAGAGGGTGTTTGGTTTTTGATTTTGTTCGTTTTTGTTGTTCTGTTTTGTTTTGGTTTGGTTTAGGTTTTTTTGACTGGAGGGGATCTTCCCGAAGTAAGTGAGCATTTGAATATTTGGAAGACAATGAAAATTTCTAAGATGAGCTTGTTGGTTAGGTCTTAGTGATGACATTTAACCTGGATAAAACTAAAACTAGTAAAAATTAGAATGAGTAGCTACTTTGTTTTTAATGGCTAGCAGCAGGATGCAGATGTTCTAGTTTTCAAATCAGTAATATGAAGTGAGTTCATCTTTACCTTCCCAGGCTGTGAGAGAGGAACTTTAATGACAACTCATCTTGCTAAAACATAACACAGGATATGTATTATAAGGTAACATTTTTGTGGGAGTACTGATCCACTCAAGATACACATTAACTTTATAAAGACTCAAATTCTGGCTTAAGAAATTATGGAAGTAATATTTGAGGTTTGGTCTAGTTTATATTTCATTTTGCCATTTCATAGTATTCTTATCATGTGACATGTCAGGGTACTCCTAAATCATCCACAACAGCCAGAATTTCCTTGTAAACTTGAGATCATGAAAGATTTTCAACTGTGCCCTGAGAGAAATTTATTCATGAGTCAGCTTCCTGTTGGCTGTCAAGCAGAAGGTGTCGATAACTTGGGCATAGATACAGAAGCATAAGAAATATCCCATTAAGTATTTTCATCATCTAACTTGGATCTCAACACAGATTTGAGTAAATTATGTGACTCTTCTACACCTTTCAGTAATATAATTTTTTATATTATTAATATTGTAAGAATTTAAGAGATTTCTTTATGAATAGAAATTAACTATTACTGGACTTGCTAAAAAAATATACAAAGCTAGCAAATAGGTATTTTAGTCTTACAAAATTATTAAATCTTGAGTAGGAGTTAGTACCTGTTCTTGGTTACATACACAAGTAAAACCTTGAAATGTGACTTACAAGATTCTTGATTTTCATTTCCAGTACACTCATAGATATATTGAAATCTTTATCTAATACTCACATTAATACCAGTATTTCATATGACAGAATCGATTTTGACACAGTCTGATACATGGATGAGAAGAAACCTAAAGTCATAATTTGAAATATGATTACAAAATTTTCTCCAGCTTTCCTCTATACTCTGTGAACATAAAAAGTTTACAAGAGATTTGTCCTTATCCTCATAAAACCTTTTCGTGTTGCAAGGCAGACACTCAAAAAGTTCAAAGTGTAAAGATCACTTAATAGTAATAGAGAAATATTTAATTAAGTTTATGTACCAAGAGACTATCACAGCCTCCAAAACAAAGACTTCACAAGCTAGAAATGTCTGTGTTAACATTATCTACATTCAGTTAAATATCTTAGAAACTGAGAAACTGTGGGACAGTTTTTAAGTGACACAATCAAATTTTCTGCATAAAATCTACTTTCAGTGGATAGCCAATATACTGAATAGAAACAAGAAATTAAGTTTGAATGATGCCCTTTGTCAACACTGGTTACTCACTCCTTTCGTAAACAGTAATTGTACTTCTTTTAACTGAGTGTCTGCACTACTTCCTCTGCAGCAGAAACAAAAAGGAGTCATTCATGTGTCATATTCTTGTCTTAGTCCCCCTACATCCTACAGCTTCTTTGATAAATAAAGGAACTTGTGCTTGACTGAATTAGGGGTGCAATTGGAATTGCTTTGAATTTTGGGTTCCTAACAGTGCAGCCTAAACAGTCTCTTGTATTAACATTCCACAAACCAGATAAATCAGGCTATCTAGGTGTTAAAGGGTTCTGCAGTGGAGGAATGCATTCAGATAGCAAGGAAGAATCAAACTGATTAATAGGCCCCAGATTAGTCTTGCACTGCTCAAGCAACACCCCAGAGATCCATTACCATCTGGCCTGCTGTCTTTTCCCTGAAAGAAGAGGAATATCAGTTTACTTACTAGCTGTTCATAGCTTGGAAAAGACAGTATGTTGTTACTACTGAAAGGTCAGATCAGTGGCTAGTATTGTCCTCCTGGAGACTGCCTGTACATCTGAGTTTCTGCAGTCCTGACAGTTCCTCCCTCGCACCTCTTTCCCCTCTGCACAGAGGAGAGGTGTGTGCGTTGCTCCTAATGCCAAGAGAAGGAAAATGTTAAGTGCTTTCTCCAGATGGGTAGATGAAAAATGAAAGGAAAAGCAATGGGAGCACAAATCCAGCCCCTGAAATTGCCAGCTTTGTACTGTGCCAATGTGTGGCTGTGTAGGTCTTATATAACCAAGAGAGATTAGCATACAATAACAGAAACACACAAACAGGAATGATTTTCATGTATTTGAAGGAAGAGTTCACTCTTATGTTTAAAGCAATGGAATATAAGCTGACACAAACAAAAAGGAAAATTAGCACAACAGTGCAAAAACTTCCCTAAAGGTGCCTAATGTTTGCTTTTCAACTTAGACTACAATTTATTACTGAATAAATACATTCATTTTGGAGAATTAAGAAGTTCCACTCAGCACTGGTGGATTTGAAGATTCAAAAAACTCTGAAAATTCAAAGAAACATATAAAGAACCATGCTATTCACACAAATCAAATCATCAGGGTTTTTTAAAATGTGAAATTCCTAATTTGTAGCTCATTTTCCAGTGTAAATAGTGTAATCTTCCATTAATATAATTCTGGAAGATCGTCTGTTTCCTTTATCATACATGACATCTCCAATTGTATATAATTTGAAAATAAACTAGTTTAATCCCTCAGCACACATTTATATTTTCAGCATTTTATCCTATTTGTGCTTTCAGAATTCACAGAACACTTTTCTCTGGTTTTTTTTTAAATATCAAGAATGACTATCCATTAATATTGATCTATTTTTATTTTCAGTTTCTTTACGAAAATGGTATGAAAAATATTTGTTAGGGTAAGCAAGTCATGTCATCTGACATACAACATATATTCCATACAATCCACTACAGAGGGAGGTGAATTTGCAATTAAGGAAAAGGCAAATGTGGTAGAATGGTGAAAACTTGCTGTATTAGAGTCTGTTCAGTTTAGTCATAGTCACAGGATTACATCTTCCCAGTCAGAAAATGGAACAGATCTTTCATATTCAGGGAAAGAGAATAACCAATTAGCTAGCTGTTATTAATGAAAACACCAAACTTTTCTACCATACATTTTCAGCTTGATGGATTCTACTAGCATGTCCTAAATTTATAAAGTTTTAGAGGTAAGAGAAAATAAAGGAAACTGCAACATACAGCAAATAAAAAGAAATAATACTTTTAAAGTAAAATTGGTATGTATAACATGTTACTCACATACCATCATTACTTGGTTGCTTACTGTGAAAATAACTTCACAGTGCAGTAGATGAATACTTTTCTCTACAAGGTCTCAAAGCTGAATACAGGTAGGCATTTTAGATTAAAAAATTTAACTAAGAATGATGTGCCTGATTTTTCAGCTGAAATATCAGTGCATGAATGTTAAACTAAATATTTGGGATAGGTGAAGTTTTCCTGCATGTTTAAGAGACATCTGAGTAATTAAATAGTATCTTGCCTCAGATAAAAGACTGTTATATTGCAGAATTTTATAGAACAATTTTTAGCGAATAATGAATCTACATGTTGTTCTTTTAATATAAAAAACAGTCTTGTTCAGTAACCTGCAAAATATATCTTACAATAATTGCTAATCTACAGTGTATCATTAGTACTAAATAAATAGACTTCAAACATTGATATGATTAGCTTCAAGTGACCTCTTAAATCAAGAAGCCAAATTTAGTTTGTTTTTCCCCTCTGTATTAATAAATTCTGTAAAAGTGTTAGGCAGTTCCAGTTATCTTTATCAACTACACAACCCAGTACATAAACTGTTGCAATAAGAATAGTTCAAAACAGCTTCTAAGCAAAAAGCTGTAGCTGAAATTAGAATTTGGAATTCTTTTCTACCTTATAATATATTCTGTGTAGAAAGAATTTGGTTTAGGCTGATTGAATGTCCCATTACCATTGCACACTGCAGTTATTTTTTGTAACTGAGTCTGCAGAAGTGCTGCATGCTATTGAATGCAAAATGGTGTTATAGGCTTTAAGAAATTCAAATTAGAATATAATATCACAAATATACAAAAACCTCACTTTTAGATTTAAAAACTACATTTCTTTCATGTAAATGTTCTGATCAATCCTGAAAGAAGGGAAAGAAAGAAAGAAAGAAAGAAAGAAAGAAAGAAAGAAAGAAAGAAAGAAAGAAAAAGAAAAAGAAAAAAATAAATTTGGATCATGATTATATTTTAGTGAAAAATTTTTAAGACATTGATTACAAATGCAAAAAAACCTTCTTAGAATCATAGAATGTGCTGAGTTGGAAGGCAGCCACAAGGTTCATTGGAGTCTAACTCCTGGCCCTGTACAGGACACCCCAAGAATCACACCATGTTCCTGGGAGCACTGTCCAAATTCTTCTTGAGCTCTGTCA
Organism: Phainopepla nitens; assembly: GCA_013400175.1. Classification (NCBI taxonomy): domain Eukaryota; kingdom Metazoa; phylum Chordata; class Aves; order Passeriformes; family Bombycillidae; genus Phainopepla; species Phainopepla nitens. The sequence continues at coordinate 729,103 of VXBQ01007566.1, read as the reverse complement.
GGCTTGGTGCTCCCCACATCCCTGGGGAGCCTGTTCCAGTGCCCAAACACTCTCTGCATGAAAAACCTTCCTCTGATATCCAACCTAAACCTCCCCTGACACAACTTCAGACCACCTCCTTGGGTTCTGTCATTGATACAGAAAAGAGCCAAACCACTGGAGACCTTTCCAGTTTTAGACACAGCGGTCCTCACCTGTCCGAAGAACTTCATAGAAATATCAGGGCCATTACCCATATAATTACCCATTACCCTCAAACACCAAACAACTACCACAGATCCATTGATTACTGTGCCCTGCAGAATACTTGGAGAATGCAAAGAAAATACAAGACACTGCTGTATTTTCTGGGGAATCAATGCTTAAAATAGAGAAAAACATATGCTGTAGTCTTGTAGCTCTGACCAAAAAATGACACCTTAAGAGATTCAAAGATTTAGTTGTTAGTTACCATTTCTCAGGATGTAGCAAAGTCTTTTCACATAATAGATGCTAGTTAGCCAACTCTCAGGAAAAAAATGTCTTCTTGCCACACCATAGTGCTGGTAGTAACACTAAATTAGATGGTATCTATGCAACAGTTAAGTGCCATGTAGCCCAACAAATGTATACTGTATACTACAGGAATAAGGCAGACCTTGATGGTCCTGAAAAGAATATGTGTCTATTGAAATTACTCACATTTTAGAGAACTGTGAGAAAAGAAGTAAATTTGAGAGCAGCATAATTGGAATGTATAATCAGACTAGTAAAAAAATGCTTCTGACATATCAGCTAGGTTGACATAAAATATTGGTATTCATAAAATTGGTAGTTTACATTTTTTGCAGAAGTTGGAGATAATTTCAGTAAAAAGTATTCAAAATATTTTTCCTTTGAAAACATTCCTAGTTTTAAAGCTTCTTTTCCTTGCTATATTACATAGAAATTAATTCTGTTGTAACTATTTTTCCATGCTCTTGTTGAGTGTCATGCATTGTCTTACCTACCTACTTACCATATGTGAGCTGTAGAACTAGATCAGTGTGCTGTATAAAGGAAATAAAGATCACTCTGAATGAGAGTGCACAGAAGCTACTATGGATTCACACAAATAACTTATAGTCAGTTGTAAGTGGCCTTAGTAAATAAAACGAGATTACCTTATATTATGCTTACCTTTTATTTCTGAAGCTGACAATAGAAAATTAGCTACTTTCCAAACTTGTGTTATGTCATATGAAAATTTCTGATATACTAATTTACCAAGGAAGATACTTTGAGCAAAAATATAGAGGTGGAATAAACTAGGCTTGTGGAAGCAATTCTTCTGGTATAGGGGTAACGGGTGTAAAGAACAACAGGTTATTATGTTAATCTGTATTAGACTGAAAATAATTCTGCAAAGAAATCTAAGATACTCATTGTATATTAGTTTTTCAGGGGAGGGACCATTGTTATTATTATCCCTGTCCATTTCTTTTAAGTTATGTAACATCATTTGCTTTCTTCTCTTCCAATTAAGTATGTAATATATGTAATGTATATTAAATATATGTACTGTAATACAAGATGAGAAAAAGGGAAAATAATGCTAGATGTAAAATAAAAATATTTTTCACAAGTACACAAGGATGTACTCTTCATTGTAAGTAATACAACACATTTCTAAATTTGTCTAAATCAGACTTTAGATTGTCCTGATTTGGGACAAATTTGGAAGGAAACTTCCCAAAGGGATGTTTCCCTGAAGGGCAGAATTCAGCAGCCTCTCCCCCAACTGGTTCAGGAAGTCAGGATGGAGGAACAACATACCATACACATTTCGAACAAACCCACCCTTGGGTGATAATCTCAGTCCTTTCCCAGTACCTTTGCAAGCTCCCTGTCAACCATTATCACCCAGCTCATTACAACAGCAATCTGAATCTGTGTCTGTCTACTGTAAAAGCTACATTTTAGGGACAATACTGGAGCTATCATCAGATAGGAAAATAAGCCTACGAACCAGAAAGATACTAAAACCTCAGAAAGCCAAGGGATCAGAGAGACATCAAGGCCTCCACCCAGAGAGACATTATAAACTCAAGCAACATAGTGGGTACTGAGTGCGTAATCCCAATACAAAGTAAGTGAAACCAAAATGAAATCAGTAGAGGTTCTTTCCACTTTCAAGTGCCGCACTTTGGGTGCCAAAATTATTTGTCCTGATTTGGGACAAATTTGGAAGGGAACTTCCCAAAGAGATGTTTTCCTAAAGGGCAGAATTCAGCAGCCCTTCCTCCAACTGGTTTGGGAGCAAAGGCGAGCTCTCTCTGGTTGTCCATGCTGCAGACAGCACAGTCGGGGAGAAAGGGATTCTGGGGGAGTAAAGTGAAGCTTCTGCAGCCAAACTGCGTGCCATGTCTCCCGCCCTTCGCTCTTGGAACCAAGCTGAAAGACACAGAACTCAATATCTGGCAGTAAAGCAGGACAGAAAATTGGGGATGCTGGGCCATACAGTCACCCCAGGACCAAGGTATACCATACAGTAGTCCTAAAGCGCAGGAAAGAATGTTGCTACCACCTGTGTCAGACTAGAAGACCCTAGTATACGCTTTAGTACTTTATGAAAGCGTGTAGTGCAAACTGTGATAACAAAATGTTTCTTTCTCCAAAGCCCACTCCTACTTAAGGGGTTGAGGAAAGGTCAGTGAAAGTATCAGTATCTTGATAAATCTAGAGGGTGCTTTGTGGTTTTGCTTGTTGCTTCTATGGCTTTTTATACTTTCCTTTAATTTGTTGTAAAGTAGGTACTTGTACAGACTAATTAATCAGAAGAGCTAATGGTCATATTGATATGTAAGTCAGTTTTGTTAGGAAGGAAGATAGTAGAACAAAGAATTGAATAAGGATTTAAACTAACAAAAAATAAAGAAACTAAATTGACAAATACCATTAATACTTTTCATTACTAGATGCTCACATATAGAAATTAATGTATGTTAATAATACTTTGACATTCCAGGTGTCCTTTGTACTGAGTTAAAATTATCTAGGAGGACTAGCCAAGTAAAATTTAAACTTTAAATTTGACTAGTGACCTACCTCTAAAACTTCAGGTTTCTGCATGAAACCTGCCGGGCTCCTGGGAATTTTGTAAGCAGTAAAAGAGAGTAGTATTTTGTTTCTTAAAAAGGAAAATTTAAAAAATGAAAAAAAAAACCTTGTTTTTAAATTCTCTCCTTTGGTATCTTAGTAGTTTGTACAAATGCCTCAATCCATTATATTTCATCATTAAAAAAAAAAAAGAGTATTATAAATATGATCTAAATAATAAATTTTAAGTACAGAAGAGTAGATAAAACAAACATTGATCTTTCCATGAAAATCTGCATTCTTAGGAGCTGCTACCTAGGCAAACAAATTTTTGATTAAATCAAAGCATTTCACTATGTTCTACTCCATTCAGAACAATGGACAGGGCTTTCATAGGAGACAGCCATTTATTCAGCTCAATTTATCACTTAAGAAATCATTCCTAATACAATCCACACTCAAATTATTGCTTGATGAATCACATCATGCCTTAGCCATGCTGGCAGAAAGCCCTTCCCAGAAGCAGAGTACATTTCATCACCTCAAATCCTGTTATCACATTGTACCCTTTACCTTGTGAAGGATAAGAATGTCAGCCTGGATAAGGCAGAGGAGAGAGATACGGATTCTCATAGACAGATAATATAGGCAGTTTCTTATGCACTCCTCCAAAGAGAGACAATGTAGATAACATTTTTAAGGGAGTCATCAGAATTGTAATGGGCACACAGTCTTTCCAAAGATATACAGATCATTATCAAACATTTCATATTTCCTTACATGTCCCCAGGGGTGCATGTACATGGTGGTGAGAGAAGTTCAATAACACACTGTGAAAACAAAACAAAAGATCAAAAAATTTAGCTTCAGAGTCCAACTCTGATCCTAAGAGAAACACATATCTTGCTTTGCCTAGGCATAATAATTCTTCTCTTGTATAACAACAACCCCATGCAATGCTAAAGGCCTGAGAAAGAGTAGCTGGAAAGCTGTCTGGTGTAAAGGGACCTGAAGGTGCTTGTTAACAGCCATCTGAAAATGAGCTAATGTGTGCCCAGCTAGCCAAAAAGGCCAATGAAATCCTCTCCTGTATCAGCAATAGTGTGGCCAGCAGGACCAAGGCAGTGATTTTCCTCCTGTACTTGGTGTGGATGAGGCTGCATCTCAAATCTTGTGTCCAGCTCTGGGCCTCTCACAGCAAGGACATTGAGGCGCTGGAGCCTGTCCAGAGAAGAGCAACAGAGCTGATGAAGGGTCTGGAGCAGAAATCTCATGAGGAGCGATTGAGGGAGTTTGGGTTGTTTAGCCTGGAGAAAAGGAGTGTCAGGTGAGACCTTATCACTCTCTCCAACTACCTGAAAAGAAGTTGTAATGATGTGGGAGCTATCTTTTCTCCCAAGTAACAAACTATAGGACAACAGGAAATGGCATCACTTTTCGCTAGAAGAGGTTTAGGTAGATATTGCGGAAAATGTCTTCACTGGAAGGGTCCCCAGGCATTGGAACTGGCTGTCCAGAGAAGTGAGGGAGTCACCATTCCTGGAGCTATTTAATAGAAATGTAGATATGACATTCAGGGACATGGCAGAGCTTGGGTAACAGTTTGACTCGAAGATTTTAAAGGTCTTTTCCAAATGAAATTAATCTATGATCCTGTGATTTAAGGGCCTTTTTCACACAGACATTTTAGAAGTTTAGAGAATGTTGAAGCAATCCTTATTTTCCAGGTGAGAAATGGAGACAGAGATATTAAATGAATTATTGTTAAAAGAGTAATAAAGTAGAACATCCTAACCAATACAACTCAATTTTTCCAATTTGTTTTTGTGATGGATGTATATGTTGTTGTCAGCAACTCATTTCTTACTGTAAACTAAGAGGTTTTTAATAGAATCAGACATATGACAAGGTTTAGCTGTGGGCCAGAGTGTTGCAGAAACTTTATTTCATATACTGCTAGATTTGGTATATGTTAGGCCTTCAGTTTAGTGATATCTAAAAATATCATCTTGATTTTCTTTTGTTGTCTTTCCACTGTACCAGCTTGATACGGAAGTTAGCATCCCTACTGTCCTGATGACAGGGCAGTTCATCCAAGTGCTCAAAATATCGGTGCAAACTGTTCAAATTGATCTGATTGATTTTGCCTGGAATTAATGATGAAACACTCACAGGAACTCTGCATCTGGAAAATGTGTTATCAACATGCCTACCTGATGCTGCTGGAGGTATCAGAGAATTTTTTTTCCCTAGGGAGACTGTGTATAGTGTCAGTTTACATTGTACATAGAAGCTGTTGGAGTTTTGTTTGTCTTTCTAAATGCATTATCACCGAATTGCCCAAATGGACTATTAATTGAAAAAGTTCATGATTGCTATTCAAGATTTCTATTTTTAATGGAGAGTATGTGCTTATTTCCCTCATAGTTTTATAGTCTGTCTTGTAAAAAGAATTTGGTTAACAGAGGGTGCGAGACAGATGCCTTGCTTTTGCTAATCCTTCTTGTACGGTGAGCCAGACTTCCACAAGAAGCCTGGCCACCTTGAAAACCTCTCTACAGTGTAGGGTACCCTTGTACCACATCATGAGAACAGTCTGAGTGTAGCCAACCTACATTGTCTGGTTTTTATAAAACCTACTGTCTTGCTGAGGAAATTTATTGTCTGTTTTCTCCAGAAATAGATATCTATTAATATATCATTTGTACTATGGAAAGGATTTAGTTTTCCTTTCCCCCCTACCTCTAAGTCCACATTTCAAAATGATCTTCCAAGAGGGTATCAACACACTATACTGTTTGCCACCAGAGCAACTTCCCTCGAGTGCCGCTATTCTTGGGAATAAACTACCTAATAAAATGTGATCATAAAATATCATCAAATATGGTAATACAGTAAAGTGTTTATGCTTTAAACGTTCATTAGCATTGTGACTTGTCTCAAAAGTTCTTTTTAAGGAAGAATTCAGGTTTTCCTTTTGTGAAAAAGGATCATTTACGAGCTAGTGAAAAAATACTATCACTGTTCTGGAACATTACATGTGACTAATATATGGTCCCAGTGAACTACATAAGTTGTACTAGTAGAAAGTCCATTCTAGTGCCTATTAAAAATACAAAATCAAATGCCCGATAATTTACAAATCTTTGTTGTATAGCTGATTTTGCTCTTCCCATTTAATCTTTTCATATATTAGGAGAGGGTACTACATTTCCCAGACTGCATGAAAAATTGTAAACATGCATTGTAAGACTTTGCATTACTAGTCAAATGTTTATTCACAGTTATAGTTTAAAACAGTAGAGTGTCTGTTCATAGGAACACTAATTCTACCCCTTAAGTAAATATTTTTATTGTAAATTTGCATGAAAAACTATCCCCATTTTTTGTCTGCAACTTGGATTATATGCGAAAAAAAAATAGTAATAAACATTTTGGAAAGGCAGCAGTTGTGTGTGGCAATGAAAATGAAATTGGATTAAGACAGTTTGCTATTTCCATCAGACAATGGTGTAGATCTCACTGCACCATCATGAGCATTTTTTATTAGCAAATTTGAAAGGGCAAAAATTAATGTCACCTTTTTCCCCTACAGGAATTCATGCTTTGATGAAGCTTTTGTCATAGAAGTCTATTAGCAGATTTAGCACATGAACAATGAAAAAACAGGGGAAAAAGAATATCATGGTACAGGTAATATTTAAATATACAGTCTTAGTTCAGCTCATATAATTGACAGGTTTTTTACTAAAAATATCAGATCATATTTGACCTGTTAAGACTGCCTGATTTATCTTTTCCCTGAATCAAGAAGAAATTATATTTCCTACTTACAAAGGTGTCCTTAAAATTTATACCTTTAAAAAGCAGCATCCTAAAATAGTCTGCGATCTGGGCAAAAAAAGATATTGATATCTTTGCCAGATTTCCCATATCATTTTATCCACTAATTGCTCAGATTTATCAATAAATCACTTTCATTATCTCCTACATGGCCTTCTAAGTTGAACCACGGATGAACAAAATATATCTTTCCATGGAAACTCTTATACAAATCTGCACGTGCACCTGTTTCCTAGCTACTGATCCCATATAGCATCACTTAGCAGAGGCACCTATGGATGTTTAGCTGCAAAGTTGAAAAATGAAAATACTGCCTGAAAACCAGAATACAACACAAGCAAAATCTAAATGTACAGACTTAACTTATATATTTAATTGTGCACTCAAACATATTTTCCTTTGTTTTACAATTTTACTTAGATATTACTAATCTGGTTGCATAGAGAATGTACTTCCAATTATCAATTTTTCCCTCAAAAATACATATTAAATACTCTTTTTTTAATGTTGGAAGGATGTTATGAAGCTTTGTTTACTATTATCTTTATTTTCTACTTATAATCAGTAAAAAGGCAAAATTATTTTGTGAGAGTAACTGTTGCAATACCCACAGGAACATCTGGACTTTAACATACACAAATACTTAGGATGAAAAATCATTGGAAAAAGAGAAGCATCAGAAAACTTCAAGATATCACAAAGCAGAGTAATATAACTTATTCAATTTCTGCTAGACTTCTTTTATTTTTTATGACATCTGGATGATCTGTCTGTGATGCAGATCAAACTGTACCAGACATATAATAAACACTTGGTATTTTTCCCATCATTTTGCATTCTTATTATGTAAAAAGTTTATTGAGGGCCATTAAAACAGAGATATTGGAAAAGTGGATCTCTACACTCTTATTTTCATCTCATTTTTCTTCTACAACCACCTTTCATGTCACCGTGTTTCCCATTTATATTCTCCCTCTCCTGTTTTGTGCTCATTTCCCATTTGTTGGCCCCAGCATACTCTGATCAACAGGGCTGTTGTGAAACTTCAAAATATTTGTAAAGACCAGCTGAAAGGAAAACAGATGTTCAAAACTTCATCATAAACAGACAAATTAAGACAGCGTTCAAGATGGTTTCTCTATAATATTTTCCTTTGAGGCACTTTCTATGGTTTGCAAACACCAGATCAATTATGAGGGTGAAGTATCAGAAGCTCTCATGCAAGCATCCACTAAAGAAACAGTATATTCATCTAGAAAAAAATTAATCAAAACATTTTCTTTGATGAAAACCCTGGAGAAACATATTAAAGATATGAAATGTGCAAGGAAATAACACTGAACACCCAAACATATAAAGAGATTGTAGTGAAAGTGCTAATTATGAGAAGTTATAAAATGTTTGTTTCAGTACCCTAGCCAAACTCCAGTCTGAGGTTTTTATGCCAGTTAAATCCATTGGTTGCACAAAAGAAAAACATGACAAATAAAATTTGTTTAGAACTTGAGCTTAAAACTTTAAAGGCAAATATAAACAGATTTGTTTTTTCCTTCTACTTTTGAACTGAATGCTGACTTAGCTGCATATTACTGATAATAAGCCTAAGTGTTTGACAGTGGCAAATGGCAGACGATTTAGAAGATGAAGCACAGCCCTTCAGCTCAATATAAATAAACATCACAAACAAATAAATAAAGAAACAAAAAATGATTTTTTTCTTCCTGGAGTTGTAATTTCTAAAATTTAGATTATGCAACATTATTCTTTTATTTCAATGATAAGAATTAAAAGCTCTAAATCATAATGATACTGCCCATCCACATTAGGAGACAGAAATTTTAAAATAATTATTTACGAGTTTTGAAAAAAAGAAATTATAACCACTTTTTTATTGTAGGGAGGGAGCTATCTTACACTCGTGAGTCTGCCTGGTCCACCTTAGCTCTCCATTTACTTCCCAAGTAAATGGGATCTCTTCACTTGGATTAATACTTATTTATAAGTAGAAAATAATGACAAGATCAAAGGACTAGAAATTTGATACTACAAGATTATTTCTACGACTTGCTTTAAACAGAAGTTATGTTTTCCTGGATTGTACCTAAACCCGCTCATGTTTCTCTGCACTCAGTTATTTTTTTCGTTCCATACAGAGTTAACAGAATTCATAACTCAAAAACAAACCACAAAAATTAGCTAAGAAGAAATCATACACTAATTTCTAACTTTCATTGGCACCATATCCACATTTTTCCTCAGTCCCCTTTAAAATCTGATACTAACCCTGCTTCATCATGTTTTTCCTGAGTCATCTGTTTGAAGAAGGTAGATAAACATAGCTCCAAATTCCTCAAAGGATCCCCCCAAGTAATTTACTTTAAAAGAAATTAAACCATTGGGAATCTTTGCAGGCAGTTACAAGTAGTCTCCATATAGCTGAAAATAGCAAAGATATCACCCCAAAGGAACTGCAAACTAACTAAGGAAAAGCACAATTTACAGAACTAGCCAAGAACGCAGCTTCATTTTTACAAGATTTCCCTTTACCCCTCCCAGTAACACTGCTACCTTACATATCTGATGATTTTGCTCTTATACCACCCCAGGTTCTGCGCAGCCACAGCAGTGTAGTGAACTCTCACCGGGTCATTGATCGACCTCAGCATGAAGGCTTGAACTGACACAGCCAGCGTGGTGACGGGAGTGTGCGGCTGCGGCACACAAGCAGACACTGCAAATGAAACAAATGGTTGTGACATGATGCCCGAAAAGAATGACCAAATAATACCTAACCTACCGTAAGAGATTAGGTGTTAGTTGCCTTATATCTCACAGCAATCTCCCCAAAAATTATTACAGCAAGCTCACTCACTCTATGAAAGCCTTATTAAATGCTACACACACACACATACACGCGCACACATAAATATATACAACTTACAGAAAAATAGCTCAATATAACATATTTAGTGAGGACAACCCAAATACATGAATCACCAGAAATAAAAAGTAATTGAAGGAGGAGGAGAGGAGGAAAAAGGAAATTACATCTTAACTGCCCTCGATTTTTCACCTGTTAGACATATCTTTTCATGGTTTAAAGGTTTCAATAGACCATTTCAGTAAAATAAGGTTTTCAGAAAAATTAGAAAAAAACCAAGATGAGTATGTAGGAATCATTCTTTTGTGGATTGTGACAGAGGAGATTGCCTACCTACTTCCCTTTTGTTTATTATCTAATATCTTGAGTACGACCCTAAGGGGACAATATAGGGTAAGATTTATTAATACTCCCTGTTACAATTTTAAGTAAGCATTTAGATTACAAAAATGATGGAAACAGACACAATGGTCCTTTTCTCTTGCTTAAGATAACTTAATTCTTTTTGTCTGAACTCCCACAGGAAACTGTTTTGTAAACTTTAATGTGAATATAAGTAAACTACTAATCCCTGATGGTATTTTAATTTTGATCACTTGCCACATCAAACACTGATATGTGAGGACAAAAAAAAATTATATATATATATGTATGTGTATGTATATGTATGAAAGTATAAAAGAAATCATGTATTCTTTCTTTGTCCCAGTAGTAACCAAAAGTCAATCAAATGGCTTGGTATTTATGTAATGAACTTCAATTAAAAGAAAAAGTTCAATATACCAATAGAAATACTGGTTGCAAATCAAGTAGCATAACATTGCCTTTATCAAATGATAAGAAAAAATATTCAATCAGAATAGGAGCAAGAAACAAGAAATGAGCCCAGCAGTTGTCTATACCTACACCTACTACAGCATCAGAGCTGATTTCAATAATTGAATAATCATAGAAATGATAAGTGCAGCTATATGAAAAGGGTCACAGAGGGGAAGATAGGCATCTTCTATTTTAAATCCTATTAACTTATCTTAAATGTATGCATACAGAGAAAATGGCTAAGTAGAAACAGAAAATGTTTAAAAGCTTCTTTGTTTTATTTAATGGTATAACTCTCCTGTGAGTGAAGTTCCTTAAGTTGTGCAGTCTCTGGGGAGAGTTAGGTGCTCTAAAATGGCAGCTGTAGAAATCCTTAGGTTGAACAGTGAGCCACTCAAAGTAGGTGAAAGAAAAACTGTATGTATAAAGTTATATCAGCTTGTCTGATGGAGATTTTCTCTGAGGCTCAAGTAACTCTATCAAGGATTTAGAAGCCTCTCCTGTAACTGCTTTTTCAAAGAACTGCAGAAGGCTGCTTCTTAGGAAAACAAAATCTTGAGAAAAAAAGCAGCTGAGATTTCTGTGCATAGTAGTTAAGATCCTCATGTTGACATCTTTTAATTTTTCTCTTAAAATGATGCAATTCAAATCTCCATTCCCCAAAATCATCTCACTTAGTAGGTAATTAGTGAAAAAAACAATTAATATGTACATATGTATGTATGTATGTATGTATACGTAACATCCTTCCTCTCAGTGGTTATCATCCACTCAAAATGCTTTTTTTCCAGACAAAAACTTATCTAAAATTTTCTTTTTCAATTATTAAACTAATCATGAGATAAAAAATCAAACCAAACCAAACAAACCCAAACCTAACCAACCAAAGTAAGAAAAAGAGCTACCCTTCTAGTTCCTCATATAGTTCTGTTAAAAAAAAAATAAAAAAATCTGTAACTCACTGACAAACTAAGGTTTCCTAAGCCTTATAGTTGTCTATTAGATCAAAAGCTTCTAAAGATTTACATGAAAAATGCCTGCTTCCTGGATTCTGTGTTAGTCACAGATTGGAAAAAGAGCTGTCCTGTCCTGACTGTCTTTGTCAGACAAATTTCTTTACTGAGAGCTAGAAAGTAAATTATGACGTTGCATAGCAAGACCAAAGATTCTGAAAGGGACTCTGTAATTGTATTTATGGAATCAGGTGTTTCAGCTCTACCTAAGACTTTCATTCTGTTTAGTAAACATCAAGGGTTCATAAGTGCAGTTTTTCTTCCTCATCCTCTGTCTTCATTTCACGGCAATCATATTTTCCAGTAAGAGTGTCTGAACTCAGTGCTGCCAGATAATTCCTGAATGGCAGTTTCATTTTAAATGCAACAAATGTTTACTTCTCAAGATGGGTTTTATTCTGATATTCTCCTCTGTTCAAAGAATGTTGAAAATATATTTGCTTTTTTTTCTTTCATCAGTAAATGTTCATGCAATCTGCTTTTCTCAAACAGTAGTCTTGAGTATTTCAAATCTAATATTAAAGAGGAAAAAAATAGACACACACCTCCTTTCCTCCTTTTCTCTGTTGAGTATATTCCTTTCCTGTTTGTTTTTGTTTGGTTGGGGGTTTTTTTTGTTTGTTTGTTTTGTTTTAAGACAAAACTTTTATTGTACCCTACTCTACATTTAAATAGTGTTCTTAAGTTTAGAAATGACTTAGACACCTAAGATTTCCACCATGGGCAAAATTATGGAAATTTTCTGAAGTTTTTCTTATTCTATTAATTTCTGAAGGTTTTTTCATCTGCATATGTTTAGTCTATATTTGTCCTTAAAAAAAATAAATGAATAATCAGGAAAATAAATTCTCAGATCATATACCATGATACTGTCAAATTAATCTTATTGTATTTTTAAGAATAATTGTTACTTCTTGAACAATTTATATTTGGAATGGCATGGAGCTGCCAAGATTTGTATTGCTGAAGTATACAAAAAAAGTAATCCTGAAAAAAGAATCAAGAATCACTTAGTAAACTAGAGATAATTCTAATTTTATGTGTTTTACATAAAGTAGCTTGTGAATTGTAGCTTAACCTTCTGCTAGCTACTGCTTGGGATAACCTGAATTCTGTCCAGTAAGTAGGTAGCAAAACAATCTGAAATTCATGGGCATTAAAACCTCTTGGCTACAGCATACAATGACTTAACCTTTAAACTATTATAATTGGCAGATGACTCCCAAAACAATATCAGTGAAAGGATTATAATATAATACAATATCCACTGTATGAGTAAAACCTCTGAGTCTTTTCCATAGCACTGCACTTCAAGAATTCATGAGTATATTTTCCTTTTGCTACTTGGAATCATTATTTTTTCTTTGAATCTTTTTACAGGAACTGATACTCATTAATCAGAAACCATCTGGTAATGAGGTACCAGTAGCAAGACTTCTTTCTTTGCCTCCAGCAAGTCTTCAAGTATCATAATTTTAAAGGTTTATGATTCATTATACTTACATGTTTCCTATAATAAGATATTTTACCAACATAAATGAAGTAATAATATGCACACTTTCACATCTTAGGGAGGGGTATTTGGCAGAATTCTCAGCTCTGCTCTGAATATCCTGTGCTTTTCTGCTTTATATACAAACAGCCACTTACTATCTGTGCTACAAAATAATGACTATGAAGTTTTTTAGAACTGAGAATATTTTCTGTATGAGTCTGCAGATACGAAAACAAGAGGAAATGGTGCAGTGAACTTCCAGTGAGCAGTTTCCTCTAGAGACAACAGCATTGCTTCTCTTGGTATGGAATCAAAGCTTCGTCTATTGAAGATGCTTATAGGTCAACATAAGTAATTTTTAATAGCAGTGCTTTTGCTACTGTTAATTGTAAACAACTTTTAAGAAGTTACCACCCCCACCTAAAAGTCACTTAATTTCAAAATTTGCCACAGAAAATTAGCAGTTGTTCGGGTATAATCTATAGTAGCTCTGTAAAATCACAGTTTTTGGATACAGGACCAAAGGAATTACTTGACAACATACATTCTGTGTCAAATTAAAATTCTTAATGTAATTTAATTAAATTACTGTCAATTAATGTCATTATATGAGAAAGAGTAAAAAATACTGAACTATTAATGTGACTCAGAAAAGGAAAAAAAAAAAGAAGAAAAATTGCATAACACTGAATCACCTGAGATGATCTCATTCAATGAGACAGAATTTTTGCATTTGGAAGGTTAATATGCTTTTTTATAATAGTATTTTCAATTAAAAAGTATTTTCTCAAATAAGTTGTAGTCTTAATCAGAAGTTTTCTCTCCTTTTTCTTTCATGATATTTGACTTCAAAAGAAGTAAAAAATGTTTCCAGTAAATAATGTATATATTCCAATATCAAAAACAACTAGACCTCCTGACAGTATGTGAGTTTTTCGTTAGTATTCTTATATATAGATCCAATATTCAACGTACTGTACTGCGGCATCTCCAAAAAAATGCTCATAAAAATCTTAGAGTCTTCCTTTAGTCTTTGATTCATTCTTCACCACTTAGCTCCATAATGCTCATTGTAGAAAAAAAAAAAACAAACACAAAAACAAAACCAAAAAGCCCCCAAACCCCAAGAAAACAAAACAAAGAAAAAAACAAACCCAAAAATCCATACCAAACAAACAAAAAGGCAAACCAACAAAGACAAGAAAAACGCACAATGTTCTCTAGTATTATTCTCCCTGCATAACAAAACAAGAATTTCAAATAAAGTGTAGACATATGTGTATAAAAAACCCTACTCCCTATGTCACAGAAATGTTATAGCAGTATTTTACTATTCTGTTGCCATTTTAATTTTTTTCAGTAAATGACCTAGCTGAGACAGATTGCTTACTGCTTTGAAGAGGCTTATATAGCTCTAATATCCCATATGAAACAGATGTCTAGCTTTCTTCTTATATTCTGATTGTAACTGAACAGGATTCAGACAAAGATTTTATTATGACATCAGAACTATAACAGCAAATGCTTCATGTCCTTTTGGAAAGTATTCTAGTGATCGAAAGCACCTGCTTTTGGCTTTGTAAAGCTGTGAGAAACACAAGCATCCCAAATTTCCTTCTAAAGATCAGTTTTTGTCTTTTACTGAATTTTGGATTACTGACACAGTATGTCAGTAGGGATCAAGTAAAAGAGAGGTGAGGGGAGAAGAATAAATTCTAATTAAACCAGAAAAAATTGTCAGCAATTTTGACAGTGACTGATCTGTTGGAGTTTTTATGTCAAAAGGTAAAGTCACTGAGTAGAGTACACTTTACACAGACAAACAATTTATGTACTACATGATTCATATTTATAATATAATTGACATTTTATACATAAATGCAGTTTATTATTTATATGTGTATTTTTTCTTAAGGAGACCACCAGATAGGGGAAGTAGTGTGTATGAATGTAATATGGCATATAAAAATTTCTTTTTTATATAAATTAAAAAGAAAGGTTTTTCACCAATTGCTAATATGAAGTCATCATTAAGTAATGTATTAAAATAATCTGATTCAACTTCTTTTGTATTTGAAGAGTTCATTATACACTTAATGATCCTGACAATCTGCAGCTCTTGATTTTCTCTGAAGGGAATGGTAAGAATTAAGTTTCTCTATCTGGTTTACATACTGGTATAAAGTAAATGTGTTTATGGTAAAATAGCAATCATTTCAAATGGAAGGGGTTTGCAAAATTCCCTTTCTTAAAGTTTTCCAGTAATGTTAAAAGTCCTTTTCTATTTGGTTAATTTTTTTATTGTTAAAGGCACATTTTTAATGAAAACAAAATTGGAGAGTAAATTTCATCAAAATCCTAATTGAACTAAAAGGAAGAGAAAATACAGTACTTAAAATTTATGGTCTTCCTGTAGGCTTGGAACACAAAATAACTTTACATAAATTAACCAGGCTACCAGAATGTTTTATTAGGTATTAGAAACATGAGAATTTATTTTTTATAGATCTGGTCTCCTTCAAGTTGCTTTTTTGTATTGTTTTAATACACCAGGCCCACAGAAGCAGGGAGATGAAGTTATAACTCTCTATTCATTGGTAGTGTTAGTGCATACATAGCGTGCAGTATAGTATGAATTCTTAATGGATTCGTAATCACAAATAGTCGTGCAGAATTAATCCATAGCATTACAAACCAGCACCAATTCAATATCAGCACTTTTGAGATTCAAGGGAAAGGTGAAATTACCGTAAAGCCCAAAGGTCCTAATTTAGCAGTTACATGAACATGAAGTTGTGTGTTGTTTATGATCAGTGCTGCACATGAACTTACATTGAACTTCTTGAAAAGCAGACAGACTTTGGCAGATTTTTGCAGCCTCAGTGTGAGTAGTGAAGGACACAACATGTAGATATTCAATTTGTTTCTGGTAGCCATCCAAATATCTTATGCAAGTAAATTATGGAAGTATAATTACATCAGTATATGTGATATCTAGTCATCTGTGCAACCCAACCATATGATCACTTGTCTCCTACCATTATTCACTATCATAATACCACTCCTGACATACTCATTCCTGACTTTGAACCACATATATAATGTAACTCAATTTTTTTTTTGCATTTCTTGTCTGTGATCCTGTAATTTTGACTTCTTTTAAATGTTACTCTCAAGTTACAGATGCTGGGAATGTGGATTACCAATATTTTGAAGTCAGAAACAAAAAGACTTAAAACTATATCATGATATTACTTTCTGGAAGAAAATATTTCCCAACTTGAGATGATCTAATATTAGTACTAAAATGTTATGTCAGATTATTGAAAGATTTTGCCTTTCAGAAAGTTAAATACAGATAGGCCCTTTATCAAGATTACAGTGTTTTTTGCATTTCTGGGGGAAATTGGGGGGGTTTTTTCGAGGTTTTTTTCGTTTGTTTTGTTTTTGTTTTTTGGTTTTTATTTTTTAATGAAATTCTGTTGGGGTTTCAGAACTTTACTCACCAGATTTTGCACCAGTCTTTTCCTAAAGAAGAATTTATGACTAAAACTTGATAATAAACCGAAAATTCGCTTTTAGTGACTGTCACTTGATATAGTCTCATTGAAGGATATATATCTATTGGATTTCTATGTAGTAAAATTTACTCTCCTGTTTTACTGAAAAATAATCACTAATTCACTGTCAATTAAAATGCAAATAAAATAATTGATTTATTTACTATGTTGTAGTTTATTATGCATGATACATGTCATAATGTCCTGATTCAAGATTTATATTTACCATTTTTGCTACTGTAGAGCTTAAATATAGGATTTTATTTCCTTTGGAAAGTATTTTCTACATTAAAGATTAGATAACCAAAGAGTATATACCAACGTTACCAAAGGGTAAAAAAACACCAAACAAACCAGTCAATGAATTGCATTGAAAGATATGAATAATAAAGTACTGCTCCACAAAGGAATCACTGAAGTATGTAGTCAATCCCATCACAACATAAATAACTTGCTAGTTAGGAGTAGTAAGGAATATTAATAAATGCAATCCAGTTTACTGAAAACTATAAAAACTGTCACTCTTGCATTTCATATATGTCTTGATAAGTCACTGGAAGGACATAAACTTTCTTGTTCACTGCGATTAATTTTGGATTTTTTTTTTAGTATTTCATTAACATTTTATGAAGTTAAAGGAAAAAAGAAAACTAAATGTAGTGTTGTTGCCATATACTTACCCAAAAAGTTGTTTTGTAGATTATTATTCAATTAAATATTTTAACAGGATATTAAAAATGTTCCAATTTCGAAGTTAAAAAATAGTTTAAAAAAACCTCCAAAAAACAAACAAAAAACCCCCATCAAAACCCCAAAGAAACAAAAGCATGGAAAAGCAAATAACACTGAAACCAATGCAACTTAAACTGTCTTGCCACCAACATACATTATTAATGGAAAGATAGTGGAAAGGTTTTTTCATGTTTCAATTATAGGTAAGGATCTATAGTTTTGTAAGAAGACTTATAAGATTTTGAAAGAATTCAATATTTTTATTTGCATAGTTTAGCAGTAGTATAGCAAATATGTGAATGAACAATTAAAGCAAATATGCTGTAATCGCAGCTACAGGGACTGACATTCAAGCTAATGAAAAATAATTCATGTACTGTGGAATTTTTTTCATTAAAGCTACACAGACTTAAATTACACTTTTAGACTAACTAGAGTTAGTTCTTACATATATTAGCTTATATATTATATATGTATGCATTCAAAGTCTAAAACTGCTGGACTATGCTTGTCATTCTTTCATTAGAATAAAAACCTGATGATTTCATGTTCTGCTTCCGGTCACAACATGTGCCTGATCCCTGACCAATCTGGAAGACAACTAGAAGAGTGTAAGAACTTTTCATCCTTGCATGGCCTGCTTAAAAGTCATGCAAAATCTATTTTGAAATCTACTGTCTTACTATAAAATTGGCTCTAAGCCAGAAGATACGCATGATGAGTTGACAAAATTATTGCTATATCCTCCCCATAGACCACTCAGAATATTTGAAGTGCAAAGTGAGCTGATACATATCATATTAACATTGTTAGTAACAGCCCACAGCATTTGAACTGAGTTTGCAAAACTGAGACTTGTCATGCTTCTTTTGTCTCAATTTGTATTGACTCTTTTGGAACTTTATTTTCACTTTGATTAGCTCTAAGGCTTTTTTTTTTTTTTTTCCTAAATGACAAGGTATTGGAGATCTCAGGGCTACAAACCCCAACAAATATCAGTTTAAAAAAAACAGATCTAAAACTGATACTAACCAGTCTTGGGGTAAAAAATCAAGTGTGTAAGATATGTAACATACTCTGTACAGTAAATTTAGATGTAATAGGAACCTTCAAAAGTACATTGGAAATCATACAACAGTAACCCAAATTGAATCCTAGGGTGAGGAAAAAGAAATCACCATCATCATAATTTTCCTGGTATAGACTTTCAGATTCTTGTAAAGTTGCTGCACAACCACAAGAAAACTGAAGCTGTCATACCCTAGGACCAAGGACAACATTTCCAAAAGGAATGTTGAACATAGCACCTGAGAAAGAGATATATAATAGAATATGCATGTATGTCTAATTGCAGTATTAGCACAGAGACCAGTAGGATTAGACTGTAACAGTAGGATTTTTTCCTTATAATAGTTAGATATGAGCTAAAAGTAATTCATTGATTGTGTTATTAAGATTTCTGTTATACCAGCAATACATCATTGGCTTTACCTATGTTTCCTTTTTGCCCAAAACAAGATTTTGTACATAATAGTCCTGCACCTCCGAAACAGTTACAGAACATTACTGAAACTCCTGACCAAATGAACCTCAGAAAATTTAACCAATCTTTCCAATGAGTATGTTTTCTGAGTTATATTTATCTAGTAGTTCCATGTCTTGACAATCATAAAAAAATGCCTTTCCGGCGTTCCCATATTTGTACCCCTGGCTAAAAAAGATTAACAAGGAGAAAAGAAAATGAGTTTATACAGTTAGTCACATCACCATTCACAAAGGGTTTTGGATTGCTCTAACCCAGGATGAAAAATTACCTGCTCTGAATGCAGTAAAAGTGAGCATAAGGATAAACAATACTCATTAATCTGCATTCCCCAGTGTCTTAAATTGCATTTAAAACCTGAAAAGAACTCTTATCCAGGAACTCAGAAAACATCGGAGCTGGTGAATCTGACTGGATGCACTTCCATTTTTAAAAAAAAAAGGTTTCTCCTATCCCTAATATATTGGGGCTTGTATGAGATGATGGTGGGATGTTGGAAGGGGGAGGCTGAAAGACTGTTTCAAACTTATTATTCTCTTTTTTTTTTCCCTAATTAATTGATTATTTCTTTTGCTGACAGCTTAGATTGTGACTGTTGATTTTACCTTGATTCATCTCATCCAGAAATTAAAGATGCTAGCCACAAGGACCAATACATATGGTATCCTCCCACTCTGCCACTTCTAAAATTTAGCTAAGAGTTTCAAGAGCAGTGCTGATGCTTTGCCTTTCCCTCTGGCTTTCTTAATTGCTCTTCCCTCTTGCGCTACACAGTGAATAATAACACATGACCTTTTACTTGGTACTGCTTCGACATTGTGTTTAGTGAAGGTTCTCCCAATTATGCAGACTTCTGCAGACAGATTGCAGTGCTGACATTTCTATGGAATACCAAAACTTTTGCAACATTTTTGTTTCCAAAGGGAAAAAAACCCAAATAGAGTAAACTTTTTTCTTTCCTTCTTTTTATTTTATAGTAGTTCTTATCATTTAATCCAGCAAAACCAGAGAGGCACTAATCTGATAACTTCGCAGTGCAATATCAAGAATTTTACCAGAAAGATTTGAAACATGTCTAAATTTAAGCTCAAGGACAGGGATACCAATTCAGAGAATTGGCATTTGGTGCTGCAGGCTATGGCTTTGTTTGCCCGACATCTTCTTGGTGCTTTTACTACCATACAGCTAAGTTGTGTTCCCAGCATGAGCTGACATCTTTCCAGTTCATTGATTTCAGAACTGTATCTGAACATGTTCATTCAACAAAAATAATCCCTGGACTCTACAGTTCTTCCTTACAATTTGATTAAATCACAGTAGAAGAGCAACTGACCTCAGGGATAGTATTGGTGCTAAAATTAAGTACAATAACATATTTAAAAGCTTTTTTTGTTTTTCTGCAACATCGGGTGCTGAAAGAACTAAAACCCATGTAACTCAAATCGTTCTTACATAGCATGACAACGTGAAGGAAGTATTAAGATTAATGTGACAGCAAAAATTACTTTAAGTAAAATGCTAAACAGGGTGTTTTTGGTTACAAGTAAGGTGTGTCATATTAAAATGAAAAAAAACCCAAAACCATGAAGTGAATAGCTATCACGAGGATGAATTTTTGTCTATACATAAAATATATGTGTCATAGAACCCTAAGTATGTGAAGGAATGCACATTAGTTATGCTTAGTTTTTTTATATAGTCAGATTGACTTTCTTTGTCAGAGTCAGAGATCATACTTCCAATTTTGGCATAACCAGAGAGACAACTACTTAATAACACATCATTATTTTCTTCTGATTTTGAGTCTACATAATTTTTACAACATATATGTTTGTTTAATATTTCACTAGTTTACTTTCTGGACTAAGGTTGTAATAAATTGTAGCATATGAAGAACAATCAACTCAAGGTTCCCGGGAAGAAAAACCCATGAAGAATGTTTTGTAAAGCCTTTGATATGAATCCCCACAACCTCCCACTCTCTGAGTTGGAGACATATGGATTTGATAAGTGGACTGCTGGATGGGGAGCTGGCTGGATGTCCAGGTGGAGATCAGAGACAAGTGATGTCCCTCGCAGTTACCAGTGGAATGAGTACTGTTTCATATCTTCAGCAATGACATAGACAGTGGGATTGAGATTACTCTCAGCAAATTTTTGGACATCAAGCTGAAGCAACGCAATTGACACAGATAAAGGGATGGGATGCAATCTGAGGGACCTGGAAAATCTTGAGGAGTGGGCCTATAGGAACTTCATGAAGTTTAGCAAACCAAGTGCAATGTGTTGTACCTGAATTGGGGCAAGGCTCAATATCCATACAGGCTGTGAGATGAATGCATTGAGAGCAGGTTTTGGAGATGCTGGTGAATGAGACCCTGGACTTGACCCTACATTGTATTCTTGCAGGCAGAAAGCCAGTCATATCCTGGACTACATCAAAAGGAACATGGCCAGCAGGGCAAGGGGATTCTGCTCCTCTATTTTCATGAGACTTCATCCGAAGTGCTGCATCCAGCTCCAGGGTTCTCAGCACAGGGGAGCAGGTCCAGAAGCCACAAAAATGGTCAGAGATGGAATAACTCTCCTATAAGGCCAGGCTGAGATAGCTGGGGTGTTCAGCCTGAAGAGAAGGGTACAGGGAGCCTTCCCACTTACAGGGAGTTTAAAAGGAAGATGGGGACAGATTTTTAGTGGGTCTGGTTGAGATAGGAAGCCTAATGGTTCTAAACTAAAAAAGAGGGAATTCTGATTGTAATTAGGGAGAAATCTCTTACAGTGAGGATGGTGAAACACTGGAACAGGCTTCCCAAAGTGGAGGTAGATGCCACATCCCTGGGAGTGTCTAAAGTCAGGAAGGATAAGATTCTGAACAACCTGGTCGAGTGGAAGATGCATGTGCTCACTGCAAGGGGATTGGGGTAGATTACCTTCAAAAACCCTTCCAGTGCAAATTATTCTGCGATTCTATTGATCTTTTATTCTATGATCCTACGTTTCTGTGATTCTGTGACTCTGTACTATTCTGAATGACAAAAAGATGAGGGCAAAGTGCATGTCATCAATAGATTTCTGCAGCTGGTTAAGTCACATTCTCAGAACACAAGATTTCCTTAGAAAAACTGGGCCAGTACCTAATTTTCCGACATCCTACTTTCATAAGCAAATTATAATTATTCTCAAGAATCTTCTGAATCAACACTATGGGCTCCTTAACATTTCCGTATGAATGATTAAATGAGCTAAGGAAGCACTACCATTACCATTTACTGATTTTTGTGGGATTTTTCTGCAGTGGTCATCATCACATGTGCAAATTTCACAAAATCCAGAGTTTAACTTAATGTTTTCCCCATGAGATAAAAAGTATAGTAACTCTTAGTATAGAAGTTATATACATTACAAATATTATAACTATTAGAGAGACACATGGAACATACTTTAACTCAGAATGTGTATGTGCTCTATAGCTGGTGTTATTAAAAAAAACCACAAACAAACAAACCTAAACAACAACAAAATGCCTCCCACAAACAACTCCTCTTCCCTACCATTGAAAAAGAAGGGTCAAATAAAATCAATTAAAATACAATATAAACAAAAAGGTACATATGATAAAATTATATTTCTGCAGTTTAAACATAGATATACCATAAATTAGTGAAGCAGAATCTATTTTATCTTTTTTTTCTTGTCAGCAACACTGTTTAACAAATTTATCTTTGCCTCTAAGTATGAAAGAACTACTCAAACAATCATCATAGAAAGGATAAAGAGGTTTAAGAGGAGAAAAGTACACTGTATCAACTAATAAAATTTCAATTTGGTCCTTTTTCATTTTAATCAAAGCCCCACTGAGATTTCCATTTGAAAAAAGGCAGCTGTGAGAGATTCTATAAAATGAAGACAGTTTATTTACAATAATCTGAGATACAAGCAACTGTTAGCAGAACATCAGAAATTACATCCCCATTGTCTCTTGTAAAAAAAAAAGCAAATCAACAACACAATAATAAACTCTGAAAAGATTGGAAGTTTTGTTTTGTTAATATGATCAAGGCATCCTAGGTTGAATCTTCAACATCCAGTGCCCCATAATGCAATCACCATGAATCTTTGGCCATTAACTACCAGAGTAATTTATATTTTTTTCTAAACAGCATATTCTTTATGCCCTCTAAATGTAGTAAATATATATATTGTATATTTTATTGTTGTTATGACATTGGAACACTGTTTTCATTACTAAGAAACATGTCAGGTAGAAAACTTTCCGTTTGCTTCAGAGTCTATTTAGCAGAGGTTTGAAGGCATTAGATACAACTAGAGCATTTGTTAGATGGCCCAGGAATTAAAATAGTGAGGTATTCTTCCTCTGCAGTATGACAACATACGTCATTATTACAACTTATATAGCAAAAGCCATAGAAGTATATAAAATTTGATTAATTTGATTAGTCTTTATTTATCAAATATCTCTGTGAGGAATCATTCCATAGGTTCTACAAAATAAAACAGATATATAATTTAATTGAGGAATATATTTTATTTTAGCTAGAAACATCAACTTAGAATTTGATTTTCATATTAGAATGCCTGTTATATTGTCCCATTGGATTAAATTAATTGGAAATTAAGTGAATTTTAGAGGGGAAAAAAATCCACAGCACCATTTATTCACTTCACCCCATCTCTCTTTAGCATGATGAGCAGATAGGTAAAGTAATAGGTACTTTTACATATATTTATATATTGCAAATATATTGGTGTGAGGGAAAGAGAGTCAATCCCCTTTCAAAATATATTTGGTAGCCTATTTCTGCCTCCTTATTTAAAAAGGTAGTGCTCAGATACTTTTGGAAATACAGTCTACTGTGAGGTAGCTGTTGATCAATGAATATCAAACTATGCAAGCATGTTTTAAATGTTTCAGCCGGAGGATTTGTGAGTATATCAACTTATACAGTAACTTTACAGGGGAACACTTAGCCCTTCCTCTAACCTTTAATTTTTCATGCTGCTAGCATTTTTCATGACGAGGTATTAATTGCATGTTTAGTATTTTATGCAAATATCCACTTTCTCTGGAATGCTTTTATCTCTTTGTATTGTGTATATAATGAAAAAACAGGTTTGAAATGTTACAACCAGAAAACAGCTTGGCAGGCTCTACAGCACTGTTAGGGGGGGGTATGTGTGTGTGTTTCCTCACCACTCCCTCTACAGGCAACTTTTAATACAAATACACGTCCATCTCTGCCAGTGTGTAATTTACTCTTTTTTTTTTAATCTACCTATTGAGATCTGCTGGTTCTGTTCCACTTGCCATGTCAGTATTTCACTTGACTGATGCTGGCTCTGGGTCTCTAGTAGAGATGAGACAAGTCACTAGTGGGATTTCTGTGTAGGTCTAGGGTGAGTGGGGTCATCAGGGCTGGTCTGCCTCCTATTGGGTCCCTGCTCTGCTCAAGACCCCTGGGGCTTGGAAGAAGAGAGGTGCAGGTCACCACTGCAAAACAAAGGAAGGCACCTGACCCCCTTTTATTGTGGTCCAATGTGACAGGAGAAGGAGCATATTATTTCTTGTGGTGTTAACTGCCTAGGGGATTGCTGAGCTCCTTTTCTTACATGGCTCTGTGTAGATCAATTACTCATGTGTCCATGACCTCAATTTTAGAAAACACCTACTGATTTGCTCTATGACCTATTCACCTACCAGAGAGGTGAGAGGTGGGAGCTTAAGGTGGGAGCCTGACTTCAGGCTGCACCCTCTCCTTAAGGGATATTGGGACTGAGAAGCCACTGATGGCACAGAAAACGCTGGCAATGTTCCTGCTGAGTGGCCGGATACTTCCCAAGTGCTCCTCCCAGAGCTGCAGAGGTGGTGACGGAAAGAAAAGGAAAGGGAAAACAAGCAGATGAAAAGGCTCAGGGAGAGCTCACAGATGACTGTGTGACAGATGCTGTCACACTAATTGCAAATTGATATTTGGGTTGGGAGGATGGGACGGAGATAACAGCAACTAAAAAAAAAAAATTATGATATTCATTAAACATCAACCACCTGAAGAAATACACATAAGTAGCTGCAGGATGATATTGCAAAACTGGGGACAAAAAAAAAAGTTTAGGGAATCATGTAATTGTTGAGATTTTGCAATACAATTTGAGGAAAGTACCCTAGTATAGAAGCCTCACTAATAGGTTATGAATGTGTAGTATAATTTTTTTTTTCTGTTGAGAATTTTGAGAAAAAGCAGGTAATGATCTTAATCTGCATGTATCACTAAGGCAGAATCAGTAGTGGTAGGTTAAAGTATAAAAATGATAAAGGAAAGAAGTTTGGAAATTTCAAACATGCATCATGATGAGTCTGGGTTACACATAAAGAAACCTAATTCTTAACAGAGTTGTGTCATGTGAAACAAGTATGAGAATTAAATATGACAGAGTTCAAGAAGCATTTAGACAATTCTGTGAGGCACGTGGGTGTGATTCTTGGGCTATCCTGTGCAGGACTAAGAGCTGGACTTGATGTCCCTTCTAGCATTGAACACTGTGATTTTGTGATTCCGTGATTCATATACTACTGGTTCATTTTGAAAAAAAAATAGTATGGGGAAAAGAAAAGTAATGACACTAACTAATCAAATGTTTGGTTATTAAATGCTTGATTAGATGATTGAAAATAATGACCAATCATTTCATGAGTAGTATAATTGTAATAAAGTTTAGTTCTACATAGGTTTTTAAAGTATTGCACTTTTACCCAATTTAACCTATGACCTTTCTATTGCCCTATTTTTTCTCAGTCAAACACATCACAATTTACTACAGATATGGATGCTTTTTTAGTGTCCTTATTATATTTCCTCTTAACATTCAAATACCTATTTCTCATTTTGTTGTGTCTGGCAGAGTTTTCCTTGAGTGATGCCTGGAGGTAAGTATGGCCTACGCTCACTTTGCATCTCTTGCCTTTCTTCTCTCTTTGTTTTCTAATATTAACAAAGGTTGATAAACTCAGAAGGTCAGATGGTGTCAATATATTGGTCTGGCTGAGCTGGAGTTCATTTTCCCACAGCAGCCCTCACAGTGCTGTGCTCTGCATTGGTGGCTGGGAGGGTGTTGATAACACAGCAGAGTTTTGGGTACTGCTGAGCAGCATCGACACAGCATCAGTGCTGTCTCCCAGCGTTCCCCACATCAAGGGGCTGGGAATGGGCAAGATCCTGGGGTGGCACACAACCAGGCCAGCTGACCCAAAATAACTAAAGGGATATTCCATACTAAATTATTTCAGCCCAGATATAAAAGTTAAGGAAAGGAGGAGGAAGGGGGGCAGGGGGAGCATTCAATATTTTCCTTTCTGGAGCAACTACTATGTGTTCTGAAGCCCTGCTTTCCGAGAAGTGATCAGAAGTTGCTTGCTGATGGGAAGTAGAGAATAAAATTACTCTTTTTACTCTTTGCTAGTGCACATTGAAAATTTTGTTTTGGCTTTAGTAAACTCTCCTGTCTCAACCTAGGAGGTGTTTTCCATCTTATTTTCTCTTCCTCATCGCCTGGGAAAGGGGACTTAATAGAAGAGCTTGGTGGGCACCTGGTGTCCAGACAAGGTCAGCCCACCAGAGTCAACCACTGTGGAGATGTGAAGAAAGGGTTAAGGAGACCTTTTTCCTTCCCTTACACACAAGGGTCCAAGACAAAAACTCCATGTCTGTTAGAAGACAGAAACCGCCCTCTTCTCCTGGAGTTGGTTGCATGCATTCCCCAAAGCTTGTCCTCTCTTAAAAACGTAAAAGTACTCAGATGATGCTTTTAAACCATTTAAATACAGCAACAAAATAGTATTTTGGCTGTAGGAGAGTCTCTCATTACAGTGCAATTGTTTCTTATCGTGTGGAAATCTTGAGTACAATAGACAATGGTGTGGCAGTAGTTACCAACCCTCATTGGCCATCCCAGTGCAAGACACTTTCTGCTTGCATGTGGTGCATGTGCCACACAGAATGCACAGCTGCAGTAAGATCTCTGTGTGCTAGGTGTGACAGTCACTGCATGTAATTTCTGGGAAATTTCAGAGCCATGTGTTTTGTAATGAAAATGTCTACCTTCCTCTTTAGAATTGTTTCGGTGGGGTTCCAAGTGTAATCTCAAATTCTATCATGTGATTCTTTAGCAAATTATTTTCTTTCATCTTTTTCTTATTTTGATTTAAAGTTGTTAACCTCCATATTAGTGAATTGCTAATAACAAAATCTTAAAAATTAATTGCTAGTCACAAAATCCTCTTACCTTCCGGTGTTAAATGTTGGGAATTCCTCGGCTGTCCCCATCTGGACTCATAAAAAAAATCTTATTCTAAACAAAATTTTGTTAGTGATGGTTTTGTATAATGTCCTACCTCAATTATTCCACATGTTTTTTTGGTTGGGTTTTTTTGGGTTTTTTAAATTAGTTTGGACAGTCTACTATGACATTTGTAGCTTGTATAACCCTGTCTTCTCCCTGAGCTAATCTGTTCATATTCTTTCAAGACAGCCTGGTAATAAATATACTGTAAAATCTGGAAAAAAAGTTAGATATATAGTAGCTAAAATATTTAATTGAGGGCAAGCCTCAGAAGACTGCTGGTTATTGTTAGCAGAACACACTGTCCACAGAACAGGTCATTTCCTCACTATTATTCCCCTTGATCTCATAGTATGTCAAAGCCTGTATCATCCTTCAAAACTAGTCATAATCTTTCTTAGAGCAGGCTTTAACAAATACTCTCAACACAAGTATGGAGATTTTCCTAGAGAAGAGATGTGTGAAAATAATTTTGATACTAAGACTTTGTGCACCATCCTATATATGTTTTTTTATATATCTGGCAATTACTAATTCAGCATTATCAATCTGAAAACAGCAAAGGAATAGTTGATAAAACTTATACTAGATAATTTGTCAGCAATAAAACTTCCTTAATAGCCAGGGGAAAATTTCCATTTGTTAAAACAAAGAGAATTTTTGTATTGAGCTTACATGACAAGGTTTTGGTAGCAGTGGGCTACAGAGGTGGCTTCTGTGATAATCTGCTCGAAGTTTCCCCTATGTCCAATGCATCTGATGCCAGCTGGCTTCAAGACAGACACGCTGCTGGCTAAGGACAAGCCGATCAGCAACAGTGGTAGCACCTCTGGGGCAACATATTAAAAAAGAGAAAAAAAAATATTATGCAGAAAGAAACAGATAAGAGGAATGAGAATATGTGAGAGACTGAGGGAAACAGTCCTGTGAGACACCAAGGTCAGTAAAGGAGGGGAGGACGTGCTAGAGGTGCTGAAACAGAATTTGCTGGAAGCCCTGCAGCCAGTGGTGCAGACCATGGTAAAGCAGCCATCCCTGAAACCCATGGAGGTTCATGGTGGAGCAGAGGTCCATCTGCAGTCTCTGGAGGAGTCCATGCTGGAGCAGGTTTGCTGGACTTATGAATCTGTTCCTGAAGGCCTGCACCCCATGGAAGACTTGAGCAGTTCATGAAAAACTGCATCCTGTGAGAAGAACTCATGTTGGAGAAGTCCACGGAGAACTTCCCCTGTGGGAGAGACCACACACTGAAGCAGGGGAAGAGCGTGAGGAGTCTTCTCTTGGAGGAAAAAGTAGAAGCAGTGACAGCATGTGATGAAGTGCCCACAAGCCCATTCTCTGTCCTGCTGTGCTGATGGCGGGGGAAGGAAGTAGAGAATTGAGAATAACATTAAGTCTGGGAGGAAGGGAGGAGTGGAGACCAGGCGTTTTAAGGTCTGGTTTTACTTCTCATAATTCTACTCTGATTAGACTGGTAGTAATTAAACTAATTTCCCCAATTAAGTCTGTTTTTCTCATGATGTTAACTGGTGAGTGATCTCTCCCTCTCCTTATCTTGAACCACATAATTTCATCTCAGAGTTTGAGACTGTGGAATGATAGAGTGGCCTTGTTGGGCACCTGCGGTCCAGTCAGCACCAAGCCACCACAATACCGGAAGGCAGACATGGCATTACTTAAGTACCATTCCAGGTTTCAATATAACAGGGTTGGCTGGAAGTTTTTGAGTTCCACAGGTTGCATTCAGAAAATTATTATATGATTTTGGAGGGGTGAGAGAAGAGTGAAAATGCATTATTCATGCTGAATATCTCATAAGACAGAGACAGTTGCAGTTCCTGCCAGTCTTGGCTCCTAAACCTCAGATTTCTGGGCTTCCATCTCTTTTCCCATTCGCCTTCTGTATTGCTGTGCCACAGGACTAGAAAACCCTGAGGCTTATGTCTGATCTGTGAATTCAGAGTCTGTATTTTCAACCTCAACTTTATTTTTAAACCATCTCTTTTGCTTTTGTTGGTATCTCTTTTGCAGAAAAAAATTAAATCTCAATTTTCATTCCAGAATGTCTCTAAATTCTTACAGAATTCTAGATTGTCTCTTTCCTGGAACAGCTATTCCTGTTTCAAAATCATCTCAGGTCATGAGTTTTAATATTCTTGATATCCTGACAACCTCTTACAACAGAGAGCCAAGTAGAGATCTGTGAATCTCTATGTCCACTGTAACTTATAGCATTAGTTCTTGAACTGGTATATGGCTGTCCCAGCTAATCATAATGATTCTGAAGTGGCAACAAATGTTGATGACTTATACATTGGTTCTATACTTATATCTGAATTTCTGCAACATTACAGATACTATATACATAAGACTCTTTTGAGAATCTCAACCACAAAGTGTAGCTGAAAATGTTGCATTCAAAATATTGCAAATATTGTTCAAAAGCAGAGAGGAAGCAGAAATCACATACAAGTAAACACAAGAAACTGTTTGCTTAAAATAAATATTGCCAGAGAAAAAGAAATAAAAGTAGTACAATTAAAATGATAAAATGTGCACTGCTTAGTTTGTCTCTTTTTCCTGGTGTTCTCTAATTCCCCTGTTGCTTTGAATGTGAGTTGTCTTGCTTCAGTTGTGATAGTGGGTGGCTGGGAGTTGTTGGGTGAATTCTCAGCATTTGTGAATCCTTTTCCATGAGGAATACAATGTTCATGTTGATGTTTTCTATTTCCTTATTTTAGGATGTACTTGGGATTTTTTTTAAATATTTTTTTACAGGCTTTTACACCTTTCTCTTTCTTCCTTGGTATGCAGGTCCATGTTGTATCCAAATCCTTTTTATGTATACTA
Organism: Phainopepla nitens; assembly: GCA_013400175.1. NCBI lineage: Eukaryota > Metazoa > Chordata > Aves > Passeriformes > Bombycillidae > Phainopepla > Phainopepla nitens. The sequence continues at coordinate 698,955 of VXBQ01007566.1, read as the reverse complement.
TATAACATTTCTTAGGGTTTTGTTTTTTTTTTTTTGTCACCCTTAACTCCAGTTTTGTCTAGATCTAGGTCTTCATTTTTTTAATTGACCATTAAAGGATTGTTTATTGCCTCAGGGTCTTCATTGCTGATCTTATGCCAGCTTTCTGCCCATGTGTATTCTTCCCTGAACCTCATTGTGTGTCTGTTCTCAAAACCTTTGCTCTTGTAATAGGCCTGCATTTCCCAACACTTCATCATTATTTTCTAATCACTAACATGGAATTCTTATAGGCTACCTGCTTTTTACAGCTGTCTGTATAAAACACTCTACCACATAAAGAAAAACAAAAGCAAAACAAATTAATGCTAGATGTCTAGTGAATTAGAAAAATTAGTCACAGCTGAATCAAGTAAAGCAAAACCACAGGAAGGTGATGGAGACACCATCCTGAGGTCTTGCAAATTCCATACGAAGCATATAACCAGATACTAGCAATTCCAATTGTCCTTGTCCTAGAGTGCTACTTTGTTCTAATGAATAGGGAAAAGCTTTGCATTAGGAATTAATCCTATTCAGGTTTAATAATTCAAAAATCTGATTATGACAGAGAGAAAAAATTGTGCTTCTGACTACAACTTTGAAAAAAAAAGCCATGTACTATTTCCGCAGAAATTTAACAGTTTTCATGGAGTAAAACCTCTTATTAGACTTCAAAACTTCTGAAAAGTGTCATCAACTGTAGGAAATAAAATTTTTTCCCAGAAGCTTTAAAGGTTCTGTCTTGCCTCCTCTTCTGTTTCTATTGGACCATCTTTTTTGGTTTTGTTTTTTGACTGTTAATTGCTTCTCTTCTTTCTTAAAAAAACTTAAAGATTTCTTACACCTGATAGTGACTTTACTCTGTGAAGTAAAAAAAGGAAAATGAGGATAAGAATATGTCGGGGCAAATAATAAGGTGTCAATGGTACGTGCATAATTAGGATATTATGAATCCTTTGGTAGACCAGGAAAAAAAAAGTTGTGGCAAAGGACTTCTACTTATAAAGCACACACAAGAAATTGCATGGAGACTAAATTCATGAGTAGTTTTATTAATAGAGTGCATAGTGTGGCATTTATAGGCCTACTAGAATATTATTACAGCAGAATAGTGCATCCCAAAATACAGAACCAGTCTCAGTAAGTAGTGAGATAGTTCTATTCATTATCAATTCTAGGCAACAAAGCGCTTGTGTTTATCTGTATGCATTTCTTCTCCTTCTTAAGTTTACTTAAGTCACAGTGGGTCCTTTCCTGACAAGCTAAAGCTGTTATTATGATTTTTGTTGTGCTATAACTCCTATAGCTTGTAGAAATGTATGCCAGGAGACTTGGTGATTTGTTCACAGTTTACCGTGTGTTTTCTGCGTGACTGATCTTCTGTTTAAAAACATGTGATTGGTCACCTTGTCTTTGAAATTGCATTACAAAGCAGAGGCAATCTTTTGGAAGAGGGGATAAAGCGCGTGCTCCGTCATGCTCCTGATTTATTTCAGTGGACCCCGATCCTGTAGTATCTCAACTGTGATTCCTGATATGAATGGAGAAGTTGCAGCCAACACCAAATGTTTAGAAGTGACAAGAAAACTAAGAAACAAAATGTTGGTTTTGTTTTCTTAGACCTAATAATCAGCACAGAAAGGGGGAATAATAGGAAATTTTCTTTTTCTGTGATGACCCAATGGGCAGAATAGAAATCTCTTTCAAAAATTCTCTTATATTTTATCAGAGCAGGTCTGTTTAAAAGACTGACTTGTAGCAGTTTTTCTCTTTGTGTTGTAATTAAATATAGTTCAGGAAATTGGAAACTTTTGCTGCCTTTGATATGCTCATTTAAAGTCAAAGCAGTTCCTTTTCAAAGATATTAACTGTCTTGGACTCCTGACGCAAAAAGCCAGAAACAAAACCAAAGCCAAAACAAAATCAATCAACCAAACAATTGAGATGCTTTAATTTAAAAAGTGTCATGAGGAAATCTTTTCATATTTTATATTCCCTCATAATGTGTCTGATAATTAGATGGGTTTTGCTGCCTATTGTCTGTCATTCCATTTTTGCATGTCATCTTGTTTATATTCTGAGTCCTTTCAGTAGTTCCTTTGTTATTTTGGTTTCCTTTGTCATTGTATTTTATTTATTTTCACTTCTCCCTGGTTTTAGTTTAATTTTTATTTCAATCTATTCTTTGCTTACGATAATCTATTTTGGTTTCTGAACACTGCATTGTAAATCAACTCTTTTGTTTTCTGACTTTTCTTTTTAGTGTCAATTATCTCTTTCTTTTTTATTTGTCGCACAAACACCTACAATTTTATCATTAGAGATGAATTTGTTAATGCCATTACTATTTAAAGTGGTCTGATTTTTTTTTTTTTTGTAGATAAAGGTGATTTGCAGGGTTTTTTTTTTCTCTAGTTACAGATAACCATGTCAAATTTTAATTACATAGACTGAAATTTTACTTGATGTATCGTCCACATTTTTCCTAGTATGAATGTGCGTTGGTATTACTAGAAAGTACATGGACAGGAAATACGTGTGCTGTGTTTCTGCAAATACACTTTTGTAGTCACTAACATTATAACTAGCAATGTAACATAATTGGTGTGCAACTAATTAGTTCTTGAGAACACCTTTCTGAAGTAAGATTTGGCAGATAAGGAGTTATATGCGTTGTTTGCTGAATTCTTAATGGTCAACTGAAACAGTAAACATTTGACTAAATCACAAAACTTTGAATTATTTCACTCCACGTATGCCTAACAGAGCCAAGTTAGGACTCTTTAGAGACCTTCTATTTAGTAACTTCATTTATTTTATGCAGCCTCCAAATCTTATCTATGCAGATAGCTGACACATGCCACTGCTGTAGAATGACTGAATATGGTACTTTTAAAGTCTTCAAGGGTAGAGCAGGATTTAAGCAGTAACTTTCGTTGTTCATTAATTGGTGAGAAAATAAAAGCTAGGAGACTGACAGGGTAGAGCCATTTATATCCTCTTTGTTGAAACTAGCTCCAGCTACATGTACGTACAGAATGAAAGAACAGATTTAGGTTCATTGTAGAAAGATGAAGCAGAATGGAGAGCTGCTGCAAAATTTTCTTTTTATTTGTAACTGTGGCAGAACCCATAAGTTACAGTAACTCATACGTGCTTGTGTGAAAGCAAAACCAGTAAGAGACTTCAAGTCAGAAATACAATTTAAAAGGAAAAAAAAAATAAAAGACATGCAACAATACAAAAGAAAACCACTGACAGAGTCAGAATACAACCTGACACTCTGCTAGTTAGGGTGGTGGTAGCAGTCCAGATGAAGTGGTCTTGTTGAAGTAGTGATCTTGGAGAAAGTTCTGGTAGCTCTTGTACTCTGGAAACCAGTGGTTAAGGGCAGCTTGTTCTGTTCCAAACCCAGATTATATCCAGGTGGGAATGTTTAGCTCCTCCCCCTTGGGCAGAGCATCTCACAATGGGCTGATGTAATTTTGTCAGTCATGCCCGTGGATCCTTGATTGCCCATTAAACAGAAATGGCTCCCTGAGGGATTTATCTATGACTCATAGGGCAAGGCACTGATGGCCCATTAACAGGAGATGGTCTGGGAGTGGAGGCAAGGAAAACACTGCCCCTCCTGGTTTCAACTGCTCATGAAGATGGTGATTGAATATATACCTTTGGGCACATCTTTACATTGCAACCTAGGACACCATATCACGTTGTTAGAATCCTACACTATGATAAAAGAAACTATTATAAGAGATTCTATAAAAATCTACCCTGTGCTTCTTTCCAACCACCTTTGACTGTGACTCATAATAAGTACCATTTTTTTGTTTGATTTTGCTTGTTGGATTTTTGGGGCTTTTTGATCAGCAACTTTTAAATGTTCAAAGTTAGTGTTCTTAAAGAGCTAATAAAAAATGTTGTAAAAATTTTAGCTGGTGGACACAAGAATCATGAGGGAACTGACTGCAATTGAACGTCATAACCATTCCAAGCAATGAAGAATTTGTTCTATCATGGCAATTTCTGTGGTACATTTGATTACTTTCAAAGTTTTAGAACTATACAACAGAATTAGCACTATGCATGTTGCTCAAAACAAAATATTTGGATTGTGTGCATCTTTATATGTATCTTGTGTATTTATCTACTTAAACAAACACATGCATGTGCAAATGGCTGCATATAATTTAAAAGCACATTGATATGAAGTCAAGGCAGAGGACATATATGCTAAGAATGCAAAACAGTTACAGAGAATACATTACTAATTCCGGAGCAGGCTGATAAAGAAATCATTTCATGTAGCTTGACCAAATCGAGGCAAGGGAATGCTGAACTAATTAGGCTCAAATTTTTATCCAGAGCTCTTGTGACACCTTTCGACAGTCTAAGCACTGGAAGAAGTGTGTTTCATTGTTTTCAGACCAATGACAGATAAGTTTGTCTATTTCCTCTCTTTGTCCCTACAATAATCTTGAGAATATTGCATTCTTTGCTCATTTGAAAACTTAAGTGGATACGTATAATGTAGTGATAAGTAGAAGGAAAACATAAACTTCTACGGATTTGTACAAAAAATTTAAAATTTAGAAAACAGAAAGAGAATTCAATAGCCATTAATATACTCAGAATTCACCAGACTCTTTCTCAGGGTCACTTGTCTGCAAGGAAAAAATTAAAAAGAATTCAGTTTAATTAATAGGAACATTATTGGTTGAATGACTTAAAGACTGCATGAAATGCTATCAAGAGGATTTAAAAAATTTAAAGGAAATACAGATTGTCCTTTAAAAAATATATGTTTTCCTGAAAATTTTCAAAACATGTTGAATAAAGTTGTGTTGTGGTTTAACCCCAGCTGGCAACTAAGCACCGCAAAATTACTTGGCCACTCTCATCCTGGTCAGGATGGGGAAGAGAATAAGAAAAGTAAAAGGAAAAGCCCATAGGTTGAGATAAAGAACATTTAATCAGCAAAGAAAAAGCTGCACACAAAAATAAAGCAAACTAAGGAATTCATTCAGTCCTTCCCATGGTCAGGAAGTTCTTTCTTTCTTAAGGAAATATATTTAAATATTAAAACATGAGAAGAATACGTGCTAATCAGTGCAAAAAGAAAATAAAAAACCCAGCAAATCTGTGATGAAATGTAATTAAATATGCCTCCTGGCTAAATACTAAAGTTTGAGGAAAGTGTTTCATACCCTCAAGAAAATATATAAAACCATTATTGTAGAATTAAAAAAATTGAGGTGGAATCTTCAGAAATACTCCCAGTTAGTCTTTCTCTACTTTTGCTTAAGTCAAGAAGAGTTTATTAACATGTCTGAAAGGTAAATACTTTGTTTCAGCTTCGGTAGTGAGGAATGTTAGCTTCTGAATATGAATGTTTATGTACTGCAGAAAATTAACCTTCTTCAATAAGGGTCTTGCTTTGTTTTCTGCTTTGTTGTTCAAACTTGAACTTAATAGAACACTTCAAAATGAAACAATATTACTATTTCTTCTCTTGTTCAAGTTGTTAATCATATTGTTAATGGAATGAATAATATTTTAGTAAATATTGTTTCTCTTTCACTTTAGAGATGAATAAATAAATGATAGGTGATACTTTATTTACCTACAGTTTCAATACTTTTTTTTGGATATCATCATTGCTCTTCAGCTTTTTCTTCCCATTTTGAGGTCTTGTTCATTTCAGCTGGCACACTTTTAGGAAGCACTTGTCCTTTTTTGTCAAGTACAGAAAATATGTGGGAACCTAGTCAGCGTCTACGGCTATGATTATGTCTAACTATCACTTAAGCCAATTAACATGTTGGATAATTCTGATCTTTTGTGAGGGGTAATTTTGAGGAGGTAAGTTCAGCTATATTTAAGAAGAATAAGACTATTCCTTTTGTTAGTTTCTATGAATGTCACATTTTATTTCTATGAGCATCAGCAAAACTTCTTACCACCTTCAGAGCTGTACCATTTTTGTTGTTATAGCTCAAAATATACTGATGACATTAATAATTTCATGGTTTTGACAGGAAAAAGAAAAAGCATCATTATGTCTCCTTGCTTATTCTTCACAGTGTCAAAAGTTTGTGGAATTCTAATTAATTGAAAATATGACTTATTCCTATTCATCAAAGTATCCATTGAAGTTCTACATAATAAATATTGCTTTGATACTTTCCTGAAGTATTTTATATCATTTTGGGAATTTTGATTTGTTTTACAGTAAGGTGCCATCAATTGAACCGAGACAATTTTAAGGGAAAGCTGGAAAATTTGGCATATGTAATGAATGACAAAGACAAATAGCTGGAAAGATGTTGTTACTGCCATCTCAGAGGGCAGCTTCTGGCATCCAAGCTGGGAGGAAATTTGATAGCTTTCTGGAGTTTAGAAGCAGAAAAGTCCTAAGGATTTTCAGTATCCAGATAGGCCACATGGTTTGTCTGGGCTTCTTTCGGCTCTTCCTAATTTGAGGGGTAAAATTAACCTGCTGCTGAAGAGCAAAACCATTTGTTAATGTGTTTTTCTCCACTTTGGACACTGATATTCTATTGCAACCAAAACTATTAGTTTTGTTTTGACCATAATCTGTTTTCCTATTAACTGTGACCATTGAAATAGGACTATAGTATCTCTACTGGGACACAGGCAGATCAAACAGGGTGCAGTCTCATAAGAATTTACAGCATGATTACTTCTTGGTAATACTAATTTCCCAGAACTTGTCACAAATTATTCCCTTATATTAAGTAGCTAAGAGAACTATTGTTTTTTTCCTGAAAACAAGGGAAATTAAATTCTGTAACTTGTACTGGTTAACTCTGTTGGTGATGAGTTTTCTCACTTTCTTGTAGGATTCAGAAAACCTGAAATGCTGGAATATAGCTTCTGGAAAAGTATTCTTGAATTATGCTTCAATGGATAAAAAAATTATAACTTTTATTTCAGAATACATAGTATCATTTTAGTAAAAAATCCAAATAAAACATGAAAACTCACTCAAGTAGTCATGTCACAGTTGTCCTACAAAATGAAACAAGGAGGCAAGACCAATAAAAGGGTCTTCCTCTGTCTGGAGGCTTTCTCCTCTTCCCACCTATTACATGACCAAATGTCTTGGAATGGTCCTATCCTTCGATAGGGCTTTTAAAAAATTACATTTAAAAAAATAAAGGAGAGAAAGAAGGAAAGAGGGAAAGAGGTAAAAGCTACTGAATTTTAACTATGTTTGGTATAACTCTTGCACCTGTTGAACCACTTCCAGTAGAGTATACAGTCCAGTGTTTTATTTCCCTAAATTACATAGTTGCTTTTCAGAGAAATTGAAAAGATAGAGCAAGTAAGGTTATAGCAAGTCTCATGAAAAACAGGCACTTCTAGAACTGGCAAACATAGTGACAGGAAGAATTTCTTTTTTTCTTGTAAATGTTGCAGATACTATAAATGAATAGTCCCCAAAATCTATAATATCTGTGTATTTATCTGTAATAAGTATCTTTGTTCAAAATATGACTGAGAAAATTGGTTGGTTTTTGTTTTGTTGGCTTTTTTTTCCAATCACTTTCGATAGCCCTTTCGACTACTCTGTTCATTGTTTATTATAAGGCTAATTATTTACTGTGTAAGTTCAAAGACAGGGATGTGTATCAGACTTGATTTTGGAACATTGGCTAGAATAGGTGCAGAAGATCATAAGATGCATATTTTACATAGCAAGAGGGGAGAGACCATCATTAGATATGCTCTTTAAATCTCCCAGGAGTCAACAAAGTTATATGGCTCTTAATTTTCTCTTATTTCTTTATTTCTGATAGCTCTTTTTTTGTTTTGTTTAGTTCCTATAACTCCTTTTAGATTTATTTGCTCTACCATTCATCTTCTGACATGGCTGGTGGCAGGGAGAGTGCAAAATGAGTGAGTTGTAAGGGAAAGATGTCACAGAGTCGTAAAGCAGCAGAGCTTAAAAGATAGTAGTTTAAGATTCCCAGTGTAATGCTTGCCTTCTTTCCTTTAGGCAATTCTGTGACATGAATTATTTGCTCCATTGATAGCTTCTTGTGGGAAAGTAAGAATAAACAAATATCTGTATAGGTTCATGGTAGAACTCAGAAATGGTAAACAACTAAATATCTAAGGAACATGAGCACGAATATTTTACTTTAATGCTGTAAAAAGAAAGAAACACAATGCAGCAGAATAAATTAAAATAAGTTAGGTGTCACAAAGGTAACTATATTTTATTTAATTTAAACAAAATATGAAACTGCTGTAGAAGGGTTCTGATATGTTGAGGACCATCTGCTCTTATTTTTTCATATAATAATTTGCATAAAATCTATTAAGTTCATTGTAATGCATTCTTCAAGAATTTAATAAGCCAGAATTATGTATAATGTACAGCACATGGCAAGGAATTGTAATTAACAAGAATGGCACTTCTAACTGCATATAGAAATAATGTGTGAATTTTAGGAAAAAGTAAAGCTATAGTGACCTATTTTCTGTTGTGTTTACTTAGTAATTAATGTGTTTGAATTCCTGTGAGATCACATGTTCTATATTTCTGTATACTTGACACAAGAGAGCACAGAATGATGTTAGATTTACTTGGTATTTTAATATCACTCTGTTTTTCCTACCTACCATTCTTAGATGTTTACTAAACTACTGTGAATTAATTTCTTAATAACATGTACAAAGACTAATTCTAATCTCACACTCATGTAAGCAATGGCCAGCTCTGGTGACATTAAAAATTTAGTTATGGATATAAAAGCTGTAAGAATAATACCTACAAAAATATATTATAATAAATTATTTCATTTTAGCAGGACAAGAATATCTATGGCAAGGCTTTTAGACTACTATGTCACATAACTTCAAAATACTCTGGAAAATATTTCCATATAAAATTTACATATTGCAAAAGTTGCTTAGAAATTTCCTATTGACATTATCAAAGTAAACCATGTCTATACAAAAGTGGATAGCTAGTTCTTTCTGTAGTCATATTGAAGAAACTATGATCCCCACATCAAACAACAGGGTCAATCAAAGCCACTTTAGACCAGTGGGTAAATTCCAGCTCTCAGGATCAACATTAAAAATCAGAGAATGAGAATGAAGTCAGAGTAAAATTGGTTTAAAACATGATTTTTTTTTTCAATTATAAGCTGTTCATGTGGAAGTCTATCAAAGTCTATCAAACAAAAAGCTGATATCATTCTGCTTTCCAAAGGTAGACTTAAATTGCTTGCAATTAATGCTCCTGGCTACCTTCCCTTATCTCCATTCCTCCTTTTACAGCTCATTAGCTGTGTGCTGTAGCACTTCAGACTCTGGGACATGCATTAATTTGTATCAGCTGACTCATGTCTCCCCACCTGACTGGCATCTCTCCAGCTGAACTGCAGCTGACATTAGCCTGAACCCAGGTTTTAATATACTTACCTAAAATTGGTTCCCGATGATCTCCCTGTGCAGAGTACTGTGGAGATATAAGAAACAGTGGTCTATTTTGTTAGTAATTTTCCATACCGAGAGGAGCCTTGCAGATTAATTTTCTCCTTTTCTCCTAGCACAGTGGCATAAAAAAAATTGACTAGGACAAAGAATCTCTCCAAGAATAATGATAGTATCTTGACTAATATGGTATAATCCATTTTCCTAAGTTAAACATAATTTACCTATCAGAAAATCTAAATATAACTGTGTACCTGCTTTGTCAAATTAAATAATGATGCTCTACCTAAAGTGAGTTCTTAGTTTACTGTGAAATTGCTTGGTGCCTATAGAGCAATATCTGTAAACTGAATGAGGTCTTGTTAATCTTATACAAGACACGAAACATGAAGCCTGACCATCAACACATCTTAGTATTATCCAGTACCTCAAGAATGAATAGTATGCATATGTTTAAACACCGAATATTGCTGGCACATACAAGTATTTTACATGATTGTTTGGTTTTCTCAATAAGCTGAATCCATTACAGAATACAAAATGAAATACTATAATTTATTGATATTTATTAAGGATATACACAATTTATAAAGTTACTTCTGAATTTGTAGGAGGATATCTTAGAGGATATTGAATTTTACGGTTAGAAAATGATTACTGGTATTTTAGGCTAAGATAAACAAGTGTGATGTTAACAACTGTGCAAAAGGTTTGAGTTAAAATGTTTCAATTAGGCTGGAAAACAAGGTTAACAGTGGGCAGAAATAATAATTTTTTTTCTCTGTTACCAGAGTGTCCTAGGGTAACTATATGATGCTTGTATCCCCATTCATCTGTTTAGCCCAGAAATAAGTGCCTTTAAGGCTGGATCTGAGATCAAAGGGGAAGAGAAGAGCAGAGTTTGTTATCAGAAACTGCACTTGCTCTCCCGCATCCTTCTCCAGGACTGTGTTGTCTGCAGTGGACAGTGGAAGAGAGCTCTACTTTGGTGTTTTTTGGTTAGTTTTTTTTGGCTGGCTGAGGCAGGGAAATTCCCTAGATTGTTTTGGGTTTTTTTTCTTGGAACTGTTTGAACCTACTCTGGGCTGAAAACCCAGAATATCACCAAGAGTTCCCACCTGTGGCCCACTGGGGCCTGGCCTGGGCCACGGCATTTCCAGTGCCAGAGGGACTGGGGACAGACTGAGTGAGCCAAGCTGCGACCCCAAAAGGGACATTTCGAATTTGTCATCTCTTTGGAGAGGCAAGAGGTTTTGTTGTTTAGTATTGTTCATTTTTTGTGCTGGGGAGTGCTTTGCCTGTTAAATAAACAGTTTTTTTCCACTTTCCTCCAAGGAAATCTTTTCCTGAACCAGCTGGGGGAGGGACTGCTTGAATTTGCTTTCTAGAGGAACCCCTTTGGAGTTTTTCTCCCAAATGTGTCCTAAACCAGGACACATAGGGTGCTTGAACTTTTGTCTCTTTTGAACTCTGAAGAAATGCATGAAAAAATCTGTTCTTTTATTTCTAAATCAGAAATAGATTCTTTCTCTTTTCTCTGCATTAGTTGTTATAAGCAGATTTTCATCATCACTAGGAGAGTGGGTATCTTTCTCTCTTTTACTCTCTTTCTCTTTTCCTCTTTCTTTCTCTTTTCCTTTTCCACTCTTAATATTGTGTATAAACAATGCCCTTAAAGCATCACAGTGTTCTCAAATCATTCAGTCCACCTCTGGAGGGAAAAAAAGAAGTTAAACCAAAGCTTTCTTGTGAAAAATATTAGAATTCCATACTCCAGCTATGACCTTAGTACTGTGAAGTGTGACATATTATTACTCTATATTCCTCCAAGTCTATCCTGCAGGGTTGCTGTTTCAGGAGTTTCCATTTTATATTGACATCTCCCTTGATACATAATATTTTCCATTTGTTTTCACTGAATTTTGATTTGATTCCCCACAATATTTCTAAAATAATTTGAAATTATATCATTGGCCAATATGCTTGACATCATCTTCGTATCATCTTAGAAGGGTTCTGTATCAGATCTTTATTGTAATCTTCAAGTTCAGATTTAAAGTCAAATTTTATATTTTCATCAACCACATTTTCATATTTTATGAGAATGTCTCAGATAATTTTTTCCAAACCTTACACTCTTCAAGATGTATTTTTGGAGTCATTTTATTCACAAGATCTTTTATTGAGAAAGGAAATAGAAGATTCATTTCAATACAGTGACACCTTCCAATGCTGGTGACTCCAAATGGCTGAAGTTTATGCAAAAGATTCAGTGGTAAGCAATATGCCTTTTGAGACACTGGCAGCTGTTTTTTTTAATTAAGAAAACATCATGAAGTTGCTCTGTAATTTTTTCTGCAAATTTTTTAATTCTGTTTTTCAAGCAAAACATATGTTATTTTTCTAAACTAAGAGGTTGTGTCTTTTTGCAACTAAAAATATTTGTAAAGGGAGAAATGAATACCTTTGCCACAAAGAAATCCAAATGTTCAGAGTACTGCAAGCTTGTAATGAAAAACAGAGCAAACAACAATTGTTGATGTGTTATCCTTGGTCTATCTAACTCTTGTTAATTCTGGGGAATATGTCCTTTTTCTGACCAAAAGGTACAAAAATATTTTCATGTGTTAAATAAATAGTGTAGTAGTTTCTTTCTTGTGACAGGTGTGTTTCATGAAACTGCAATTTGTATCACATGGATACATGATGGATAAGGCACCATTCATGTCTTTGTTAGATTTTCTAAGTTCTGTGTAGTGCTCATCATTTTTTTTTTGACTCAAATGTTATCCAAAGAAGGACTTCGGCTAGTGGCAGTGCCTTCTTGAACAACGTGTTTGGTATTATATGAAGTATTTTTCCTTTTCCATATAATTTGAACTACAGAGCCACTGTAGATGAAAATGTGACAATCCCATTAATAGTATAATATTCTTGGCTTCAGGCCTCACACACTCAGACACAAGTTAGAATTATTTTACAAAGAACAGGTAAAATATATACCAAATTCTTGGTATTGGTGTAATTTCTGATTAACTTCATGACAGTTCATTAAGCTACTTAGCTGCAAACCAAATTAGTTAAAGATTTTAATATAATTTTCTCCCTGTTTTGAGGATGAAATTTGTTATAGCCAGAATGAAGAAAAAGAACCAGCTAATCCTATAACATTTTTGCTTGGTCTCTTGTGAAACAAATTTCTGAACGTTTTTTTTTTCATCTTCTTATTATTCTTGGTCTACTGTATCCTGTATTCTGAGAAATGGACAGTAAAGGTATAACCTCTGGGACCACACCTTTTGTTCGGAACAGGGATTGAATCTGCACAATCTTCATGGTATAACAATGTTATATAAAATCAAATCATAAAAGTAGTCTTTGGAGACAGGTGTGGGAAATGCCATTAATGAGCAGCATTAAATTAATTTCATACAATCCAACAGCTGATGTAAGCAATTTTAAAATGCACTTTCTGTACTGTTTTAAGAATGATAGAAGACTCAAGCTCTGCTGTCAGCACACTGAGGGTGGTTAGAGACTCCTGGAGTAGTAATAAGTGACCCTTGCATGTGGGCAGAATTAGGAGTAGAAAAAAATGCCTATCATTGTCTTTTGAAAATGAGATTTCTCTGATAGCAATGTGTGCGGTATTTATGTTTCTGCATGGTGAGAATGATACTAAGGTATCTGAACTCACATTCAGTACTTTGTTATATAAAACCGGGTGAAACGTTTACAATGGAAAAGGTTGTCTGGCAGTAGGTACCATGCCTATACTTTCCAAATTTTTGTAAACTATGATACACTTTTCTCTGTTGAACACAAATCTTATCCCTAAGGTGTCCAGCACAACAATAGTTCATGCACAGTAGAGGCTTACTTATGGAAACAAATTTCTTCCTCTGTAGAAATATGCTAATATTTATTTTGTCGCTTAAAATAGTCAAACAATATAAATGCGAAAGTTATAAACACATAAATCAAAAGGCTTAATAGAATATTTGTTTTAAATTTTAATGATTTACCACAGAAAAGAGCATCAGACCTATTTATATATATTTTAAACTTTATGGCAACCAATTTAATTGGAGTATTTTTCTTTATATTGTAAGACATATTTCATAGTATTATTTCTAAACAGCTTTAAATATACTGAACACTGCCTCAGAGATTATATATATAGATACATACCCATATATATATATATAAATGCATATGTGTACTTCAGTTTTTAGCTGTTAGTTAGTTCCTAAGCAGATGAGAGAATATTACAATTCCAGCATTCCTCCACTTCCCCTCTATTGTCTTTAAGGACACGGGGTAATAGCAGTGAACTTGTACAGCTATTGTTAGAAACCTAAATATTTAGGCTTTTTTTCCACGAGACCATCCTATTTAAGTAGATTTCTAAATACAAGGAGTAAAAAACCAACATAAAAAAACCCCAGTGTTAAATGCAACATGGAAGACGACAAACTATTGTATGAGTCTAAACCTATTTCCTTTTCAAAATTAGTGTATAGGCTAAGGAAAATCCCTAGAATAATACCACAATAAACAGAAACATGCATGAGACTAACTGAAAATGAGAAAGAATAAAAGAAAACTGAAAGAAATCATCATAAACTGAGAAGTTTTTCTGAACTAGTGCAGGTTTTTACTTCTGGGACCAGCACATTTTACATATGACCAAGTAATACAGAGGCTGGTCAAGAAGGTAAAGATATTAAGATAAATTTTCATGTGTTTTCAGTAGAAGAAAAATATGTTTCCGATATAATTCCTTTTTAGTTCTAAATATCATAGTAGGAGATTAAATCTCTTTTGAAACCCCACTCCTCTGCCCTAAGATATGTGGAGAAAGCCTGCATTGCAGACTGTGCAACCTTACGGAAAGGTGATGTATGTTAGTGCCATCAAAGTTTTATGCAGTTTCTGCAGCAGATTGTTTCCCCTACCCATTAAAAAAAAAAAACCAACAAAAAACCCAAAAAAACCAAAAAACCCAAAACCAACCAAAGACCAAACCAAACCAACCAGGTAACCAACAACAAAAATCTTGCACCAACAAACGAAAAACCAACCAACCAACCAACCAACCAACCAAAAAAATGTCAAAACAAAAAAAACCCAATCAACCAAAAAGTGCAAGCAAGTAACCCACATTTGGATATTCCTGGTTTCTTAAATGAGGAGACACAGTCTCACTCCTTTGCTCTCTCTGTCATCTGCAGTCTCAGATTTTTGTGCCTTTGCTGAGAGCTGTATATTCACAGGAGAAGCAGGACCCTCTTAACAGATTATAGGCAAGTACATCAGGCTGCAATTGCTACCTGTTTACAAGCACAGGGTAAGAGTTTGATTACTGAGCAGTGCACATCACCTGAGTATTTCTCACCTCGGAGGAATAAGAGCTTGCAAATTGCTAAATGGACCTTTTATCCTAAACAGTAAATCTCTTGAACCTATGACTGTAAATTTCACTTTGGTCATTTGGTGATAGAAGGACTGGAAGAAGCAGTCTACTTTGAAAGTTATTCACTTTTATTGTTTTCATGACAGCAAATACTTCCATGGCTTGGAAGTATTTATAAAAAGGGAATGCTGAACTGAAAGGTTGAGTTTACATTTGGCCACATTATACAACATCAGTTGTTTAGCCTCTTGGAGGAAAATATATAGAGCAGTGCTGTGTAAAGAAAACCTTGAAATTATTATTAGACAAACACAAGAGCAAGACACAACTATTATCTAAAAGGAGTATTTGTATGTCTGCAGAGAAATGTAGAAACATATATATAGTAAAACACATCAAGTGTAGCTAAATTTTAAGTATCTCTTGACATATGTCCATTTGAAAAATTTGACTATGGTAAAAGAGAAAAATTTGGAATTCTCACATGATTTTAGGAAGGTCTTATAAATTGATAAATAATTAATTAACTTATGTAGAGACCAAAAGATTCAGTTTATGATGTGAAAATTTCAGAGGGTGTTGATTCTTACATTAAATCTGCGTGATCATACAGACTTTTAGGCAATCAGTGCTCAGGGAAAGTTGACATTATAGTCTGAGAGAATAAAATTTAGTTAGACTTCAAACACAAAGGAAAATCCTTTTTTTACATACTTCTTGAAAAGTTGTGGTGCATCATCCAGCATTTTTGACAAATTGAACAATTACAGTTCAAACCTGTTTTGAACTTAACAAAAGCATTTAATTGATGGAATTCAAAGTTAAGCTTAAATTTAACTCTACTTTCCTCCCCAAAAAAAAAAAAAAAGAAATCACATGATTCTTTAAATTATTGTTTCCGTTTAATTGCTAAACATTTTAATTGAGGTTCATTGGCCAGAGATTTGAAGGAAAACAAGTTGGGTATTAGCTTATAATCTTTCTAGTGACACTAAAACAAGTATTATATAAGAGGATTTGACAATATGCTCACTACTCGCTCTGGGAGACTTCCCAATCTTTTAAGAGTTTCATGATGATGGCATGCAATTTTTTCATCCTTGCAAGTTTAATTTGCATAGGCTAAAAGAATGGCTCACTCTAAATTCCAAAGTTCACATTAGACCAGTTTACACCCTGCAGCCTGTTTTTAGAATTCTTCCTGCAACTACTTTATAAAAAAAAGCCTTGCAATTTTTGGTTGTAGCAAACTGTCTTAATTGAATTCCTGCTTATGTTCTTTTCTCCATCTCTACTGCCTATTACACAGATTTTTATATGCTCTTCCAATCACAGTAGTATCCAGCTGCTGAAGATTTTATTACACAAAATATTTCTCTGATGGTTGGTGTTGGTATGTGCTCCAGAGTATGAACAACTGATAAGGATGCTTTCCAAACCAATTAATTTAGTCCCATCCAAGTAGAAAATTAGTTATTTTAATATATAAAGAGTATTACTTGTAACTTATCTCTTTACTTTCTCATATGTTCTCAATAATTGAATTATACATATATTATAGCACTGCCCATATACTCGTCTCCTTACACAGATTTTTCTTGAACTAATATATTCCTTAATTTTTTGTGAAAATAAAATATAGTGTCACTTTATAAGAAGCTTAATAATTTTGCTAACAAGTCTGTATGACTATTAAATAAAGCTTTTAAAAGCACTAATTTTTATAGATGTTTATGGAGTAAGTGTTTTACAAAAAGCCTATGGGATGGTGTACAATTTAGTTTTCAAATAATTTATTTATTTTGTTTCATAATGTGAAGACACTTACTTTGAAGTGAAGTTCTCCCCAATAGCAGTGACTGTCTGTAATCAAGAATTAAAAAAAAAAAAATTCATAAGTTGTAGTGCTAAAAGTACAGTATTGTCCCTGTCTCATTTATTCACAGAAAATGCATATATATGATGCAGTAACAGTAACTCTTCATTCCGTAATTCAGCCAGAGCTTTGAAGTGTATTATCATGGACCTCCCTGGAAGTAAACATCCAGAGCACATCAAATTAGTCTGCACCTTAAAAAAGTACTAATTTGTTTAGAATGTAGAATGATGGTCATTTAAAAGTTTCAAGATCAGAATAAGACCATCCAAAATAATAGGCCTCATGAAAAAATATCCCTCCTCACTGAGTTCCTAAAGTTTCATTTCCCATGCCCAGCAGATTTCAGCGGTGTTATTGTGAAGACAAACTGCACTGTGGCCTCTCCAAGTTTCTTGGGAACACTATTTCCCTTAGTTGTCCTTGAAGAGTTGCCTGCTGTTGGTTTGTGCTGCAGTGTCCATGCTCCTGAGAAACAATCCTTCAAACCTGTCTGTTTCCCTCTAGAAAGTTTCTCTAGCCTCAGTTTTTTCTGTTAAAGAATGTTATTATAATTACAGGAACCAGAAACTGAATGCTTGAGAATATCAAAATTAAAACTGGCTATAATTGTATTTCATTCTATATCTATAATTTCTTCAGAATTAGCTATTCCCCACCTCCTTCGCTTTTGAAAGCAATTAAGATTTTTTTTGATGAGGCAATGAGGCAACCAACCTCTTTGGTTGTTCCCATGTTGTTGCCAAGGTTATTAACTGAGTGCAATTTTTATTAACTGATGTGCATTTTAGAAGTAGAAGTAAATACTATATGTAGTGTCAATGGTATTTAAGCGTGTGTTTCAAAAAATGAAAGCTATGATACTGAGATTAAAATATAAAGGTTACTATCTACAACTATCTACAAAGGTACACTGTTACTCTTTTTCATAATTAATTATTAAGCAACATTTTCCCCTTTAGTTAATATGTGTTAACATATTGCAATTATTATTATTATTATTATTATTATTATTATTATTATTATTATTATTATTATTATTATTATTATTCCATTTGTAAACATTCTTACTTCTGTGATCTTCAAGACAGAATTTTTGTGGCAAAGGATCAGGAAAAACCTTTACTATCTGCTGTAAAACTTCTGGTGTCAAGAATCATTTTGGAAATTAATCTTTTTTTCTTAAATTATATGCACTGCAGTGGAAGAGTAATATATTAATGTAAATGAAATAAGGATTTTTTTTTTTGCATTACTAAACTACCAGAACATATGTAGCATTATCTTTTTGCTAACTTAAAAGCAAACTCAGTAGAGCAGTAAACAGATTTTTAAAGAGACTTACACATATGCCAAGTAGTTAGTAAAAGTAATCAATATAGTTGTACAGAGAGATATTAATTTTTGTGAGCTTGAAAGAAAATAACTAACCACTATCATTCAACATAGACTGTACCATCACACCAAAGAAGCTGCTGACTGAGCTGGTAAACATTCAGTTGGTTATCTGGTAGTACACGTCTCATGTTCTGCTGAAAAGCTTTTGGCCTGGACAGACAGGCTCATCTCTCCTGAAACTAATAGTGTCACATGTCAGATTTTTAGAGGAATCACAGTTTCTAAGCATTATCCAGAGATCATAGAGAAGCTGGAAATACACACTGCTGCAGAATAGTCAAGACAGAGACTGAAGGCCCTGGAGGGTGACTTGGGGTTCTGGGTGGGATGAGAGGGGAGCTCCAGAGGGCCAAAAGGGAGTCCTGGGCTTTGGGCCACAGGGACTTTGCAGGCACAGTCAGGCTGGAGATGCTCTTAGAGTTTGGGCATACAAATTGCTAAATCTCTCTTTTAGAGCAGCAGCACTTGCCACTGGTTTTATGGTAGACAGTAAACAGAGGACCGGAAAATGCAAGACAAGCATGAAGGCTCCTGATATCTGACAAGTCCAGTGTTCCTCCAGTTTCTTCTATTTTGGTCATCCTGTCTGGCTTCTCATTCATGGCCCTCTAACAAGCTTGTCAGAAAATGGGCTTTAAACCTTCTGCCAATTCTCCATACAGGAGAACGATTCCAATAAAAAATAATTGACAATTGATTTGATGGAGTCAGCAAAGTTATTGGTGTTTAAAATGATTTGAAGTAGGAAGTTTTCAGTCTTTTGGCATAATGAACTTTAATTTCCCATTTCATTCTCCACATATGGAGTACAAGAGAAAAGAAAAAGGTGGAAAATGAATGTTCAGCTCACTCCAATGTCTGCCACGGATTGCCCAGGCTCTCAACCATGCAAAAATATGTCCAAAAGTCCTAATAGAGTCTTATTCCTGTCATACATGTTCTGAGATCTCCATTATTAGAATATTGACTTATATAAACAAAATGAACAATTATTAACATAATCCTGCCATACAGTTATGTTCTATAATAGAGATATGTTGTACTTTGCTTCATATATAAAGTAAAGCAAATTAGATTATACTGAAAATCATTTGTAATTTTGTGCAGTTTTTTAGACAAAGTGCCATTGTTATAGTTAGTAATGTTCTGTAGGCATTTTCACTCTAGTCTAAGGAATCTGAAAAGCTCAGTGTAGCTTTCCTACATATCCCTGACCATAGTTCTCCAGGGTTTGGAGAACATTGTTTGCTTGCTAATACGTCACAGAAGATTGAAAAAGCAAATAGAGAAAAATGTATAAGTATCTGATAAGAGGTCCTTTTTCTGTCCATCACAAAGTCTACATCATTGAAAACCCCTAAAATGAAAGACCCTGATGATTGTGAGCTTGGGAAATCTGATGTACCTTTAGCGAGCTAAAGGGTGAAACCTCTCAATCTGCTAGAAAGGACAGAAGCAGAACTTTATGCTAGACCATTAATTCAGGAGATACTTCTAAATCCCATTATTGCTTTCTGGTTTGAATACGATGCATACAGCATTATTTGTGATTTGGAAACTGTTACATAATTAGAGACATGATTATTTTTCGTAATCTGCAGATTTCTTTTCAATCCTAGTGAAAGAATAATTTATTACACATTAAAATTCATAGCCTCATACATTTCCTTACAACTGTACACTTGTGATACCTACATTTATCTGTGAGGTATATATCCCCCCAAATTCATAAACCCTTAATGGAAAAATATATGCCAGACCGCATTCATTGTTTGATTCCAAAGTGGGCATCAATTCCTTTTCCATATTGGAACCCAGATTAATTTGCCAAATTCCCATTCAGATGAATTAATTCTGCATAGACTATAAGATATCACTTAGATTAATGTGTCTCCAGCACATTACCCATAATGATGGTCAAATTAATTCATTAAAACTTTGACCATCTTTAGAAATAACGTCCTCAAGAAACATTAATCAAGGAGATACTTCATATCGTATTCTATATAACATTGAAGCTAAATTACACTAAGTAATTCTATAAGAATTTCAAAACAATATTTGAATCACTGAAATATATCTCTCAAATGAAGTAATTCAATGTTCTTGTTATTATACAATCATAGTAATATTTTGTTGCATAGAGGTGACTGCCTCTTATACGGGATAAAGGTAGGATATGCCAAATACATACTGGAGTAGTAAAAAATACCACAATGCTCCTTAACATTAATACTTTTTCAGTTCTAGATGGAAACATTTGACCCTCCAGGGAACAAACAGAAATAGAGTTCTAAAATGAACTGAAGTACAGATCAATAAACTAATTCAGACTGGCATAAGAAATCGAGATACAGTGTTCCTCGGTTTGCAATCCTACATGAAATATAGGATGTATTAAATTTAACATTTCTGGATCTCACATTGGTGTGGCAGTTACTATGTTCTTATTAACAGCTTTAAACAAATCAATATAACTTTTTTCTAAAGGAATTTAATTAGATTTTTTTCATTTATTACACCTGAAAAAAATGTTTGAAGGAAACCAAAGGGACACCCTTGCATGCAAACTAAAAATAATTTAAATTATATTGCCAGTTCAAAATCCCATGTCAGATTTGTTTGTGAAATAACGTAATGTATCTTCACGTTTGTCATTGTTATGCTTTAGCTAACAATTAGTTATGCCTACCTTTAAGATGTATAACATCCATCAAAGCCATTTATTGTATCTTGTGTTTGGGCTAAAGAAATGTTGGTACTCAATATGAAAAGCTTTATTACTTCCTGATGGTAGTTTGACATTTACTTGTATTGTATTGTTGCCTACCAATTTATGCTACTGATAAGCAATTTCCAGTTTCAAGAGCAAATAAGCTACGCTAATATTTAAAATCAAGACTGGTTTGGTGATTTAGGCAACCAATTCCAAAATCACAGGAATTATTACCATATTAGTCCTCTTCTCCTAGGCAGATAGTGTCATCACATTTGCATGGAGAGGTAGTTTTTATTTTTGTAGTCTTGTCAGGGCAATGCTGGGAATTAAAGAAGTGTGAGTGGCACTTTTGGCATAGATTTGAGAGTCTTCAGCAGCCTAACTGCTAGCCCTCTCTCCTATTCCAATAGCTCATGCCAAGGTATGCAGAATACGGATGCAACCAGCAGACCCAATTAGCACAAAACAAAAAATCAGTGGTCTATTTGCTTATATCACATCCTAGTGGACAAAAGCAATGGGAGATGGACACAACTAGTTTGCTATTTTGTATATAAGCAAGGTCTTTAATTTTCTGAAAAACTGATATTTATCCTATTTAAACCAAGAGGTCTACAATGTATTAGAATTTCTGGATGGGAATTAAAAAAAAAAAAGTTGATATTTTCATATTATTATATGGTCTTTAAAGAAAGCCAATTTTGGAGATACTTTTTTTAAAGTAAGTTTTCAAATAAAACACCACATCATCTGAAATTCACTCTCAGTTTTGGCAGGATATTAATATCTTAAAAATATCTTTATTATGCGGTCAGAGATATTATTTCAAGGAAATACAAATTGGACATATCAAGAAAAAATCTTGTTTCTCTAGGAGCGTTGAATTAGAAACCTCATCCAAATAAGTATTAATCCAGTACATGATACAACCTTTATAAACATGATTTATTCTTCTTTTCCAGTTTAAAATTAATCACAGGAGGATATTCAGTCCTTTCAACCTTACCTTTTAAAACAAGGTGGGAACTTCAGCTATTTTTACTCAAGTCTATCTTGATTCTTACAATGCACATGATCAGAATTTATGATCCACTCAGCGACTTAGCTGAACTACAGATCATATCAAATAAGGTTTTTGTCCTCTCTTTCTATTGTATAAAAGGAGACATTTTCTGTATTGACTATATACTATTTTGGGATAAAATACCCTAATGATGGAAATAATAATGAAAATAATAATAAAGTATAACAATAATAATAATTAAATTCTCTGCACAACTTTGTCAGCAGTTAATCTTTATTCTGCAACAAAGGAAAAATGGGTGGTGATTTTTGGAAAATTTCCTTCAGTTGCCTGAGTTAGCCACCCGCCACTAATATAGTAAATACGTAGATTATGACTATTCTGTAGAATCAGATACTTTCTCCTTTGAGCTTTGACTTGAAGAGGTCTTTATTGGAAATATATTTACTAATGTGAGTAATTTCTTTTAAAAATTATACATGCAATTTAGCAGAACTGGCTTTTAAAATCACTCCATAGTATTACATAGAGATATAGAATATTTAGTCTCAGAGCTATTTTTAAAATCCTGGAGATAATTTTTCATTAGTTTCTACTGATAATTTATTCATTTTAATTATGGATTAATAAATTAGTAGTTGAAATTAATAAAAAGCATAAGATTTTTTATTCCAAAGGAGTGGGAAGTTTGAAGAATTTAAACTATTGTTATGTGGAAGTAAATCTAAGATCTTTGAGGGAATAGATTTATATGTGGAAAACCACATGTAAATTCATGTGGAATGAATTTACATGAATGAAAACATCAATTTTCATGTGGAAAACCACAAAATTTGATGGTGAATCTAAACCTGAATTAATATGTGTATTATTGCTGAAATGTTAAAAGTGTTTTGACATATTAGAAGTTGGACCAGACAGCCTCCAGAGGTCTCTTCCAATGTCAACCTTTCTGACATTCTCGGGTAACAGAGACACTTAAAAACGTGGAATTCAAGAATCTCTAGATTTTTTTGCTAGGTTGATAAAGAGCATCCATGACAGAGTGTGACTCACCCAGGACAGTGGGTACTAATACCTCTCTGTTATACTTCTATCATTGCTTAACAGTCAGTAAAAAAATAATATTCAAAAAGTAATATTTTCTGTCCCTTATGATCAAGTGTGCTAATGAAGAGCATTGTGAAGTGGCATGGGGAAGGAAGGCAGAGGAAAGGTTTCTGAGTGTGTTAAGGTCTAAATTTGATTTCATGTATAATTTTCAAGCTCTCCCTTCTGCATATTAAAAGGAATTCAGCTCTGAAAGTTACTTCATCTGGGTTTATCAGATGGTTTACGATGAACCAACAATAAAAAGCATAATTTCTAAATAAAGTGTTAACAATCGTATTGCAATCTACTTGATAGCATACCTTCTTTTGTGCAGAAAAGGAGACAGATGTCATCAAATCTGCCATCCTTTCATGGCTTATTCTGATGTAACCCCGCTTATGTGAGCCCACCATCAAGTTAAAAATTAAGTAGTTACCAAGTTATCTAACAGTGGAAAAACATAAAGGTTATGTTTACTGTTGTAAACATACATGAACACCTGGCAAGCTAATTGAAAGTTACCATCAAAGAAATCATATTAAAGAAATAAGGAAAATATCCTATCATTCTACTTATGTATTTTCCCCTTGAGTATGCATTAGGAAAACCACCAAACATAATCACTTTCCTGCTGCAGAATAAAAAGCTGTGTATATTTTTTTCTTTTGCCATAAAACTAAAAAAAAAAATAATTGCATTTAATTATTTCCCTATTCTAAATTGATTAGCATGGTTACATACCATACATCAAGAAATAGACCAAGTTTCCACAATTTCCTTTCAGACCTGCATAAAAATATAATAAAATAAAATAAATCCCTTTTTTTAATTGTCATACCTAAGCTTCTCATTCTTGAATTATAATTGCAAAAGACAAAGCAGGCTAATATCTAGCCTAGGAAATAAAACATTCGGAGTAATGTCAATTACGATGATCACAGGCAAACTCATGCTGTCATTCTAATATATGTTAGCTATCTACACTACTACCTATAACACATTCACTGAGCTTTTAGAGTTCGTAGGCACAACATTAACCACAATTTCAAATGCTGAAAGTTTGCGTGTCATTCAGTATTCAAAAAACTATTTTGTCTGAAAATATTTTTAACTATTTATTACGTAAATATTTATCTAAATGATTTTAAAGTGGGTATTAAAGCTTCAATGTTTAATCAAACTTAACAGGGGGAGTTTATTTCTCTGGCTTCGTAGAAGACTGGACAGGGTCTGCCTCTGTTCTGTGGTCCTGAGGAATCTAAAACACTATTTTAAGTGTAGATATCTGGAGAATAAATGTAAAGAAAAAAAACAAATACACAGACTATGTTAGAGGACTGTTCCTCCTATCTAGTTCTTGAATGTAATTTGTAAAGGCTGTCAATACCAGCTGTAATCCACCCCAGAGGCACTTTACATTCTAAGGATATATTTTGTAGATGGTGATGAAACAGCACAGGTGTAAGTTCTGTGAGACTAGTCAAACTGCCTTTATTTCTTCCAATGCACTTTAATAAGTGTAATAGCCTTCAGTTCTTCCATGTAAACCTAAAGTCAGTAGATATATGACCACTTCTAATGGAGTAATTCTGAATAGCAGAAATCTATACTGTAACCACTAGCTCACAGTGGGGGAAATAACTGGTGGTCCCTGAAAATACTTGTTGACATGACTTTGACCTTAATTATGGACCTGATTTAAAGAACTCAATGGAGCTGGCAATGAATTTCAGTTCCAGGGAGTTTCAAATGTAAGTCCATGGCTTTTTTTTAAGGCCAATTTTGCCTCTAAGTTTACACTATGGGAATATAAAAGCATTGCTGCACCATCTGTGAGTGACTTTGACATAAATTATTGTAGTGGGGTAAATTTCAAAAATCAAACTCTAGTCTGAACACTTACTCAAAGAACCTCTATATGAGTAATTGCCAGTGAATTTTAGAAGGAAAACAGGGGCTTGGGCAGCTGGCTTTTTGCCTTTCTTTTCAGAAACTGCACTGAGCTTTTTAGAGAGCTTTGATCTTGTTATATACAGATTAAGATAAAGGAAACAAGAAAGCTGAATGTCTACTTGCTAATGAATAAAAAAGTTAACTGACCTTATATTCCATTAAAAGTGTAGCAGTCCAGTCTTCATGTAGGCTAAACAGCTCATGCATATCATAGTTTTAGAATAACTTTTTAATGTTGTATTTTGCCATATTAATTTTTTTTTCTACATGCTTACAATAAAATGAAAGCCAAACATAAGCATTATTTTCTGGCTGATTTTTTTATTACTATTTTTTTCATTTTATCTTCTCCATCTTTTGTAATTTTATCAGGCAACATTTTTTCTGTCTGAGGATACTGCAGTTTTTAAGCAATTATAGTTCTTCAGAGGACTAATAAGCAAGTTAGAAATTTTTGAAATTTCATCATATTGTAAAAATTAAAAGTAACATTCCTATTTAACTGAAAGCTGAAACTCCAATATCTGAGAGCCCTATTCCATTGTCTTTTATTGGGCCATACTTCATGAGATGCTCTTTTATTTTAATTTTTAAAATTTTATTTTATTTTAAATACCTCATGGCATTCTTTCATAATAAACTCTTTTTTTTGCCCCTTACAAATGAGGCAGCTTTCTGAGGAAATATTCTTTGTTAACTGCAGCATATTTGTAGCTCTTTGATAGATACAATAATAAGATGTATATGCATCTCATATCTACAACATTTGAAATATTTTCCAGGAAGATTATATTTCTCCAGTGTTACAGCTGATTCCAACTGAAGTTTAAAGAGAACAGGTATGATCTTTTTATGCTTTTGTGATATTTTAAATTTAAACATTTCTTTTGAAATTATCGCAGGACTCAGGTAATGCTGCCAGAAACACTTGAAAATGACAAATCATGAATTATATTGGTGGTAGTTCTAAAGGCAGGTCCATGCATTGAACAAACAGAAGTTTAAATTCCCATGAGGAAACATGGTCTTAGTACAAAGTAAATATTGCAGATGACCTTAAGAGCCTTTGATGTGTAAAGTTCACACGGCTCCAGTGTTGTTTCAAAATGGCAATTAGGACTTAATTACACCTCCACATCAAAAGAAGTAGATCGGCTCAGACTTTTTTTTTCCCAAAAGTCTACCAATTTCAGTTAATTTCATAGTGTTCTAAAAGACAATCTTTACAACTTCCAGTGGTAAGTTTTGTAGAACATGAACTTCTACACTTGACATTTAAAATTTTGCTAGATATATGGTAAAAGCCTTAAACCACCTGATACCTTACTAGTCTTTTCCACTTGACAGCTGACAGGATTCAAGTTCAGATGCCTGGCAAGAATATGATGATCAAGGCATCTAATAATGGAATTTTCATCAAGTAGGAAATACTCTTTTGTTAGGGACAATAAAATTATTTAGGTCAGATTTTCTTCTCAGGTACATTTGTGAGTGCTCCACTCAGGAAGACCTCTTCACTCATTCATGGATGGTGTGATTTATCAGATGTGCCAGCTGTCTAGGATTTTGCAAAATCATAAAAGGTATTGAGAGAAACTTGTGTGAAATATGGTGAATTTAATTTCAGACTATTTTGAAGTGTGCTAGTAGTACTTGCTGGAACAGTGTAGATAAAAGAACATTCAGAAGAATCTACATTGACAAAAAATTTATATATTTAATGCTGTAGGACAACATTATTGAGAGGCATTTTTGAATTGCACCTGTAGTACAATGTAAAGACTCTTCATAGCATGTCCAGTTGTTAGAAGCAGAAAGAGCAAAGGCTGCTGAGCTTAACAAAGACTTTTCATGTGATGATATTTAATTTGAGAAAAGATAGTACTGATGAAAGAATTTATTGAGAAAATTTGGTTGAGAAAAAAATATAGGCAGGACATGAGAAGAATGCCTCATCTCCATTAGAGCAGTGAGTTTCTGAAATACACCTCAAGGGAAAGATATGGGGAAAATAAACCTAGTTTTTTTTGTAGCAAGGTGTATGAATGAAAATACAAGTAGGCTTGATGAACTATGCTCTAATTTTCTAAACTTTGACATTAAAAAATTAGGATTTATCTTACCAAGGGTTTCAGCCTCATGTTTAATGCCAGAGGTGTTGAAATCTATATCTAAGCTAACAATAAGAAATATTTTTTGTGCTTTTAGTATTTCTATGACTAAAAGCAGGCACTTTCAAAATATAGTTAATCTTATTTATTTTGAATGTTTGCCTTAACAGGAAATGACATTCATTTTCAAAAATCATGCTCTTTCTATTACCAATAAATTAATTTTTAAAAAGCAAAAAAAACCAAGGACCTTAAAAATGTAATGCATAGTAATTACATACTTACATTATAGTAACATAGTAATGTCAGAAATATAATATAATTAATTGTGTTTCAGGTCAACAGAAAGACTGTGCTAAAAAGGTCGAATTTCAATCATAACCTCGAGATTTTGCGATTCACATTATCATTTCATGTTTTGTAATCTCCAATGTGTAATTTTTTGAATCTTCTCTGTACATATTTCTTCTTCAAATGCATTGTGTTAATATTTTCATTATAATGAATACGTTCCCAGCAAGAATGTATGCCTTAATTTTCAAATTATTTACAAGAAGCCAAGAAAAACCTGAACAGCCTTTTTGGTGAGAGTTTGTTCAATTTTCCATTTTCTTTAAAATGAACATTTAGAAGATGAATATGCCATAAAACCTTCATATACACTCTGTCTTTTTAGATGTAATGTGTTTTGATTTGTTGGCCATCTTCTCTTTTATCCTCAGAGGCTGTAATACCCAAGGAAGAAGGGTACATGAGCAGCCATTAAAAAAAGAACATGAAAAGGTCAAAGCAGCACTGTACTGTTCACTTTTTACACAGTGTTTGTTGAATTAAAAATCTCATTTCTTCAGTAATGGGCATTGCTGAGGGAAAAAGTGCAAAAGTAACACAATCTAAAAAATCCCAATCCACATGAGGTCTAGTTAGTACCATTTCAAACAAAAGAAACAACATTGCTTTTGACTTAAACTTTATGTTTTAAGATCTTATTCAAACAAAACCTTTTTGCATCTCAATAAAATTGATTTACATTGTAATAACAAAGCACAAATAGGAAAGAAATAACTGCAAAAAAGTTACTTACAAATATGGAATATTATGTTTCATGACTGAGTAATAATTCTTTTTTTATATATATTTGGTTAAACAACATTCTGCTTCTAAAATATACTTGAATATTCATATGTTAATTTATACGTCTTTATGCTTCGGCATACTGAAAATACAGCAGATTTTCTTCCTTTATATAACAAAATTCAAATTGGTGTTTGCCCGCATTTTCCTGTTTGGACTTTTACCTATAGCTATGGAGAAATTTGTGTACAATTAGTTACATAAGAGTATTCCTCATCTTAGGAACAGCTACCTTTCTAGTCTTAATGTTGATTTCTTGAGTAGTAAGGAAAACTCAATCCTTTTTATTTGTTTGTTTGTTTTTCTCTACATTTGCTTTAATTCCACACAGACATAGACGGACTCTATCCCTAAGTAGTTTTGATGGGCTATCAGTTGGCAGACATGGAATTTAAATTTTCACTGTCATTGGCTCAAGTTTTCTATGAAGAATATTCAGTTCATTCTGCTTAGCAGTATTTCAGCTGCAATATATTTTATTCTGGCCTAATGCCAGAAAACATTTAAACATATGGGCAAGATAATTAGAACATTTCAAAATCTGCCAAATACCGGTGGCTTAAACTGACCAGTTTTTTTTACCTATTGCAATACTTTGCTTTATGCTATTAGCACAGAACTGTAGCAACATTTCACTTTGTTACCTGCCAAGGTTCTAACGAGAAATTAATTTCAGAAAACATTTTAGTACATTTTCAAAATAGCAGAAACAAACCAGACATTTGCTAGAGTAAACAGTAAGCTATCACAGAAAAGTGCAATATATCCAATTTCAAAGCATGAGCGTAATTCTGTTATGAATAAATAAACAAGCTGTCCTTATTGCCAGTAGTTCCACTCAGCATCATTAAACAATTTTGAAGGAACTGCATAAGTAAGTGTCAGACCCTTCGAGTTTTTGTCTATGAACACACAGAAGCTCAAATCATGCAGAAAAAAATTGAAAGTATGAATATTTCTGAACCTCAGCAAGCCTTCAACAAAAGACAAAAAATCAAGCACAAAGCTAAAATTCCATCTCTAATGTTCATTTTTCACACTAATGCGGACAGTTATATCATTAATAGTTCACTGATGATCTGCTCACGAAGGGATGTTAACATGGGTCACAGCCTTGGCCTCTAATGTTCCAAGTCAGCTTTCTGAACTGACAGCGCAATCCCATGTGGAGATACACTAAAACTTTGCGGAAGATTTTGCTAGAATAAAATCTATAGGATAACTCCACCAAGAAGCAACAGCTGTTTGTCACCCACTGATTTTGGTCTTACACTAATTGCCATGCTAACAGATTGTTGATGATTCCTGAAGTTCAGAGACTATGCAGAAAGAATTGGTGATTATTAGCAAATCTGTAGGCAAAATGTTGGAGAAAAAGTGATTTCAAATTACATTGTGTAAACTGGAAATTTTACAAATAGCAGTAGGGTACTTTTTTCAAAGTACTGCTACTCCTTCCTGTTCAGTATTGCAAAAGTATCCTAGAAATCAGGGGAGGTATGTTTATTAAACTCCTCTGGAGAACTGCTGTCATGCATTGCTAAAAATTTCTATCTGCCTAAATTTCTAAATTTCTATTGCCTTGTATTATTTTAACTCTTACAGGAAGTTTGCAACCTGAGAATCCATTTAACAGCTTGAAAAATCAAAGAAGCATTGACAAGGTTGAGAAATCTCTTTTATTCCAGGTGAATATGAAAGAATACAAGGTAGATTTTCAGCAGTAGGGCTGGTCCAGAGAAATGTGCTCTAAAAGAGCCTAGTTTTAGGCTACAGCTACAGCTTTCATATTGGTGCTGAGTCTGCTGAAGAAAGACTTGTTCCAGATCTCTGTCCCTCTGGGGACATATTAAGGATTTTGGAGGGCTGTTAATGCACTGATGTCCAGTTTTAAGGATAAAGAGTGCTGATGGGAAACAGATTGGTTCAAAGTTAAAATTTTCTCTGGGACTGAATTATAAAGGTTATAAAATGTAAACAAATTATATATTAAACATATAGCCACTGTAAGTAACCACAGTGTATTTTATGGGTTATACTCAATTGTGGAATTATTAAAAGAAATCACTACAAGGATTCATGAGGTGATGTGACTCAAACTGAAGTCACATGACATCACTACGAGTCTGTAGATGCTTTCTCATGCCTGCACTTGACTTGTTCTAAAAACTAGGTGTGGTTTATGAGTGGTGACGTGTAGAATCCATATTATCAGGAGTACTTCAATTTCTGAATATCTTTTCTCCCCCTTTACCTCAAAAATATGATATCTTCTCTTTCTCTGTAGCTCTGGAATAAGATCTTACAAATAGCACTGACTGTGATCTCATGCAGGATGTTAAACTAAAAAACTTTAACTTCTGACCAAACAATTGTGTGAGAGCCATGTACAAACTTCCACTACCAATCTTCCTAAGTTTGTCCAATTACTGCGCACTCTTTCAGTACCTCTATGTCCTTTTCATTTTTCAACCACTATTAAAAATCATAAAGGGACAAGAGACTCCCAATTTGTTTATTAACTAAAACACAGGTTACATTTATATTAAAAGTAATGAAATATATAGTACAATGAAGGACTATTTCAGAAACATTCTTTTACATCCTATTTAGCTTGTAATTAGCAAATAATTCTTCCCTTCTTTTTTCAAAAGTCTTACATCCGTGTCCTTTTTTTTTATAAGTCTACACAGTATTTCATCATTTATTTCAACATTTCCAGCTAATATCAATTAGCTGACTAACTCCAAGTATATTACATTGAATTATATGCTCTAAAATCAATAATTAAAGTCACTGAACTTATTTAATATCCAGTAGAGAATTCATTACACTTCATCAAAGGCATTTTTTCAGTATGTGCATGAAAGACTATTGGAAAACAGCCTGAAAGCCCCGCTAATGTTCAGACCCAGCTAGTAAAGAGCTAATCCAAAGTTGTTCAATTTTTCTAGTACCAAGATATTAGAATAATGCATCAACAAGTGTTTTTCAAATATTATATTTGGTGCAACTATTGGTGCAACTATTGGTGCAACTCTCCAACTTAATTTAATGAAAGAATACTTCTATATTAGTAAACAAGAAAGAATGATTAATCCAAATGTAAAAGGAAAATGGTTCCTATCAGCAAAGAACTGAGATATAATATTACCATCCAATTCATTGGGCTAAATTGTGATTCTGAATTCTAGTGATATTAGAATGCAAGTCTACGAAAAAAATGCAGGTAACACAGAGGGTCTTTTCGAATGCTAACCTAAAAAATGCTGGCAGGTTTTCCTCCAAAAATTAATATATTATTTACTCTAAATATCTTCTTTGAATTTAAATTTAGGCCTGTCTTTGGATTTCTGATTTTAAATTTTTCCACTCATTCTACTGATTGAATTTCCATATGTAGGTTAAAGAATTTTACAAACCTAGTGGAACTTGCACCAAAATTCACGAAAAGAAAAAGAAAGAAAGAAAGAAA
Source organism: Phainopepla nitens (assembly GCA_013400175.1). Lineage (NCBI taxonomy): Eukaryota > Metazoa > Chordata > Aves > Passeriformes > Bombycillidae > Phainopepla > Phainopepla nitens. Next base: position 667,262 of record VXBQ01007566.1, on the reverse strand, counting down.
GAAAGAAAGAAAGAAAGAAAGAAAGAAAGAAAGCAAGAAAGAAAGAAAGAAAGAAAGAAAAGAAAAGAAAAAAGAAAAGAAAGAAAAGAAAAGAAAAGAAAAGAAAAGAAAAGAAAAGAAAAGAAAAGAAAAGAAAAGAAAAGAAAAGAAAAGAAAAGAAAAGAAAAGAAAAGAAAAGAAAAGAAAAGAAAAGAAAAGAAAAGAAAAGAAAAGAAAAGTGGGATTAATATGATAGCATTAAAAAAATTTAAAAGCAAGAGTCTGGAAATGTTAACAGGCAGCTTTGAGATACAAACTGAATTAAAATGAGCCAGTAATATTTACTGGTGAAAACACTGAGCTATCACCAACGCTTTGAATACCTTGAATAGTTTTACAGTTGCACAATTTCTAAAGATCTCAGGGTTTAGAATATGACTAAGGTAATTTACCTCCCAATATGACATTAAATTTAGCAGTTCTTAATGATCACATATAATCCATTTAATTCTGGTGAACTGTAGCAGTGTAATAGAAAATTGATGGAAGACTGATATAATTATACCCTACCAATAACCAGATTATTTTAAGAGGCTGTCAAAAAGATTAAAATGTAAGAATTTTATAAAGCCATCCTGGAGCAGTATTTATTAGGCACATTTCTTCATTCAAATAAGGTGATTTTCTTCTTTTCTTAATTCAAAGATAAAATAAAATAACTATAAAGATAGCTAAACTTAATTAAATAACAAAATGTTATCTATCAGAACAACATATATCATAGAATCATAGAGTCATAGTATGATTTGGGTTGAAAGGAGCCTTCAAAGATCTAGTTCCAACCTCTCTGGTTTGAAAACGTGTCTGCAAGTTGATCAAGCTTGTTAAAGCCGCATCCAACCTGATCTTTAACATTTCCAGGGATGAGTCATCTACGAGCTCTCTGGACAACCTGTCCAAATGTTGCATAGCCATGGCTGTAAAAGGAAAGTCTTCCTTTTATCTGGTATGAATCAATCCTATTTTATTTTAAAAACCTTTACTGCTTGTCCTGTAACTAAAGGACCTGTTATTAGGCCACACCTCACATCCTGTATTCAGGGTTGATTCACACTCTGAAGAAGACATTGAAGTGCTGGAGGGTGTCGAGAGAGGGGCAACAAAACTGGCAAAGAGTCTGGAGAGCAAAGCTGATAAGAGGTAACTGAGGGAGCTGGGGCTGTTTAGCTGCAGAAAAGGAGGCTCAGGGCAAACCTTACCACCCTCTAGAACTACCTGAAAGAAGATTGTAATAAGGTCAGTGTCAATTTCTTCTCCCAGGTAATAATTGACAAGAGAAAATGGACTCAAGTTGTACAAGGAGAGATTTAGATTGGATGTTAAAAAAAAAAAATCTTTGTGGCAAGGACTGTACGGCACTGGAACAGGCTGCCCAGGGAAGTGGTTGAGTCACCATCCCTGGAACTGGATATAGGATTTAGGGACATAGTTTAATGGCAAACATGGTGGTGGTACTAGGTTGATGGTTTGATTTGATGGTCTTAAAGGTCTCTTCCAACCTTAATGCTTTTTATTGTTCCATGATTCTATACACACTTGGAAAATCAAGTTGCTAAGATGACTGTGTGTACTTCAACTGTATCTGTCATTAGCTACTTTATTGCTAAAATTAAATCCAGGTTCATGCTCTTCAATGAAAGTAGCTTGAGTTTCACTTAAAATGCATATCAAGCAGTCAAAAATCCCTCACGCTCCAACTGATTTTTATGCCTAAATGTATCACCTGGCACTGAATTATAAAATTTCAAAATGAATGTGTAAACAACCGGTACTCTCACTCTATTATCCATGTTTCCTAAGGTATCTTTCTCATTTTACTCTATAATACCAGCCAATGGCTATATTGCCTTCAGAGAAAAGGTGATTGCCTTTGGAGAAGGCAAAACAGAATGTGGGAAGTATATGAAGATTTAGTCAGTCGTGGTATCCTGTAGAGCCATAAGTTGAATTCCACATCAAATCTCTGCTTGAGAAAAATGTCAGCCTATTTGATTTACTGTAGCTGACAGACGAATATGTAAATATATAGGAATGACTAGAATCTAAAATGCTATTTGGGCTGCAATCACTTGCCTTAAGAACTAAAAAATAAGAACTAATATATTGTAGTCATATAAAATGCATATTTCTTTTATAAGATCAGGAATTTTTTTCTAAAAACAAGACTTAGATATTCAAATTTCTTAGCACTGCATGATTGCTAAATACTGAACTGGTTATCGCAATATTTTTTACATGATCTTTTCAACTTAAATAAAAATATATGTATAGATCTGTGTCATAATTATGACACAGTTCTAAGAAATAAAACCTGGAAGGAAGAAAAAGTGAAACAATTCTAAAATTTGTTAGAAATATGCTTTATCATTCAGTTACCTAGGTATGCTCTCTCACAGCACTTAAACGTAACACCCTAGAACACAGTTACTTTGATTACAGTTGCCAATTATTCTAAGAAAACATAAACGATGAGAAATAATGAAAGACTTAATTCTCTAAATCTCTATTTATAATTAATTTTCAAACTACTGTTATATAACTTCAGCTCCTCAGATAATTGGGAAGGGGGGAGGAAACAAAGGTACTGAGCTCACATACCATGATAGCCCAGACATAGATTACTTGCATAGTTAAAGGCTATGATTTTGCACCAAAGTGGTAGAATAATAAGGGGTGCATAAATAATAATAAGTAGAGTATAAAAATTCAGAAAGTACTGAGTAAAAATAACATAATAATGAATATTGTGTAAAACGAAATATTTTTTTGCTACTCATTGTTCCAATATTGTTGTGCATTAGTAAGTGTAGACAACTACAAATTGTGAACACATGTTAAATGTTTGGGATTGCCGTAACTGAGTTCCTGCACTTGGGTCAGGGCAATCCCAATCCCAAACACAAATACAGGTTGGGCAGAGATTGAGAACAGCCCAGATGAGGTGGATGTGAAGTTCTTAGTGAACGAGAAGCTAGACATGAGCCATTAATATGGGCTTGCAGCCCAGAAAGCCAACTCTGTCCTGGGTTGCAAGAAAAGACCTGTGGCCGGCAGGTTGAGGGAGATGCACTACTCTGCACTCATGAAACCCTACCTGGAGTGCTGCATTCAACTCTGGGACCCCCAAAACCAGGGCATGGACCTGCTGGAGCAAGTCTAAAGAGGAGTGACGATGATCAGGGGACCAGAGCACTTGTCCTGTGAAGATGGGTTGAGAGATTTGGGGCTGTTCTGCCTGAAGAAAAGAAGGCTCTAGGAGGACCTTCTAGCAGCCTTCCAGTACCTGAAGGAGGCCTATAAGAAAGTTGCAGATGGATATTTTACAAAAGCATGTAATGAGAGAACAAAGGGCAATTGATCCAAACTAGAAAAGGGTAGATTTAGATTAGATGCTATGAAAAATTCTTTACTGGGAGGGTGGTGAGGCTGTGGAACAAATTGCCGAGAGAAGGTGAAGATGTCTCATCTCTGGAAATGTTCAAGGCCAGGTTGGATGGGGTTTTGAGCAACCTGGTCTAGTGAAAGTTGTCTTTGTTCACAGCAGGAGGGTTGGAACCAGATGATCCTTAAGGTTCCTTCCAAAACACAACTTTGTGTGTTTCTGTGATAAATATTATAATAAGGTTTGTAGTGATTTGTGTAAGAATGGGTCACACTTCACATATGACAAAAAGTGTAATGTGACATTTTCTTAGAGCAGAACTAGGATATCTTTTGTGAATGCCAATGAATAGAGAACTCATTGGTCATTACAAAATTAATTAAGACCTGGGAAATTCTCAAATATCTACAAATGTTAGCTGAAGTATGCAATAATCAAATGAGGATATTTCAAGCATTTTCCACAGGATCTGAACTACTGTGATTTAATATTTTTAATCTGTGATCTGGAAATAAGCATGAAAACCATCACTGGGAAGATTTATATGTGCCATAAAAGTTAGTGGAATGAGACGTAATGCAGAAAACACACTCAGAAAAAACCTGTCTGGATTATTTGATAAGTGATGCACTTAGATAGCATTTACTGTGTACAGCAATATTACAATTATAAATCTAGAAAGATGGAATGCAAGTCATACCTACTCAATGAATGACTGCTTCTTATACGGAGAATTTGTTTTCTTTGAAGGATTTGGAAAACTGCAATTTAATAAGTTTATGGCTCTGCAACCTATCTGCAGAGTAAAATGTTACATTAATGTTATAGTAAACCATGAATTGTTAGAGACTGGTAAAGCAGGATGAACTAGAACAAGCGTGGTGTATGCTAGAACAAGTAAATCACAGTTATATGATACTTTTTTATTCTGTTTGGAATCATCTGAGGTGCCATGCATTTCTTTCTTTATCTTGTGCTGCATTTGCCACTTGTGACAATTAGGTTTCTGTCTAATTCATACTGTTACCTTGCGAACAGTCTTAGTGTCTGTGCAAATGGCCTGTTTCTGATGGGTTTCATTCTGTAAGAAACCTTATAATGCATCCTGGGAATAAAATACAGAGTAATATTACAATGCTTGACTGGAGTGACAGTGATTCTGAAAAGAATGTAGAGGTCATAACAGACAAACCTGAATATGACATAGCAAAGACTTTGTATGATAATGTGATATAAAAAAAAATATGAAGAAATTAGCTTTATAAGTAGGGATCTATTGACCTACTGATGACCCCCACACATGCATCTTTGGAATGCATTTTGGAATATTAAGTTTTTCTAGTATCCTTAGTTAGAGTGTTGAAAAAAGGTGATGCATAAAAGTGCCGTGAAAATGAGTTTTTAACTGAAGAAATTTTCATTGAAGGATGGGCAGAAAACAGTTTCTAAATTTTAAAGAAAAGCTTAGTTGCAATATACAAATATATCTATGAAGAAAGTGTGCTGGAGCACAACAATATTTCATTTATCAGAAAAAACTTTTCAAAAGCTCATTTTCAGAAATGTCTGTTTGCACTAGTACACTACTTTACCCAAATAATAACTCCAGTTTCAAGGTCGTGTCATTTTAACCCCTCCTGGGTTGCCATGACCCCAATACTGTTTCAAAATGTTTTAGAATTAAAATGCTGCAAACGACGTAAATGCTGTTAAATGGTCTTTTTAATTGCTCCCTACCCATGTTGTTTAAGGAAGCCATATCTACAAGTCATTGGTCATTTATTTGGGGGTGAATTCACATAGGCAAGATTGCTTTCTTTTCTCTTTTCTTTTTTCTTTTTTTCTTTTTTTTTACATCCATCTGTTCTCATAGATCCCACAGATTGCGCTTGTGGTTCTGGCTGTCATAGAACAAGGAGGTTTAGCAAGTATAGCTAATACACTTTAAAAGTAGTTTAAAATTGATTTAAGAACATGGAGAAATGTGTAGGCTCCAGGCAATCTAGTACCTTAGAGAATGTACCCATCCCAGAGCTGTAAACTCCAATAAATCATATTGTGAACATACTGTAAACATTTTCAATGTTCCAGCTGGCAAAATGCATTTTCATGCACGCAACACACATCCTGTTCCAGAGTGATTTTTTCTTTTTTGTGTTTTGACTAAAAGGACACAATTACATTTTAAACAATGTTTACATTCTGTGGAGCATTCTTTGCTTTCACTTGAAATACAATACTGCATTTTTGTCAGTGTCACATCATCTTCAGCTGAAGAACAGATTATTAACAACTAGAATAAATATTGTACAGAGGGACAGTTAAAACATGATACAAATCAAAATAAAAACCTGTTCCATTTAAGGTCAATCAGATTTAGTTAGCAGTGGTGTGAACATAAATGAAAATTAATATTTATAAAGAGTTCTGTCCTTCAAACTCTTCTCAGTGAAGAGATCCAGATGATACTGATGTTCTTTCTTCTTTAGTATCAGTGAAGCAAAATGGAACTTCATACCTTCTATTACCTCTTGGACTAAAATTTAATTGGTGAGTGACTTTGATTTTGATTCATTATTTACGGATGCTGACACATACAGGATTTTATAAGTTTAGGCACATGTATTAGGAACAAGATAAAAGACGAAATGAATGTACAGTAGAAATTGAAATGCTATAATGAAATCAAAGGAAAAATAAATTACAGAAACATAAATGCACTTCACCTTGGTGCATAGAACTGAGTGAAGGAAAGAATATACTAGGGCCTTGAGGGCACTGTTGGCTCTTGCTGCCCCTGCTTGGCAATGGAACCCATTTCAGTACCACTAGAGCCATCAGTCCCACATAACATCACAGAAGGCAACCACATTGTCAGTCATCATTTACCCTTGGTAAATCCCTGTTGACTTTTCCCAGGTACCTTATTGTCTTCCTTGTGCTCAGAAACGTGCTGCCAGAGGATTCATTACATGATTTTCTCAGAGTCGAAAGTGAGTGTGAATTGCATGTAGTTCCCTGGATTTTTGACATTAGAACATTTGTGTTTTCCAAACATTAGGGACACTGTCCACCTCTCCATGACCTTACAATTAAGAGAGAAAGCACACTTGATAGGACATCGGCCTGCTCTCTCAGTACTGATGGATGTAGCCTGTTTGGCCCCATGAAATTGTATAGACTGAGTTCTGGAAAATAACTTCCCCCTCGATCCTAATTTTCCACTGAAAGTTATCTTATTTGAACCTGCATCTAAGTTGAGAAGTCTTAAATGGTGGTATGTGAGCTAGGGCTCCAATTCAGAATTTGTAGTACTCTCAAATCACTACTCCCCAGTCACCCTGCTAAAGAGCTTCTCTCAGCCCAGTCCACTGTGAGTGCTACTTACCTCACTGCAGAGAATCAGGCCCCCACGTTGCAATTCCCAATTTACTGTTCTATTCCTGAGCTCCCTGTATATGTTGCTTTTCTGTGGACCCTGGTAAAAATGTCCTGAAAATCCACTTTCAATACCTTCATATTTCAAGGGATCTAACCTTTCTCTTCCAGGAAAATATTTCAATCAGCTACAAAGCAGAGGTTATGCCAGGAAGGTATAATTCCTGACAAATGCTGAATAGGTCTGGTGTCCAGGAATCCCATCAGTTTTGAGCTTCCATACAATGTCCCATGGTATGAATGGCATTGTGATGGAAGACACTAATAAGAAAGATGAGAGGAACCCACCAGAGAACTGCCAGACAGCTAGAAATCTTCCTTTTTTCTCTGTGTCACAGGGCACCAGAGATCATTGCAGCTTGTCTTGGATCACTAGAAGCAAACATCTGCAAGGTGGGATTCAAATTTCAGTGTGAGAAAAAATGTAAATTACTTCTCTCAGTCTCTGCTTTGTCACAAATAGTGTAATCCTGGGCAACAATTCCTCTCCAGCTTAATTGCACAGACCCCAAGAAGTGCTGTGGCTTTGTCCTGTCACTGTCACTTCTGCCTTGTTCTTCATGCTATGCCCTTGGCCCTTGTGTTAGTTGTCAGTATCCTCTGCAACCCTCTCACAATCTGCCATACCCAGCTGAGCTCATGTCCTTGGCTGAACTTTACCTCCTAACTGGCCAGCCTGGAAACAAGTGCCACCTCGTATATCTGAGCAGATTTCATGAAGTTGGATGTAGCTGTTGTTTTATAAAAAACTAACCCTCATGTATATAGGCATAAAATAATAGGTATCTAGGAAAAATTATATGCATGAGCTTATGTAGAGGAGATACAAACAGGGTACTCTGGAGATAATGTATATGCATTTAAGAGAAGTTTTCTAGAGATTACTTGTCCTCAGTAAATACATTATAATTAATCAGCATCTACCCTTGATCCAAATATGCTATGACACCATCTTCAGTCAAGGATTCAATACTAAATCAGAGGAATAGTTTTCACAAACCCAAATATACATATCACATCTTTTTGAGATTTTCTTGTCCTTTCTTTTCAGTGAATCATCTGTTTCATCCTGTGATTTCCATAAGAATATAAGACCCAAAGGATTTGCTTCCCTGTGCATCAGTTGCAAGACAGTAATTTCTCAATGTTTGTGCTAAGCTTTAAAATATAACTGCCAGCTAATATAATGTGTGAGTCCATTAGAAATAATAATATTTGAGAAAAAGTTTGATGTTAATGTTATCTCCTGATTTTCACCTCAATCTAAAGAATGTTAAATATGCAAATCATGTATTTTGTTAGAAAATATCAGCCAAAAAATTGAAAGTAAATTTGTTTAAAGTTAGATTCATACATATTTAATTGTACATATGTTGTGCCTACTTAATGGAAAAGGTACTTTGAGGCTGTTTTTTTCAAACTGCTTACCTCTTACAACTGATTTCTCTTTAATTCAAATTCCTCATGCTCAGCAGTTTGGTACAAGAGAATGTGTTTAGTGTCTTGTAGATGAAAATATCAATACAGAACCCTAACTTTATGTGGTCAGTTTTCAAACTTTCTTGGTATGACATATCAAATTTACTTAGAAATGCTCATTGGCTATCTGCAAATCCACAAGTGTACTATATTTCGTACAGTGAGAAAATCTGTAGCATTTTTTTGTCTATGTAGCTGAAAAACATTACTTGTGAGTCACTTTAAATTTAATCATGAATTGCAGAGATAGTATTTTGAAAATCTGTGGTAACTTGCTGCCAAAATACTGTTTACATTCACAATTAAATAGAGTGGAAAAATGATAGTTTTCTATTTAGTAAAATTTAGGACCTGATCTAGATGGGAATTGCTTCCACAATAGAGCTCACAAAAACTCTCAGGCAGCAGGTTATGTAGCATTGCCAGTGAAATGAAATTTTGAAAGGTAATATGCTTTTGCCAAAAGATAATTGGACACTCTTCGTAGGTTACTTCTCAAGGAGGAGGCTTTCATCTTATATATAGCAGAAAACTACTGAAGCTTGGTGATTTCATTAGTACAATGAACATTCTTAGTGTTTATCCAGCACGGATATTTATATTATCTAAGCATCATTACGTCTGAGGATTGAGTTATTCTTTAAGCATTTTAAGAGGTAAAATAAGCTTAAATGGAACAGATTTAGAAGCAGCCAAGTTCCTCCCTTTCCAGTCCCACAGAGAAGCATATAATAAACATTAAGCCTTGTCCGAAATGTCCACCTTTACCATACTGATGAGGAGCCAGACATGAAGGTGTGTCCCTCCAGTTCAAACTGATAAATAAAACCATCATTCAATTATAGAAGGGTATGTAAGACACTTCATTTTTTGTTTGTTGTTTTTTGTTTGTTTGTTTTAATAGTTCCCAGATAATCAATTAAAAATGAAAAGTTTTGTTAATTAGAGAGAGGGAACTAAGCCTTTGTTGTCTCCAGCAGCAATGATCACGTGAAGACCGCACTCTGTCCTGCCTGTTGGCATATTGTTTGATGAGGTTTTCTCACAACAACCATGGGGTTTTAAATTTTACTTAAAAGTTTTCTGGTGAAAAAATGATTTCTTTCCCATGATATCACAAAGGTGAGCTATCTCTCTAGAATAGATCGCTTCTCAAACAGTAGCAGAATATGGCAGTATATGAGAGAATATTCTGTAGAGAATATTCCAAATCACTAAATCATCTTTACTGAATTCTCTTTATTTATAGTCATCATATTCCATTTTAGAATCAGGAATAATCATTGGCTGTGCATTACTTGTCTTTTCTAAAAATTGAGTACATAAGAGCTGCCTCTGGTATCACCTGTATTGGGGCTGAGGCTGACAGAGCAAACTGGCAAGAAAATGGTTGATGTGTCATGGCCATGGAAGTTTTGAAGACCAGTCTTTTTATGCACAAAGTTACTTTTAACGTGTTTTGAGATTTTCTCACCAATCATGATAATTTAAAATGTATGCTTTATATTAAGATTCTATACAGATCTATAAATGAAATTGTAAAATCCAATAAATGAATATATAGAATTAAATATATAATATATACTGTATATAACATAAATCATAGTGGAAATTATTAAAAATTTGCATATGACATCCAGATAAAATGTAAACTGAAAAGAAAGAACAAAGTTAATTAACTCTAAAGTGTAAGGAAATGGCTTTTAAAATATAGAAAAACAGCCTAACTTCTTGTAATAAAGCCAGTTTCACTCATGCAATGCAGTTGAAATCAATAAGTGTACATCTACAATAATTCCTGTGCACTCAGGGATATTATAGCACATAGCTTGGAATATTTTAACTATTAATGAAATACAGATTCTTGGTAATAAAGCACATTGACCTGTGAAGCATTTTATCAAGCAATCTGATATACAGATTTTCTCCAGAAATTTATAATATTAGAAGCTTTTGTTCTGCATCCAAAATAAGAGTTATTTCAGATAACTAATATAACTTATATTGTAACTCAGTCTAGATATAAAAAGTTTTTATGGTGTTCTAAAGAACTCAGAAATTTTCTTGCAATCTTTTTTCCGTGTTTATTACATTATCAGAATAAAACAAAAAGTGGTGTGGCATCTTGATATTGTAAAAAAATTTATTATTCTTTGACTTTTTTTTCATGCAGTAGTTACAGAACAGTATTGCTTCATATTTTATTTTTCCCCAGGTAATTTTAATTCTAGATAAGCTAGCTAATCCTTCTCCACAGGTCATTTTCTTTTAGTTTCTGTACGTAAATCCTGTTACTTTCTTGAAGTTAAGCTTTATGTATATTTCTGACTTTACTAAACTAAGGCCCATCCCTTGAAAGGAAAAGATTTAATATGTTTTCTCACCTCTGGCATTTGAAAGTATGTATTATATATGTCAGATATTAAAGAATGTAATTTCAGAACTTTCGAAGTATAGCTCTTCTTTTAATAGTCTGATAAAATGTAGTAATGCAGTCCAAATGTGCCAGTAAATAGAGACACTATTAGGACCCATAGGATTTTATTTGTAATGTAAAAAGTAATATTCATTCACATCAGTGAGGCAGTGTCAGGCCTATGTGTGCTTGATAGAATTCCATATAAATCAGTGAGTTTCTCAGATTTTAAGTGCCTCGAACAAGATCACAGTATCCTACAGTATAATCTAACACATTTTTAAATCAGTGGAATTACAATGTGAAGAATAAAATTATGTGAGTTTTTTTCTTCAAATTTTACACCTTGGAAGCTATCTGATTATCATGCGCTGATAGCTAGAGACTCATTCAACACTTTTGTAGTCAATTCATCTTGGTCTTATTTTTGTACCTAATGGAGATGTTAAGTTTCTTGTCACATTGTCATATACTTGTATCTCTCATCTGACAGCCACAGGAGACACTACAAGCTGACTAACTCTGAAAATACTTGAACAGCACATTTTTAAAACTTTCAAGAGACAGCCACTATCTTTAGGGCATAATTTCATACTTTCCCATTAGTTGATAAAGGAGGTGCCTCAACTGCATAGGAGATATGATCAGTTGGGGTAAAAAAATCACCTTTTTAGTAACTTTTAGACTATATTTGTTTTGTTGATTCTTCATAAGAAACTTAGAGTAGTAAAATTGCAAAATTGAACTGCAGAGTTAATGGAAGTACACCTGAAGCCTATGCAGTGCCTCAGAAATTGATGGTATTTGATATATTTGTTTTATTGTTATATACTTGGTACATAGCAAGTGGTAAGAAAAAGACTGAAAAATACAGAAATGATAATTTTATGGAACTTTAGCATTATATGAAATTTTAAGGAACTAGCTCAAAGCTCACCTTCATGCTTTCAAGTTATATGTAAATGCTGGAGAAGAAGAGATGTTTATTTTTTTAACATAAACAATTCACACAGAAGTTGAGAGACAAAACTTTTAAAAAAGTCACTCTGAATATCTCTTAGAGATGGCTATGTGAGCTTCATGTCTTTTTTGCTTTGTCTTGTTAAGATTTTTTTAATCATAATGTGGATGTACTGAGTAACTTTCAGGTATATTTTATCTTTTAGGGTTACAGTAGAGAGAATAGAAACATTTATATCTGCTTTTGGAGAAATAATACTATTAGCTGGTTACTCATATGTTGATTCCTTATTTAGGGCAAACTGCACCAAATTAAATCCTGGAATTTTTAAAATTATAACTTATGAGATCCCAGTAGTTGTAGAACAGAGTCAGCCACAGCAGCCTTCAGACAAGCTTGCCCTCCTTTACAGAGCAGCTGGCCCTCACTCCACCATGACAGTGCTATACTTCTGGGTGAATTAAATCTCTTCAATTTTGTCATGAATTTTACCCCTAAATATATTTTTTTTCTTCCCCTGTGCATTTGAATATGTATTTTTTAGCTTCAGTCTCTGCTAATTTAAAAATAGGTTTTCCTGAATAATCATAGCAATGCTCTCTGCCTGCTAGGTATGCTGATTTCAGTTAGCAGTTCATGGAACATCAGCAAAATCTGGCAAATTGTCATAGACATTTTGGATGCCCTCAATGCTGTGAGTCTGACACTTTTTTTGATATTTTAATTTTGATATTTTAAAGTGATCTTGGAGTTGATTGCTGAGTTTCAGTTCATTAAGGAAAGTGTCCTGTCTGATTTAGATCTTCTATATGGATTTTGTGCCTCCAATGGAGATAAGAGTGGATTTTGCTTTAATTTTCTTTGGAAATAACAATGGAATTAGAAGTTAGTTGGGTAGATCTAGTCACTTTTGGATGTCTGCAGCCTCACAGCTTTAGACATTAGTTGCATTATTTGCATTTTTAGGAATAATAGATCATGAAGCACATAAACTCAGGAATTCTCTTTAAGCAACAAAAATGCCCAAAGTTAAAGCCTGCACTGAGAGGAAGAAAATTCTTTGGTGTTGATTTTAAGCAGAATGAAGAATATTATGTTAATGTTGCAGGTTTTGACTGTTCTTCCCTTTAAAACTTTGGCTAGAGAATGCCAGCTGGTGTACTGTGCACAGATTAGATTGGGATGAATGACATTGTTCACAAATATTCCAGTCTCTTCTGGTTCTAATATATGCAGAACCTGCTTGGGAATTACTTAAGGAAAAATTAAAATTTCAGAAAGATAAAAATCTTACAAGTTTATGCTTTTTAAGTACTCATGACAGTAGACACAGTAAAAAAAGCATGCTGGTGCATAGATGACTGGGGAAAAAAGCAGATTCAGTCTAGAAGGGGACTTGCAAATTCACAAAATTATGCAGCTAGTAGAAAAAAAAGACTATCATCAAAACTGGTAGCTTTCATCAGACAGCTCTGCAAGGAGTGTAAGACATGCTATAACACTGCTCTCGGAGATGTAAATCCCTATATTTACTATGCTGTTGAGTCTAATTTGCCTATTTGCCTGCCCATAGAGTTTGATTCTTGCCAAAACCACTCCTCCACTCTTTGTTGTGAGAAACAAACCACATCTGTCTCTGAATGTCAGTTCAGTCCTTGAGAGTTGTATACCAATGAGGAAGAATAAAAAGCCTTTGCAATATTTAGAAGCAGGCTCTGTTCATTCAACTTAGAAACCCGAGAGATGTAATTACAAAGCAGGTGATCAACTACAATGTATGCTGATCTTTAATCAACACACAGTCAAAGCTAGAAACCCATAGTACAAGAAAACTCTTAGTTAATTTAACAGCTAAAGGAAAATCAAATGGGAATATGTTAAGCGCAGCCTGGCAACTCATTACTGTGCTGGCATTTTGTATCAGTAGAACACACATTTGTTTGGTACCTATGTGATAATTTTAACAAAACAAATTGTTGAAAAGGTCAAAATGTCAATCGCCAACTAGAAACATTTTAAATAAAAAACAGTATGAATTTTCATTTTATATTTATTAATTGTGTTTCCTTTCCTATTTTAGGACTATAAATTTACAAATGTAAAAAAATGACCTTAAAGTCAGAAAGCCAAGGCATTCAGTGATTCTATGTCAATTATCTCCACTAAGTAGAATTTTTCCTAATTTATACCAGTTTGAGAAAGGAGGAAGTTAGTCCCATTTTGGATGAAAATAAATAATGAGTAGTCATTGAAAAATGGGGCACTTCCCTGAGTGCCACATTTTTCTGAGAACTTCCCTGAGTTCTTTACTTTATCACTGACAGCATGGTAAAAAAAATCCAGGCCTACTTTGATAATTTAATGAATTAATTAGTCTGTATGAAATATGATTATGTAATTGGACACTTTCCCTTCCCAGGCAAAGGTAGATTTTCCTCTTGTAAACATGCCTAGCTCCACAAGTAGCAATACTTCTTCCATTATGCAGGAAAAGTACAAGTTAAAACCACTTGTTGTGCTCAAAACCTAACTTCTGTGTACATTCTTTTTAAATTTCATTGATTGTTCTTGAAGCTAGAGGCAACAAAAAGGGCAAAAGTTTAACAGAATAATAAAAATCAGCAAAGGAAATGACCCAACATATAAAATGAAGGTTAAAAGCAATTTCTGCTTGTGATCAGCTGCAGAATTTTAGAAATTTGTATTATGGCTTCAGAAGTAAATTTCATTTCTTTATCCTGTTTGTTGCCTGTTAGGATCATTTTGACTTTTCACTTCACAACATCAAGTGGCTGAGCCACAAAAATAACAGCACTTGTGAGAATACCCTACCTTTATGTGCTTAAAATATTATAAATCCTTCTTTTTAAATAAAATAACCGGACATGGGGAAAAAATACATATATACACACATATATATGGTTCTATATGAAAAAGTTTTAGAATTATCAGATTGTTTGAAAGGGTTAATGCTATACTTTTTCTTAAATGTATAGCTTCTGCTTATGCATATTATGATATATTAAACTGGCTTGAAGATAGTGCTGAGCTATAATTTAAAAAGAGTATGAAACTGTAAGGGTGTAGTATGTTTACACCTGGTAACATCCTTCACTTAAGTCAGCACTTAGGGTAGTGAGTGTTTGTTGGCTACTCTTCTGGAAAGCCTTTTTTGCCCTTGTCCCCTCAAATCCCAAGGTGTGTGCAAGATATGATTAACATGATTTCTTCTGTGACTGTAGCCTGGTAACCCTGATTTTCTCCTGCTCTGTGGACAGTCAAGAACTTTGGGGAAAATTGAAACCTGATTGGTGAGATTCTGATTTGATACTTGCTGGATCCTGAGCCATGAGAATGAAGAGCTCATTTAATAATGTTCCACTGATATAAAACATTGCTCTAAACATTACATGAAGTTCTTTCTATAGCGTTATTTATTGTATTAGCTATGTCTTTCTTCTCAGCCCCTCCCCCTCTCCATTTTTGTCTATTGATAATTAACAAGGTGAGGAGCGAAAGCAGAATCTCTTAATGGATCTCGACCAAAATGAGTCTACTTAGTTTTAAACACTGAGTCTGTTGGAAAGAAAAACAGTTAGTTAGAGGAGTAGCAGTGACTGGTAAAGAAATGTAATAGAAAGTCAACATGAAGTGAGACAGAAGAAAATTATATCGAGAAAAAGCAATATATTTCAATAGGAGGGCTCTGCTGCAGTACAAGTAGCTAAATGATAGATTACTGTGAGTAAAAGTAAATATACATTTCTGCATTCAGTTATTGAACTGGCTTCAGTAAATACACACCTCTTGTAACCTCCATGAGGAATAAATAGAAATTGGGTTTGTCATGAGCAATGAAACCACATTAGCGGGCAATACTTTAGCTGTTAATGTCAATAAAACTACACCCATTCTGCTCAAGGAATACATGTCTGACAGGGCAGTTTCCCTGACTGAATTCAATTGTATATAATTTTTTAGTATTGAACATATTTTTCTTTCAGCCCATCCCTTCTGAAGGCTAAGTAAGCTTTCAGAAATATTTTGCTCTGTAGTGTGGTATTAAGGAAGAATCTGATCTTTTCCAATTTACTGATGCATTTAATAATATCTTTCACTGCTAACTATGTTTATGAGTTCCTTAAATACACTTTCAGGTCCTGATTGAACAAGGTACTTAGAAACAAGCCTATATTAGAGCATGAGTGCTAAAATCAATGGAATGACTTAAGCATATATATTGTCAGTTCAAGCATCTTGCTGATTTGGAATGTCAAGCGAATTAGAAGCAGATGGCGGCATATATCTCACTCGGTGGTTAGCAGGGAGGAAAGCATGTAAACTGCACAGCAGGTTTAAGGCTTTGGAGAATCTGAATAGGGTTGTCTTGCAAGCTTTCTTTCTGATTTAAGTCAAAGAGTACCCCTTTAAAGAAAGTCTAGGTGAGCTGCTGCATTACAGACTTTGATATATATAAATCAGTCTGGTGTGTGTTGTCACATAACTTAAAATTTCAGTTTTGGAAGAGAGTCATAGCTTTTATGCTCCTTCTCCCATAGCTGGTGTTTCATGCTACATTTGCCTGGAGATATGTGAATTCATACTAGGCATCCTTATGTTCCATATTGGATATAGATTATGTGTTTATATCCAAAGAACAAAAAAATTGCAAATTACAGTATCTCAATGAATGCAGGGATTTCTAATTAAAAGCAAGATTAAAAATAATTGAAAAGCTATTTAAATCTGCATTAGGAAAAAGGCCGGTAATGGTTTGCTGTTTTCCCATCTCCTTTCCTTCTTGGTATGCAACAAGATTAATACTCGATTTTGCTTTGTCTTACATTAGAACACTGCTTCTTTTGACATATTTAATATTGCTTTTTTCTGTTTTCACCTCCATCTTCTCTATGATGCTTTTCTTTCCCATCACTTATTTCAACACACAGTAAAACTGAGCAAAACTCTTTCTGAAGGTGTTTACAAACACTGGTTCCCTTTAATAGGTTTAATTAATATGTTTTGTACACATTGTCAAATTTTAAAAAAAAACTTACGGAAGTGCTTATAAATAAAACTTATAAGCAGCAGGAAAGAGCAGTGAGCTGCCTGATACATAAGCCCCTTTTGGTTTTTTTATGTATTTCTACTCACCATAAAATTCAACTGGGAGAGTATGAGTGAATGTAAACAAAATATTTCTTTGCAGTACTATTTTGTATTAGAGGATTAGATTTCAGGACTAACTTTCTTTCTTTTCTTTCTTGACATGTGCTAGTCTTTGCCACACAATTTTAGCAGACCTATCCCTGCTTGCACAAAAGACCATTTATATGACAACCATTGGCAGAAAACTGTGGAGGTCTTTCTTTCTTTCTTTTCTTTTTTCCCTTATTTTAGGCTATTTTTAAGGTAGATTGAAAGAAAAAGAAGATCATACCTTACTCTAAAAGAGTATATTCACTCTTTTTTTTTTTTTTTTTAGTTATAAGGAAATTATTAATATATTTTTAGGGTTTTATTCTTTAATACCTTTTATCAAAAAATAAAAAAATCCAATGCCTAACAAAGAGGAATATTCATAAAAAAAGAAAAGGAGAATGTCTTATATACTTTCAGAAATGTACTTTAGGATTGTTTTATTAGGTAGGTTTCTCAGGCTCAAGTCAGTTGTATGTGTATCATACTGATTAAGTTAGTCTTCTGTAAACATTAATACTTTCTGCAAGATGATTTACAACTCAGAGGATCTGTGAGTTATCAGGAGAAAAAAGAAGGGCCATTCCACTTTTCAATTTCTTTTTAAAAAATTTAATTTCCTCAATGGGCAAACTTTACTACAGTTTTAACCAACTGTGTGTACACTTGAACAGAAAATCTCTTTAAGAAGGAAAAAAATTATCCACTAAGTATCCAGTACAAATGTGAAAAATGTTCAGCAAAGAGCATAGTAGTGAAACATATATGTGATTATCCCAAGCTGTAGTCAAAATGCACCTTTGCCTTAACAGAGGAATATTAAGGCAAGGTGGCAAAATATTAACAAAATTACAATTTCACAAGTTGGGAGAGGAAAAATGAAACAGGAAGACATTCACAAAATGTCCATAGAAATAAAGGAAATAGTCTTTCTTTTAAACAGTTTATGGCCCAAAAAACAAAAGAGTGACCACAGGATAAGAGGATTTTTTAAGAACAGAAGGATTTTCCTATTTATGCCTGGGAAAACCCGAAGGCAAGTGAACAAACTGGAATAAAGGTGCTTTTCAACAAGGTAGCTCCAGATATTGCAGGTCGATTTAGACTAAAATATGTAAGAAAGAGAGTGGACTTTGCCTTTGGGGAAGGTTATCCTAAAGAAATGAGATGTTTTCTCATATATACACAGCCCTAAGGCATAGTCAGATTTTTGGAAACAGCAAGAGCCTTTTGCAATGACATTAACGCTCTACCCTGATGCTGAAACTGAACAGGTCTGCTAGTATAGGGACAGATGGCCAGCATGAACAGCTCAAGAAAAAGTAGTTTTGAGAATGAAATTTGCCTTAAGCTTTCCAGGTCATATTACTATTATTTGGGGTAGGAGCTGAGTGCCTCTTCCATTGCCCTTAACCAAAAGCTTGGGAATGCATACTGCTGAACCATCTACTCTATCATAGATAGGCTCAGCCACAAGCATGTGTATCTGCTTTTATGACAGAATATACTTGGAGAGTTAACCAAGGCACAGACGTGCCCACTCTCATGCACAAGCATAAGAATATTGAGACACAAGAGAATTAACTAGTTGTGATGAATAAATGTATGGTAAAAGATAATTAATATAAGTTCTATGTTCATTTCTCTTCAGTCTACTGGGAAAGAAGCTCCTATAACTTATGTTTTGCAGTGATAAATTAATAGGTAAAAGTATATGTTGTGAGATATTAATTTGTAGTATGATCTTTCTGTGCATTAGCTTCTCCTCAAATCCTGTATGCATCCACGTATGCATGCCCCCACCTCATAGCGCCTCAGAATAAATATGATGTGTTTCACGTCTGCTTTATGCTTTCTTAAAGTAGTTGATGGATAGGCTGCAGCTATTACTTTAATACAAGTGTTACAATATATTTCTGTGATTAACACAGAACATCTGACGTACTGTAAATTCAGCTTCGCTGAGGAACCTTTGTCTTGAAATGCAGGAATCTGTGATAATTGAATGAGAATTAATATTTTAAAATTAAAACCACCAAGAAATGGCAAAAAGAGGACAGTCTGAGAAACTGAGGAAGATGCTAGTATTTGCCTGATCAAGCAACTACCAATTAGCTTACTGATCTGCAGAGACTGCTGGCACTGCTAATTCACACTTTTAAACAGGGAAGGGAAATGAAATTAAAACTGAGATAACCGTCAAAGCAAGCATTTACTGTTGAAGGTATCTTGGTGAAGTAGGATCTTTTTTGTTCACACTCAGTTTAATTACAACCCAGTACGCCCTAAAATAGCATTACAAAGAGCATCATCTAGGGAATGAACATCCACATTCATAAAATGTAGGGAAATTTCTGCTCAACTTTTTGAAAAAACTATTTTATATACATTGGAATTAATATGCATCTTTGATTGCCTTTTCCTTCAGTGTTATGAACATGAATAGGGCTGCAGGAATAGATGAATATATATATAGGCTTGCTTGCATTTTACCCTTACTTAAATGGTGACACACTTCTGACTAAGCATAGTTAAAAGAAGGCCAAACAAATGAAGATCTAAAGAGAACTTTCCTGTAGGGAATGGGCCCACAGACATGGTAGGCCAAGCTTTAATGAATTTAAGTTTGGGTCTCACTGGTAAGGAAAATCTATGACAAAAAGGATGTTGAATGGTTGTGAATTGTCTGGGAATAATATAAAAATTGTCTCGGGGACACTGTATGTCCACAAAGAATATAGCATTTCTGTCCCTATTGCAATTAAACAGAAAAATGACACTGCTTCTTGATCTGCTTGGAAATTATTCTGCTAAAAAGGCCTGCATTTTTCAATTCCTCTCCAATATAACTACACTGCACAGTTGTGTTTGATGACTGTTGCAACTGAATACATAGATCTGCATATCTGGTAGAAAATTAGATACTGCTATGACAGAAGTGTTAAAGACCAAAAAGTCAGAATTGCTTCAGACTTCAAAGCTACCTTTTACTGGATTTGGTACATGACCAAATGGCTATCAATCATTATCACTGCATCTACAAAACAATTGATGTCTATAAACTTACCCAAACTTGCTGACGTATAGAACTGATGGCTATGGCTCTTCACTGCTCAAGGTCAAGATGATGAAACTTCAGATTTTGTTGATAAAAGAACTCAGGATCTAAGTAGGCCTCCTTCTATTTTTGCCCTTATTTCTTTTCCATCATTGCTGTGCCAGCCCCATTCCTAAAAGAAAATTATAGACTCATGGAATCATTTAGGTTGGAAGAGATGTCTAAGATCACTGAGTCCAACCATTAACGCACTATGTCAAGTCCACTACTGAACCATGTCCCTAAATCCCACGTCTACACATCTTTAAAATGCCTCTAGGGATGGTGACACAACAACTTTCCTGGGTAGCCTGCTCCAATTCTTCGCAACCCTGCCTGCGAAGACTTTTTTTCCTAGTATCTAACATAAACCTACTCCTCTGGAGCTTGAGGCAATTTCCTCCAAACACTTGTTACTGACACTTGCCTCACCACAGCCTCCTCTCAGGTAGTTGTACAGGGTGATAAGGTCTCCCCTGAGCCTCCTTTTCTTTGGGCTAAACAACCGAAGCTCCCTCAGCTGCTCCTCATAAGACTTGTGCTGCAGACCCTTCACCAGTGTTTGAGGCGAGGCCTCACCAGTGCTGAGAACAAGTGGATAATCACTGCCCTAGCCCTTCTGGCCGCAGTTCTGATTACTGTGGCCTTCTTGTCTACCTTGGCACATACTGGCTCATATTCAGTTGGCTTTTGACCGACACATCAGATCCTTTTCTGCTGGGCAGCTTTCCAGCCACTCTCCCCCAAGCCTGTAACATTGCATGGGGTTGTTGTGACCCAAGTACAAACTCAGCACTTGGCCTTGTTGAACCTCATACAAATGGTTTCATCCCATTGATCCAGCCTGTCCATATGCCTCTGCAGAACCTTCCTATCCTTTAGCAGATCAACACTCTCTTCCAAGCAGGTGTCATCTGCGAACTGACAGAGGGTGCCCTTGATACCCCCAATCAGATCACTGTTAAATGTATTAAGCAGAACTGGCCCCAATAGGAAGCCCTGGGGAAAAAAGAGGATGATTTAATCTGCCTCTGACATTCTAATTTTGTAGTCAATACTTGTTCAAGTTCCTTTATTCTTCAGTATTCTTCTGGTTCAATTGAATCTTTAGGAGACAAGCAGGAAGTAATGGATGAAGTTCCTTAGAAACTTGATACTATTTAATATCTTTATAAAGGATCTGGATGACAGGGTTGAAAGAACCCCACTTAAGTCAGCTCTGTGTATGACAGCAAATGGGGAGATAATATAGATCCACTAGAAGTGGGGGACACCATTCAAAGTGACCTAAGCATGCTGAGAGATTAGATCAGCAAGAGCTGCAATGAGTTTAAGACGGAAGAAGCCCAAGCAGCAGTAAAGCCAGGGGTCTGACTGGATGTGATGCAGCTGTAGAAAAAAGACCTGGGAATCCTGGTTGACAACTTGAATATAAACTATAAAAGCACCCTTACAGCAGTGAAAGCAAATTTTTGTCCACAGATGGGATACTGTGGTTGTGGCCCCCACAGTTCAGAAGATGTTAAAAAACTGGTGGGGGTTCAGGAGCCACTAAGGGCAACATCAAAAAGACAGGAGGGTTGGAGAATCTTAAATAGGAGGGAAGGTAAAAGTAATTAGATTTGTTCAGCCTAGAAAGGAGAAATGTATATGTGGTGTGAGTTATCATATCCTTCCAGTACTTAAAAGAAGTAGAGAAGATGAAGGTGTTTCTTTCACAAAATGAGATGAGAGGACAAGAGGATATGTTCACAAGCTGTTTGAGGGAAAATATTTCCGAATATAAGGAAAAAACCCCTTCCCTGTGGGAAGAGTTAAACAGTGGTTGCCCAGAAATGTAATGGTATCTTTCTCACTGGAAACATTTAGCTTGATGGGTCCTCAGATAAATTAATCTGAGGCTCTGCTTTCAACAGGAAGTTGGATCAGATGGTCTCCAGAGGGCCCTTCCAAACTAGACGTTTCTGATTATAGGATTCTGGTGTCTTTCCTGCTTCTTTTACAGGGCTGTTCTAATTCTATGATAGACCCTTCCTGCTTGTTCTGCAGAACTGTGTTAGTTTTCGAAGCTGTCTTTCTTGCCTGCAGATTTTTTGTCTCACATTTCTTTTCTTCACCCTATTTGTGTAACTGTGCCATGGGCCTCTGTTGCTGTCTTTGCAGTTATGTCTCAGCTGTGAAGAAAATGCTATTTTTGGTGGTAAAGTGCTGTAAAATCCTTGCAAACCATCACCAATTGTTCACTTCTTACTGGATACAAGATAGAAAATATTAATTGTATCAATTGTATCTTATTTAGTATGTATGTATTTTGTGCATATGTCCTTCTTTGGACATATCACTTGACATGCCTGTAATCACTGTAGGACAAAAGTATTTAAGGGCAATAGAAATAATTCTCCCAGATTTAGGTGCTCTGAAATGCTGCAGCAGATGTTAAGATGGGAAGCAATTAATTTGAGCAGTGGGGGAGGACATGAACAATCCAGAAGGTGCATGAATTGCAGGGTAAAGGCAAAATCTCTTGTGCTGAAATAGCACAACTGTTACCTTAGTTTTCCCCGGACTAATGGGCATGCTTTCTTACTAGGAACTGAATATATATATTTTGCCCTTATTATTAGGGAAATTGTTAACATGAAAACTTCTTGGACTGTTAGGTAAAAGACTAGCTCTCTGGAAGTGCTTTGTGATGACAGGCCCTCATATGAAGAGAGTACTTAAATGGTAGGCAGGTGAACAAAGGCAATTCATGAGACCCTCTTGACCAGATAGAAACAAAAATGAACCATGACCTGCACTAATGTGAGTTATTGCCAGACAGCTCTTAGATGAATTAATACACTGAAACCTAATTAAACCACAATCCTTTTATCTTGTCTTTTTCTCTCAAGTCTGGGACAAGTGGCAGTCTTCATAAATCTGAAATATTATAGACCAATTAATACGCACACAAGCTGCATATTCTGTAATGGGAATAGAGTTAATCTAACATGAAATTCCTTTTGGAGACTGAGAGTAACATTAAAACATTTGTCCCAACTCTTCCGTTACTTGAGCTGATTTCTCAGCAGTGTGATATTATTGATTCCAGTGGTGTAAACTGAGACAAGTTTTTGCATTTTGTCATGATTTTTTAAAGTATATGTAGCTGATTTTTCTTCTCCATTAGTCAATAGATATTTAATGTAGAAAGCTAAGGTGAGTAGGATGCATGGATCATTTTCCTCAGAATTCTTCTATTAAACTTATTATAGAACACATAGTTAAACATTGTATCACTTCCAATGTTTTTTTCTCATTAGTTTTTTGACCACTGTATTAGTCTAGACACTCACATATCTGGAAAAAATATTTTACTTTTACAGAATTCTGTAAATACAGATATGCAAAGGCAAAGATCATGAGGGGTGCCTTTCAGGACCATAATTTGTTTGCATTTCCAATTATTTTATGAAGTTTATGATGATAATAGCCTATTTATTACAAAAAACATGCTGAATTTTTGACTGTAAGATTGAACAGAATGGTATGGGTCAGATCCATGTTTTGCCAAAACAACAGCCTTGTTTTTGACAGAGGTTGTTGGCAGCAGATGCTTAGTTAAGAGAACAGCAGCACAGAGTGCAGATATACAGACATTGTCCTGGCTCCCATTAGTTTATAGCTTATTGACTCTCTGATTTCCAAATGGTTCCTTTTTTTTTTCTAAGCTAAGTAGTTTGCTTTTTTTCTCATGAATTTGAATCAGGGAGATAAACAATTATAGAACCCTTATTAATTTTTGGTATCCTTAATTTTTGGTATCCACAATGTCTCTCAGAAGTTGTGTCCTCTGAAGCACAACCTTTTGTCACTTTTTATTTTGAAACTTTGACCCAGTTAATCTCACATTTCTTCATTCTTGTCCTAGATGTGTAACCAAGTAAATGTGATTTTTGACACTACTTACAGAAGTCCTCCAGTCCCAGGGTGCTTTTTGGGGAGCAGGTCTGTACTCGGTGGGGCTGTCCTTGTCCCAGTCCAGGTCCAGGTCCAGGTATTGCTGGCTGACTTGGCTGCCTGCAGGTGAGTGGCTCTTACTTCCCCAGAGCACAGTAGGGATGTGAGATACTGACAGGGAGATAGGCTGTGCAGGGAAAATGTATAAAAATACACTTAAATGGGCCTAAAACTGACAAGGAAAGGACCCCTTTCATGAGCATCAGAGTCCTCTTATCGAAGTGCTGAGGATGGAAGCTTGCGATCCTTTTCTTCTCCCAAGGGAGAATGAAACTGTCCACCCAAACACCCAGAGGAATGCCCAAGGGGTGAGCACTAACTCCAAGGAAGAAGGCAACAGTAGGATAGTGAGTTTCTTGCCATCTCATTTTGAACTGTTATATCAGCAAAGCTTTTTTTGTAGTAATTAACAGTTTGGGTCTATTAGACTTACTTTTTTTCTTTTTTAATTAACAATGTGTTCTTAGGCTCACACATATGTTTATCTGTCTTTTGCCTATAAAGAGATGTAAGATATTTCACAATCAGATGGTGACTGACTTTGTGCAAACCACTCTGGAGCAGTACGTTTTGTAAGTTCTGTAAGTTTGGAAAATTTTAATGTCATGTTTCATAAAGAGCAGAAAATGACGCAGAATTTTAAAAATACATTAATGAAAGCTTGTGCTTCTAATTCACTTACAATGTTGAAAATCCCATCTCTAAATCAAGGGACTTTTCAGGCACTTTAAAGTCTTCATCTGACACTCAGTACAGTTTAATGGATTTTAATGGATTTTAAAATTTCTTCTGTTAAGTGAACTATGAAATAGTTTTTACAAATATGCAGAATAATGTCAAGCAAGAACTAATGTCAACTAATGACCTAAGCAAGAACTACTATGAATTAATTAAAAAAAACCAAAACTGAAACATTGAAGCAAAGAATGAAAAACTCAAAATTACCATGGTTTATTATTTATGAAAACAAATCTTCTTCTGCAATGTAGTGCCATGCATTTTTTTTCTAAATAGTTCTTTACAAATCAAGAGATATACTATATTCTGTTCCTTTTGCCTTTAGTTATACACTTGTGCATTGTATTGAATATATTTTATTTTTATCTGATGAGATATTGGATTTTTTTTTTTTACTTTCAGAATAAGATTCTGAAAGACCAGTATTTTTCATTTCACAGTGTAAAAAAGAAATAATTTTCTTGACTTTCACTTTTGCTTTAGTTCTCTCAGAATAATTGTTTTCTTCAGACTCCTCTGTATTTATGGATGTGATTGCTACAGAGGGCCTCCAATAAATCAAGTGGTACAACCAATCTAGATGAGAAGAGTATGCTGCATGGTGAAGGTCTGAGTAGCATTAAATATGCTTTCACTGTTCTTCAAAGACATATTGGAAAAGGTGAGCAGGAACAACTAGACGGAGGTCATTTCGTGTCATCACATTAGGAACTAAGACTGCATTGTGTGCACTTCAGGACCTGTAATAAGAAGTCATTTGTTTGTCATAATCTAACTTTTCCTCTCATATAAACATATGAATAAAAATTTGTAGACTGTGAGTGCATTCTTCCATATCAGTCACTAAAGCGGAAAAAGGGAAACATCACAGGAATGGCAAAAATCGTAATTGCCCAGGAGCCTTTTTGGTTTTTTTGTAAACTTACTAGTAGAAATTTTACTAAAATATATTGAAATACAGTTACTTATAGCATTCTCTCAAAAGTAAATAATACACTGCTTTTTGCTTGTTTTTAATGATCAGCTTTCCTTTAACGTTCAGTGGAGAAAATGCACCCTGTTTCTTTATGAACACAGGTTGACTTTTTTTTTGCAACTTTACCTTGATATTTTCCATAGAAGAGGGAATGATAAGAATAATGGTCTGTATAAATCAGAGAAGCATACCAATATATTTTTAGCTTTTACAGATGAAGTAGATTTGGTTCATCCAGCACCACTTCAACAAATTTCAAAAAGACCACATTTTATAATGGGAGGGGTCATCTGACAGTGTGGAACAGCTGGTGAAAGGATTTAATCTCACATTTTTGTGGCCATGTAAGAGCTTATACATAATTTGCATTTCTAGCATGTCATTTCAATTTCTATCCAAATACCCTAGCACTGTCATATGCAGATAAGAAGGTGGGAAGAGACTGCAGTGCTGTGCTTCCCTGGCAGTAAGAATTTCCTCAGTGTAGCTGACGTTATGAGACTAATGAGAAATATTTTCTATTCTCCTTTACTAATTCTGCACATAACATAGAGAGGAATATGTCAGCACCTATAAATATGCACATGGGAAGATCACCACTGGAGTCACAGAGAAATTACTGTGGAGGTATAAACCTGAAAAATACAGACAGCACCCTCCTTTTTGGATCTGTTGAGCTATGTAACTATTTTGCAAGTGCTAGTATCAGATGGATACAAAATTTAATTTTCTGAAGAGGTCCATGCTCCAATCAACAGAACAGCGAATAACAGAGCCGTGATGCTAAAGCATGCGTAGGCTGCGAATGTTAATTCATGTTGCAAAGTAAAGATAGTAAAACGACATGGGAAGGCTCTGCTATTTGTTGCTGTCCTGAATTCCTTAACAGCTGAAAATGATCCATGTGTTGAATAAATCCCTAATAGAATGAATAATATTTTAGTTAAGTATGTATTCTGAATATGTTAAAAAAAAAAAAAAAAATTAGAAAATAGTCTAATCTTTATTTTGCTGATAAGTTTCAATATATACTTCCAAATGATTGTTTCAGTCCAATTCCAAATTGAGGAAAAATATTTTTGTTCAGCCTGGAAGTAAAAATTCTTCAAATATTTAATTTAATAAGATTTTCTATTAGAATGAAATTTACAGGAAATATTCCAAAATTTTAATTTACCTTTTTAATAAATTGTTTTTCATTATCCTATCACTGTAACTCAGTCTGATGTCTCATTTTCTCTGTGCGAATCCCTTTAATATGAATTTGGTGTCAATCTTTGTCTCTATTCCACCTTCAAAGAAGCACTATAAAACTGATAAAGGGTCAATTCCAAGGCAGAGGAGATTTCACCCTTGCTTGGTTTTACACTGGCCTTTCACCTAAAGGCAGACATCCTTTTGAACTTTAATGCTGCTTGCTCGGCAATTTCCTTTATTTGAAAACTCACTGTGACAAGTTTATTGGGAATGGACTACTCACAGGCAATATTGGTATCATAGTAGATACACAACTGAAAAAGCAGTCAAAAGTTTTGTTTTAAATAAATTCAGATTCTCTCATGTTTCAGGAACAACTTTGTCATCTTTAACAACAAGCATCCTAGGGTGTAAAGAAGATTTTAGCTGCCTATCAGCTCAACCTCCTATTCCCAGCCAGTAATGCCAGGAAAGCAATTTTTCCCAAGGCTCACATGAGAGCCAAGCAATCCCGAGTGGCACAGTCTCATAGCTCCTGCTTATTTCAGAATTTGGAAGGAACTCAGGTGCATAACTTAGCCTCTTACAGTGGCAAGCATAGAAAAAGAAGACTGCCCAGTTAAATAGTTTATTACTGATCCAAAGATCTTCATGTCTGTCTACATTACTGTCAAAGAGTCTGTGACATTCAGTAACACAAACGCAATTTTTAGCTGTGTATTACTAATTTTCTGACTGCTCAGTTTGGAGAAACTGATAAATACAGCAGAATTCAATGCATTTCAGATACATGAATCTAGAGAATGCTAGTCAATCTGGAAAGTTAAGTTCTGCATACTTACATTTGCTACATGAATACAGTAAATTGTTTGATTTTATAGTCTTGATCTC
This sequence comes from Phainopepla nitens, assembly GCA_013400175.1. Lineage (NCBI taxonomy): Eukaryota > Metazoa > Chordata > Aves > Passeriformes > Bombycillidae > Phainopepla > Phainopepla nitens. The sequence continues at coordinate 639,447 of VXBQ01007566.1, read as the reverse complement.
CTGTCTACATAACTTTCCTAACTCACAAAAAAAAAAAGATGTAAAAATTTTAATGTATTAAATGCACTTCTGTTATATGGATGGTCCTTGTAGAAAAATTAAGGTAAAAACCAGCAATTCTGCGTTCAGAACAGGGGTTGAATACTGTGCAGTGACTGATCCTTCACACAAGAATGGAGCTGAATAGGGCTATCTGATCATTAACCAACCTCTGCAAGAATTACATAAAATAATACAGAATAAAGCACAGTGTAATTATATATCTGAAGAATTATCATAATGACACACACAGGGGTATGGAATTATTTGCAGACAATCCATATTCTAACATTCCCTTACTTGTGAATGTTTTTGACTTCATTATGACTTGACATTGTGTAATAAAATCTTGGTGGGAAGGAATGCTAGATGATCTGGTAAACCACATATATTAAACTAAGTCCTTTATGTATTTACTTCCTCTGAAAAAAAGATTAGCAATTTTTTCCATTATTAAGACTTTATCAGAAGTTCCCAAATGCCACAATTGTTTATTTTCAGAGAAGAGGAGGTAAAGAAATGAAAATTTAATTTAGGGACACAAGTACAAGGTTGAAGTAGCCATTTTGCACTCACCTGCTGTTGATCTCACTGTTCTCCATTTTCCTTGGTTAGCAATAAGTTTCTTTAACCTGACTTTAGTCATTAAGTAATACTGTTTTTCAAAAAGTAAAATTTTATTGAAAGATTTTTTATGGAAAAATATTTTGTCTTGAAAATACAGGAGAAATATTCTTCATGCCATATAAAATATGGAAGATAGCCTTGAGGAAGCCTTTTTCTGAGAAACAGGTCTTCTTTCAATTACTTAGGCTTACTTTATTTATGAAAGAAATGTTGCCCTGTGTTTAGTAGGAGAATAAGGGGAAAATGTAAGTCAAAGCCTGAGAAGCCTCATTTGGTAGTGCAACTTTTCCCTGAAAGTTTGTGATGCAGTCTGCAATCACTAGGCAATAAAGGCAATACTTCTGTTCTTCTGGATGCTGATATCTTATCTTAATGGGTTAAAATGCTTTTGAACGGTCCTACCACTACAGTAATAAAATAAATTTGGCCAGCAGGGGAAATATGAGAATTGTCCTTCCTCAGTCTGTTCCAAAGAATAAATGGTTTCTAACTCTACCATGGCTTCTTTTAGATTGTCTAAGGAGGAAGGGTTATATCTGAGATTTGGTTCAAGGAGGGGAGGGGTCCTGGTGCCTAGTGCAGGACCACATCTCTGGCACATTTGGAGGCGTGAAGTGATAAACTTTTTCCATGGTAGGAATCTATTTTGATCACTAAAATTTTTGCAGAAATCTAAAGCTGATCTCTGCTCTACTGCAGAGGGCTGCTCCTTCCCTCTCTTTCTCTGAAAAGCAAAGAAAAAGGAGAGACCTAATTATTTATCTTATTTCTGGATAATATGGGAAGTTTGTGTAGGGGTCAAACCAAAGGAAAAGGTAAGATTTGCACACATTTTCAGAGAGATGGGGAAACAACTTCTCTCATAGTTCAGAAACAGCCCAGTGTCTATGGGCCTGATTGTCTTGTTTCTTCTTTCCTCATGGAAAATGTAAGATAGAGAAAGCAGAAATACATTCTCCCTATTTCTTCTTGTACATTGTCCTTGTAAATCAAGGAATCAAACGAAAAATCTCCCTGCTCTGTCCTCAAGGACTCACTTCACAGAAAAAGCTAGCAGGGACGCAGCGGTAAAGTTCTGTGATTCCTTCTCTCTTCCCTAGAAGAATTTGACTGAAAGTCCACAGAACAGAAGGAGGAAGGAATTGATACTCACAGAAAATTTAGCCGCTGAGACATTTATGAGACCTGACAGAAAAAAAGCTTTGTTCTGGAGAAACAAAGCAGAACCACTTAGGAAGGATATGAGTTTAACCAGGCAGATGAACCATGTGTAAATTCTGGCCAGCAGTCTGGATCATCCCAGCTGTGTGAACTGAGGAACAAGTTTGTTCCTGTTCCCGCCACTGTGATGTTTCAGATCTTGATTTGGTAAGCCTCCTCTTTGCATAAGGGAGAAATGTTTAATTTTAGCTGCATTTTATGAGTATTTAATGTTTTGCTTATGTTCATCTTGTTAAAATCAGCAGCAGTAGCTGTCTCCTCGTAGTATTCCCCAAGTTTTCTTCCATGCAATTGTTCTTCTATCTCTCTTTTTGATAATTAATCAAAATCTAGACTGAAAGGAAGAAGTGTCAGGAGAGATGAGAATAGAAAAGGTCACATCCCAAAGGAAATGCAATGCTGTCACCAAAGAGGGAAAAGACACTAGATATTTTAATTTTAGAGAAATAAAAAAAATCAAAAAAGCTTGTAATGTATGACCAGGCAGAAATTAAGAGAAGGTGATAAAACAAGACATTTTGATGTCTTCCAAACCACTAATTAATTTTTTCGTTTTATTAAACTGACAGATATTTGTATTATTTAAGGGAAATCATGGGCTTCAGAGATATAACTCTCTCTGTATCATTGTATATTTGCATGTGAATTGTACAAAGCAAAATGTTTGAATTCCTGGTGCTTTCTTTTCTATTTCTACAGTCACACTGTGTCACTTCCAAAGTATTACTCAGAGGTTCCTGTTTGTCTTGTCTGACTTCAGAATAAAATCTTTGCTCTAAACAACATATTTTCTTTGGGAGATGTATTAGTTGTACATTGAAAAATACATTCCTGTTGGTTATGCTGGTAAGGAATTATGGAGTTGGTCGCAAAACGAATGAGAGTATGGAGCAGATTCCCTTCGTGTGATTGAGCTTTAATGTTTCTAGACCAAGACTGACAACAAATCATGATTGTCTTTGGGGAAGAAAAAACAATAAACCTGGGGGAAGAAAAAATAAGAAAATCGGTCTTCCCACCCTTTGGTAAATAGTTCCTGGAACAGATAATAGACCATGGTACACTATTAACACTATGAATGTTCTAAAAATGCTAACTTATTTTTCATGAGCATACAGCATAAAACACTCTCATTTCTAGTACCTATTAAAAAGTTGTTCTGTGCTACAGGGAAAATGGACAGATGTATTAAAAAGCAGAAATAAGAAGATACTCTCTGATTACTGGAGAGTGGAAAAATTTTCCCTATATTTTCAAAGAATTAAGATTGTTCCTCTCTATATGTGTAGGCATGTGTGCATTTGCATAGACACATTTTATGTAAAATTATGAAATGCAAATCCATGAAATTTTCTCACAAATTCTCCCTCAGTCAGTTTGTAATGCATAATTTCTTTTCTAATATCTGTGTTATTAGATGTAAAAGAATGGTAAACAAATCAAGGAAGTATTGCCCCTTTATTTCACACATCTTTTGATTTATCACCAGATAATAACCCTATGTGCATTCTTAGTTGAAGTCCTTTAGCAAGTGCAATACCAATGCAATAGGTGTTCACCAGAAAAACTACACACCGGAATGGACATTAAACACAAATTTTCTTGCCCTTACTCTGAGTTCTCAGAGGACCCACGGGATTATCCACTAGCACGGACTGCAGATGTCCATTTTGAGTGGAGCCTAGGAGGTACAGGGCAGTGGTGGGTTTTTATTCATACTGATATAAAAACTTTTGATTCATAGCTACCCACATCACCCACATCACCCACATCAGCTCGTAAAGATGGAAAGAAGACTAAAAGGAGTGAAAAAACAGAAGAAAGAAAGGAAGTTTTAAACAATCACCTGCATTTTTTTTTTCCTGCTTTGGAGACAGTCTTGTGAAATTTTAGAGTTGATTCTATTTTCAATGTCTTTTAAAAGTGCTCTGATTCTAACTGAGCATTTTTCATAATGTCATTCTAAACAAAGTTATTATTCAGATGACTCTCTCATGCATGAACAAAGTAGTTGAAATGGCTCGTAAATATATTAGCAGGGCAAATATGTATTAACTTGCTGCCTTAGGTTATAAGCCTTCTTTTAAAGGAAGGCAATATTTGTGTAGAGTGAATAGCTTTATTGAATTATAACTTATAATGCAGCATTACATGCTGTCAATAAATGACATCGTGTTTCTGTAATGGTTGTATTTGAAGAAAGACACCGTAATCACAGAAAAGCAGCTACTTAGAGTAGAAGTTCTGGAAACTTTATCAAATCTTTTTCTTCTTTCCTTCCACTCCCAGAGTAAAGACTGGAAACAGAACTCCTTTTTGCAAATGCCACTTTGTTCTAATAACTTGATTTACAGTAAAGCTGGATGCAAAATCTAAGAAATATATCATGGTTTCAGATAGTAATTTCACTTATTACTTTCACTTATTACTCTTGTACACTAAAAATGATGTTGAGACCCTCAAGATTTGAAGCAAACTTTGCAAATTTCTTTTCGTAGTTGTTAATCAGTAGATTTAGCTGGACAGTTATGATTAAGCAATTACACTGTGATCATTGTGTGTTTGTCTAGTCTTTTGTTTTATGGATCTTTTCCATAAAGACGATCCCAAGATTAATGGGCAGTCTGGATGATAGCCACCAGGAATAAAGTCAGTAGAACTGAGCAGTAACTGGGGGAAAAATAATTCTGTTGGTGGGAGTTCACAAGTGCCAACTCGCAGACCACCTCCTCAAATTGGAGTCCAGACTCAAATGAGCAGTGAATACTGAGGCCTTAGTTTGGTGAAATGTGTAAATAGTGCAAAGTTTTGATGATAGGGGAACCAGTCTTTTGTGGGGTACCACCCAGCTCCCTAATTAGTGGAAATTATAATCAAAAATTGAAATATCTTTCCTAAGTGTGTGAGTAGGTATTGCTCACTTGGTAACGAGCATGCATTCGGGAACACAAAAAGATGAACACAAAGGTTCTTTATCCATGATTTGTGATCAAAGAACAAGTAAAGTGAACACTTCAGTTCAGTCCCGCCTTCTCATACAAATAGTCTTCATTATCAGTTTCTAATATTAACTTTATACATTTCAAATTTTGCATCCAGATGTTTACAAGATAGAAATAAAAGGTATGATATTTGCATAAATTATTTTGTCCAAACCTCATGGTGCTTTAAAAGGAAAAAATTTCAATTACATTTCTACAGTGTGTATATCTCTTCAGAAAACTGAGGTCTACAGTGGTGAGCAGAATCAACTTGTCTTCCTGGATGCAATAATAAAGTTGATTACCTCATTCTAACAAGTCCATATCACCTACACTTATTTAAAAGGGAAAAAGAAAAACAAACATTCACAATGTATTTTGAGATCTACTGAGAGATATTACCATTTGATTTCACAGGTTCTACAGGATACATATATATTAGATAAACAGACCAACGGCCTGACTTTTCCACATATGGCACTTTTGACAGTACTGCAATGCTGTAGGGTTGGCAGATGGAGCAATTATATATTTTCTAGCTAGGAAGTAACCTTTAAAGTAAGATTCTAATGCAACACAGAATATGGCATGATTTAAGAAATTTCTACTCATGTTCTCACTAGGTAATAACTTTCAGTGTTATAGCTGTTGGATTATTGAAATTAGTTTCCTCTAATTAATATGTCTATGAAGCCATCTTCTGACATTCAGCTATGACATATGTGAATATATCAGAGTAGGGTTGTTTGATGAACAACAAATATTGTGGGTTTGGGTTTTTTTTTTTTAATTAATACATTATATGGCTTCATTTTGCCATTAAGAAATCAGAAAAATGTAAAAGAAATATCAATAAAGCCATTTTAGAACAGTAACATTTTAAAATAATTCCTAAAAATTAACATGAAAGGGATTTGAGGTTTTTTTTTGTTTATTTATTCTTTTTGTATTGTTTTTTGTTTAGTACATTGTCATAAACAGTAAAGCATGTATAATTTAAAGAAAATATTCAGAACATATTCAAGCTGTGTTGAAATACCCACTCTATAATGGATCTGTTTTTTACATATTGTAGCCTGTGACTTCCAGAATTTTTCATCAAGAGTTTTGTTTACTAAGATGTTTACAATACACTGGAGCTTTGTCCTTTGTGGTATATACCTCAGCCTTCAACCTGATATCTTCTGTTTCTCTGTTTAATGATGTAGTCCAACTAGAAAAAAAACAAAGGAAAGAATGCTACTGTGAATATATGAATGTGAATTGATCATTATGTAACATCTTACGTTTTTCATTTAACTTGTAGTTACCAGGATACTGTAAATATAGTATTCAGTAGATTTATACTCAAGGTGTGTCTTGTGGCTTATTCGGTCATGACATTCAGGTATCTTTAGCTAACCTTGGATATTTGCTACTATTAAAAATTTAGCTTATGCATAAACTGTCCTTGGAAAACACATTTGACTCAAAAATAAGAAGATGCAAGTTATTTGCTGACCCAGGAATTCATATTAGCTTTCTTGCCATTGTGTAAGGTAGACCTTTGGCAGCAAGAGGCTTGTACTATGGCTCCTTGAAACTCATGGTTAGATTAATATATCTATTAACAACAATATAGCTATTCATCTGCATGAAAACAGCAGTAAGGTTTTAATAAGAACTTAGCATAACATAACATACATAATAAATCTTTTTTCCTTCAAATTTGATGATACATTCACTGAAAAAATAAGGAGGGGAAAGGGAAAATAAGGGATGAGTAATTATCTTCATGCCTCATTAACCAAACAAATGAATTTCAAAATCTGTGAAAGGTGTTTCCTACCACCTAAGCAGGTTTTAGAAATGTGCTGGTGAAAATGCATGATTCCTTCTGCAACATATCAGGAAGAAACAAGGCAGACTCTCACTTTTAATGAGGACTCACAGCTTCTGGTCTCCTTTATCCTGTGTTGGGAGTTACAAATCTTTACTCTCAGATTTAATCCAAATACAGTCAGTGATACACTGCAGAAATTATTTTTCTTTTATTTTATTTTAAAATTTTGACTCTTAAACTATGTGAATTAGAGGTGCTGAAAAAAATGAGAATGTACTGAAAAATGATGTTTAAAATGTCAGTGATTATTTCAGTTTCCATTATCCCTCTTACTATCTCTCCCGATTTATTTGTCTTGTCTGCATATCTGTGGAGAGAGGGAAGGTGGTCTTTTCTTCTCTGAAGATGGCTGTCAGCTTTACATTTTGCCCTTGATTTTAAAGACAGGATGTGGTGCCATCTGTGTTTCCTCATGTAGAGACCAAACCACCGTTAGTAAGAAGAATGCAGTTTATCTCTCTGCAGGAGATAGAAGCATAAGGGTCTATAACAGTCTGTTCTGGGACTTGAGTATGTGTTGAAAAGTTTTTGTTGTCTTTTCCAAAATACTCAGTTCCCAGCCTGCTTCTCCTTATTACTCTCACGTCTCTTGTTTAAGCATCACACAGTAGAATTAAACGGGCCTTTGCTAGAAGTTTCGACATGATTTCTTCTTGTTTCTCCTCTCTTACATTTTTCCTAGTTCCTTCCTAACTTATACTTTTCCTCATTTTTTTCTATCTTTTCTATCTTTTTGTCGTTTTCCTCTTCTTCTACCATCTCACTAGAAAAACAGAGACTAGGAAATTCCTGCTATGCAGCATAAAATCCATGTAGTCATGACAATTTTCATAATACTTCCCCTAAACTATTACCTAAAATAATGGAATCATTTAGGTTGAAAGAGACCTCTGGAGATCATCTAGTCCCACATTTTCCTACCTGAGCAGAGTTAGCTGCAGACATTGCGAGAGACAGTGTTTAGATGGATTTTGGGTGTCTCCAAGAATGGAGACTCCATAACCTCTCTCAGTGTTTGACCACTCTCACAGAAATGAAGTAGTATTTACTGTTCAGACTGAATTTCGTGCTTTTCAGTTCATGGTCCTTGAATCCATGGTCCTGTCACCGGGTACATTGGAAAGAGTCCATCTCTCTTGTCCTTATCCCTTCCCATCATGTATTTATAGATATCATTAAGGTCCTCATAAGCTCTTGCTTTTCCATCCTGAACAGTCCCAGTTGTCTGTGCCCTTTACAGTGAAAGGATAGAAGAAATTGCACTAGCTGGACTCTGAACTGAATAGATTCAAATGTAGTTGAAGCAAACACAAGTGTGACAATAATTAATCAACTGAAACAATTCAAAGTGTTGAATAATTTATTTTAGATCAATGGATTTGTCCTGGAAAAGGTCTTGGCGACTCATAAGATACATGGGACAATGAATATCTTAATTTCAGCATGCTCAACATTTAATGCCTTGTTGAAGTAAAATTTTCCACAGCTGTTGAAACTTGACTCTCCAAAATTTGGCCACTTGCACTTTCTAAGTGTGAGCAGGAAAAATATATACTTAAAATTATAGCAAAAAGTAAAAAAAAACCCAACAAATCTCAAACTAACCAGCATCAGTTTTACACCCATTTTATTTCTTCTTTTCCCATTCTCTGCTGAATTTTGCTTTAATTCTTCTCCAATATGTTCTTCTGATACTACTCAACCCATGCATTTGACTTGATATATGTAAGACTGTCTTGGGAAATCTCTTTCATTTCTTTTAAAATATATCTTTTAAATAATAAAAATTAATAAAAAATAATAACAAGAATGAACTTTGATGTCACCTTGATTTCTCTGTGATGCCTCTTGACGTTAAAGGCAGCACTTCCAGATTGTGTGTCCAATATTGTGCCAATCCAGATCCCATACCTGTGAAGGTCTGCAATAAATCAGAGGGCTTCGTGCATATGCAGTTTACCACAAGGTTGTGCTTTTGTGATCTCTTTCTCTCCCAGCAGAAGGACCAAGCATATCTGTGAGAGCGTCATATCTGTACACAGGAATTCTACTTCTCAAAACTGGCGGAGGATGAACAACACTAGCCGTAATAAATGGAGGTTTCCCCACCCTGGTATCCTTAGCATTCCCAGCTACAAAGTCACTTGAGCAAATTTACTCTCTGCTTCACCATTCTTCCACTTTTAACCTTTTCCTTCCAGCAGTAAACATACCAACAGATGCTTTTTTGACTCTCTTCAGAATAATTAGTTAGTAAAGCGAAGGCTACATAGTTTTGTAGGAAGATTGGTTTATGGGTGTGTTAAGTGCTTTACAGCTGGAAGCTGCACATGCTTATTGGAGTTTGCAGCTCCTAATAGGCACTATAAGCGCTCCCCCACGATTTTGTTACTTTTAAATTACATTGTTAACTGTTAAGAATTACTCTTGTTTGGATAAATTTGTTTCAAAAAGATGGGAGAAAGCACACATTTTAAATCCAGAACCTTCTCTTTTGCTTCAGTCATTGCTTACTAAATAAATATTCTCTGCAGTACTTTAACAGCACTGATATATATTTCCATGGGAATTATAGACTTGCCTAAGATTAGCTCAAACAGCTCCTGCATTACCAGAAGTTTCTGCAAGACACTTAACTTTTTAACTGCATCACTTCAGAAAATGGCAGAGTACCATATAAATGGCATCTCTTAGGAAACCATAATTACAGAGTTGTTGAATAAAATTCAGACATGTTGAGTATCGCATACATTTTCTTGGAAGAAAGCAGCAGCAAGAAAGACCTTACTTTCTACTCTTTCAGTTTTTGTTGCTTTCCTATTATAAGCAAGCTTAAAGAAGCAGAAAATGTTCTTTTATAGGTATCATATAAATAGAGAGCTCATCTGTTAAGTCAGAAAAGCCCTTATTAATGTGGCAGCTCCATAGCCTGGGTGCACACATATGTCATATCATGTGACAGGGCATTGCTTGCTGAACAGCCTTCTGGCTTCAGACGTATGTCATTTCATATAACCAAGCACACAAGGCTAGTTCAAACAATGCCTTCTGACAATAGGAATGCATTCAGGGAAATAGCTATTAACATAGTGCACAAACACTGCAATATTTGTTTCTGGTGTCTACAAGGAGAGAACTTTTTGCCTGTAATATTTCCATAGCTCCTTTAAATATGTCCTATTTTTTACTTCTGGTTGTTGAGATGTGTTGCTAGAGGGTGTTGGGATATGTTACAACTTTAGAAAAGCTGTAACTTTCCAACTTGAAGTGTTGGGTGGTGGAGCATGGGTAGTAAAGCAGATGTACTACAAGCGACTTTATGATTTTCCCTTTTCAATTCAGTAAGAATAAAACCTGGACTTTTTTTTCTTGATCTTCTAGCAGTATGAGGTTTAATTCTTACTTATATTCTGTTGGATACATATATCTGTTATACTCTGTCTTCAATTGTGTTGATATTACAGCCACAACAAACTGATGAAATGTTTTTGTTTATAAAAGTGTTTTTTATCCTGAAGCTTCATGCTCACTCAGAATGGCACATTGATAACTGCTGATAATGTCCTTTACTGTCAGTTTGATTGTTGTTGGGTTTGTTTATTTGTTTTAGGATTTTTTTTGTGGGTTTGTTTTGTTTTGTTTTGTCCACATGCCACTGATGTTTTATGGAATGGAGAAACAAATTTTCAGTTTGCTTCCATTGTCTTGAACAAGGTAAAAAATTCAATTATTTAGTTTGGGACCCTTTTGCATAAGAAAACTATGGATGTTGTGCAGCTGTTTCTTTCTTATTTTAGCTACAGAGATCATCCTTACTGTCTCACATTTTGAAGGGAGTTTATTTATTATCTATTTCAAAGTTTTGGAGCTCAAACTTTAGTCACTTGTTTCTATACCTGGAAAGTAAAAAGAAGAGTTTACTTGCCTAGACTTGTGGAAAGCTATTGTGAACTGCTATGCAGATATGTGTAAATTGTATAATCTGCCAAAAATTTTGGTAGAATACAGCTAAGATATATATCTAAAAGAATTTTTAGACTGAAGAAGTAACACTTCTATTATATATTTCCTATTCTTTCAAATTGTATTTAACATAACTGTTAATAAGAGTTTTAAATATAAATTTAATTACTCTTTATTGTTCTTTCATAGTCAATAAAATTTTATGTACAACCAAAGCACCGTTTTACTTATAAATGTAGTCATTTCATCAATTTCTCTTATTTGCTTGTAAACAACAGGGACAGACAAAAATATTCGTGAATGTCATTAGAATATGAAAAAAAAACGGACGAAATTGTGGTACATAGATGTTGTTACTCCTAACCTTGGAAACTCACTGTGTTATTTGAGCTGGTACACCTAAAAATGAAACTAAGAAACAACATAGAATAAACAGTTTGGTGAATAAGATAATAATATGTAGGGAATAATATTAGAGATGTGTAGTAAATAACAAAACAAAATTTGAATAAACACTGATCCCTATTTCATCCTAAGGTAGCCATCAAACATTAATTTCTCTCCCATTAGACTAAAAATTACAAACTCATGGAAAATTTACACTTTTTTTTTAATACTAATATTCATTTGGTGTTTGCGAACCTTTATTGGTATTTGAACAATTGACTAGAACATTACTCTATATGACAAAAGATTGAGTGTTCTCACTTAAACTTATTTATACAGGCAAAGATAGTTAAAATAAAGGATTTTTTCTTTTTCTAGTTGTAACAGATTTTAATATTTTTACTTGAGTTGTATCTTAATGAAGCAAATATTAAGGTAAACAGATAGTGATATTTAAATAACGAAATCTTATTGAATAAATATTTAGGAATAATATAATACTGAAAAGTAAGAAAAATCTTCCCATGTATATTGAGAAACTGAAAATGACCAGTTATAATTTAATTGTTTAAAAAAACTTTTTTGTGATAAAAGGAAATTATTAAAACTAATAAAATATTAATCATTATATTTTTTAGGTTTAAGATATTGTGCTTACAGAGGATTATAATTACAGGAGCTCTCCATTTCTGGGACTTAATGAGGTTTAGAACTCATAATTTTTTCTAGAAGTGTAACGCTCAGATTTTAGTTAGCTATTATAGCTATTTAATCTAAATATCTTTTAAAGCTTTTTCAGTAAAACATATTAGGTACACATGTATTGGAAAGAACTGTTACTTTTTAAATGAATTGGGACAGTATTTTTCCAGTTGAGACCAGTTCGTTGGAATTCCTTTATCCTTATAGAGCTGAGTGTCTTCATTCACAACTTGGCAAGAAAAAAGAAAAGAATCTTTTTGTTTATCAATTACAAATCTATGCAAATTGCCCTCCCTCTTGTCC
>VXBQ01007566.1:602265-627321 GCA_013400175.1 Phainopepla nitens | reverse complement strand
TTTCCCTAGTGACTCGGTTATCTGTCTCTTCCTTTTGAAATATATTATTTCCTCATTGAACTTGATGTCTCTTTTCATGCAGTGAATCACTTCTTCAGGCCATTTGAAAATACAGCCTCAAAACAGAAATATTAAAGAATTTCATCTTACAAATGCACTGTCAAAAGGATGAATATGGTAATTCTGATGGCTCTGCATGGCTTTGGTATCTGCTATGTTTGGCTGCTAGTTTAAGGAAATGAAGGGGAGAGGGGAATATATCCTGTGTAATAATAGACAAAAAGCTGTTTATTGCAACTGATATAAAACAGTTTATTCTACTTTTCTACAAAGATTCAATTCATGTCACAGGGACCTCACCTTACAAAACAATTCTTAGAGGAAAACAGTATAAGATACACTATACAAGAAAGATAGGGAAGGACAATGTCATACAGAGATAACTGTGTATATGGATTCCCAATAGTTTCACATACAAATTTGTATAAGAAAAATCTTGGAAATGTTAAAATTCTATAATCTCTTTTTTTTCCACAATTATTTACACAATTTCCTTACTATCAATTTAAACCAAATAAATTAGTTTAATTTTAGATTTTCAGGGCTTTTCTCACTCTATGTAGCACAAATTCTGTTTTTTACTCAGGAGAGTGAATTTCATTTTTCACCTGGTTAGAAAATTGACCTTCTTCTTTCTTACTCTTCCTGTTATCAAATCTCCAGAAAGTTGAAAAATCTTGGTTGGCACATAAGAAGTTTATATATGGTCATATATATATATTTATGTGTTTATTTTTGTTCAGAAAGTTGTAGGCAATTTAATAATTAAGATATTTGTCTTCAGGGGGTATACCTGCTGCAATCAGAAAAAACTATATAAAATAAACTGGTGAGAACTCATAAAGGACAATTAAATTAAATTAGATGGCATTTTGAAACTGATTCAGTATTTTTAAAGAACATCGCAGAGGTGTATTTTAATAAATAAAGGTTTTAACTGTAATATTTCCTCTTGATACTATAACATCTTAACAATATTTTCATAACTCTTAAATGGGAAAAAAACAATAAATCCCTTTTGTTTTAATGAAGTGGCTTTAAGTAAAATACTAATTTGAGGAAACTTTAGCCTTTCAGTATAGAGCAAAATCAAGAATTCATTTGTTAGTTATAAAATGTAGATGCCAGACTTGCTACTATTTGACTTTAATTATGCTGCCTGGTTTTCTGGAAACTTGTGATTTAAAACACCTACTCTAACACTAGAACAAGCAAACTTTGAGAATGACAGTTCAGAAACATTCATGGGGGCAGATGTACAACATAATTACCCATGACTAACCTGAGCTAATGCTAAGTTTAACTTCACATAAATGCAAGTGAAGTAAACAGCTTTTCTCTCCAGATGATCAAGAATTAAAGATCTTCCTACCTTCTGCTCTGTTGCCTGCAGGTGTTTCCAAAAGAGGCTGGTACATAAATACCAGCTTTATCATATCTCACAATGAAAGCAAGGATAAAGTATGATGCTGAACCAGTATAATCTAAATTTCTTGTCTATGTAGTTAATTTTTAGTGAAAGTTTGATTTAGATTTGTTTTATTAAAGAGTCTTTTGGGGTGTTAATTCATACCCTTAATATATATATTTTATATATATATATAATATATATTTATATATTTTCCTTTTAGATTACAGAAAATGAAAGGATTGTAATGGCAAAAAGCGCGGGCAAAAGGGTTTCATAAAAGTCAGCGGAAGGTGAGGTGAAAGGCCATTAATTATGAGAGTAACCCATTAGTGTTTCTTACCTTGCCCTCAAGGCCCAGCATACTTCTTCTTAGCTGACTATTCTGTCAACTTTCTAACAGACATCTACAATACCTACATTTACTATTGTTACCATAAGCGAGATTTTAGCTTCAATTTTAAATGTGTTTTAAATTTGTGAGAAGGGTAGAAAGATTATTTAATTCTCTTAAGACTGTCATACATGGAGTGCATAGATGCTACAGAAGCAGAAGAGAAGAAAGACAATATTGTCACAAGAACCAGTAAAACTGGTCACAAGTTAGTGAGAAATATAAAATAACATTCTTCAGAATGATAAGAAATATATTAAAATATATTAGAGGAATTACATTAAATGCATGACTGTGAGATGAAACAGAAAGAATTATGCAACCAGTTTGTAGAAACAGCTAAGTGCCAGAATACAGCTTTGCTGTGAAAAAAGGCAGTTTATGTCATGAAATGTTATATTAGCTAAACTGCTGAGTATTCTAACAAATACTTCCAAAATCTGAAGGGTAGAAACATTAAGACACTGGACAACTCTGTGAAGATCAATACTATGTGTAGGTAATTTTATTTCAGACTATCTTCTCCCACTTCCCATTTTGGATAATCCAAAATTTAGGTATTTCTTTGTAACACTGTTTCTTTCAGATAACTGTTTAAATTAGGCTTGTATTGGGCATTTTCACACCACATGAATAAATATTTACTCATCTTTCATCATCTTGTCATATCGTTTTGTCTCTTTAGTGAACAGCAAAAAATAGAATCCTTGAGAGGAAGAAGAATAACTTTGAGGAAAAAGAATAAATTTTCTTTGTTTGCATGTCTTGGAATTTTTTTGCATATTGGACGTAATTATTATTAATTGCATACATTTTAAGTTAAAACTTGCAGTCCTCTGGTAAAGGCTTTTGTACTTTGATGTCCATCAAAGACCTATAGAGGCTGATAAAATCTCTGGTTGATCTTTTGTGGTTGTTCTCATAAGTCCACTTGCATTTTTAAGGAGAGGAAAGGAGGAGAGAGTGACTTACAGCTTCATTTTTATAATGGTCTAGCTTTTCATTAATAGCATTTTTATTAAATTTTTCTTATAACAGCTCATTTTGTGAGTACACATGCAATTGCAAAATGCAGTTATATGATGCCATAGAACTTTCTGAATTTTGGTTTTAAAGAGACTGCTTTTCCTTACTTAACAATAAATCTTGAGTTTTTGTTGAGTTTTACTTCTACTCTTCAGTCTGTTTCTCCTACAGAACCATTCTTTGGCATAGAAAAAGTTGGTAAAACACAGATTTTCAAAAATTAAATACTACAATCCAATGGAAACACTCAGATGAATAAATATGACCACATGAGAAAAGGCCATGGGACTGTAAAAAACATTTTTAAGATGTTCTCCAACTGTGTAAATCAACATTCTATAAATCTGTATGCTTATTGAGTTTCAATATCATGAGGTAAATGTGATCTTTCAGATAATCCAGCTGAATTTGTAGTGCCAAATTATATGTCTAGCCAATGAAGTGGTACATGGAAGCTCACTGATTTGGCACTTCACAGCTTTGCAGTGGTAAACCATAAGAATTGTACTGTTGTACAGGTGCCACTTAAAAGAGATTTCAGAAAGAATCACCAAGTAGGGCAGATTCTGCTGGTACTCTGCTAATTCACTATATTTATTACAGAATTGCATATGTTGCATTTTCTAAAGGAAACTGAAGATTCCTTAAGTCATTACACCATTGGAATTAGCCACGGTCTTTAGATGGTTTTGAAAATATAGTGTACTATTGATCATTTCTGTATAACTTACAAACAAGTTTAAGGAATATTGTCTTGGATTGAAGATATGCCTTTGGTTACATATAGCTATTTTCTTATTATTTGATAGGATGCACTGGTAATATTTCATATGAACTTTTCTTGCCTGAAAGGACTTTGTATCTTAATAAAACCTGATATTCTTCACTTTTTTATGGGGCTTGTCTTGGATGGAGTTCACTTCCTTCATAGCAGCCCATAGGGTGCTGTGTTTTGCATGTGTGTTTAAAACAGTGTTGATAACACACCATATTTTGGCTGTTACTGAATAGTCCTACCACAGCATCAAAGCCTTCTCCCCACTCTGCTTTCAAAGCAAAAAGACTGAGGAAGGGCAAGAGGTTATGAGGAGGCATAGCTGAGACAGATGCCCAAATTGACCAGAAGGATATTTCATAACATATGATGATCTTCTCAGCAATAATGCCCCAGGGAAATGGGGAGAAAGGAAGGATATCCATAGCTAATGTTGCTTATCTTCCCAAAGCAACACTTCCCAGGGAGGGGCATTCTTAATATATAGGAAACTTCTCAACTAAATGTTTGAAGTGCTGGTAATGTGTGAATTTTTTTACAGTCATCTATCATTTTGTGGAGTTCATAAATACAGAAATATTCATTCAGGTTGGAATCTTTTAGAGAGAAAAATTGAGTAGTTATGTGATAGTTCTGTATTAGTCTGATGCCACATAAGCTGAATATAGGCGCCAAAAAATGAAGAAAACACTTTATTCTTTAAAGTCAAAGACATATGTGAAATAGGAATTGCGAAAGTTACAATAAATTAAAATTTGAAAAACTTATTGACAATTGTTAAGAATTCACTGATGACAAAAATAATATTGACCAAAAGCAACCAGACAAGGTAAGGGAATGAGGAGTTTTGATGGCAGAAATGGAAATAAAAGAATCAACTTTTAGGTTAAAAGCAAAGTAAATGTCACACATAAGTCTTTGTGAAGTACTCTGAAACCGTCTGCATGAGCAGAGGCCAAGTGTAGGATGGAAATGAAAGTATGAAGATGGAAATTTCTACTTTAGAAGTGAATTAAACATTCAAGGAGCTCCATCTTCAGATGAAGTTTCATCCCCTGTGCATCTGCCCCACAGTTAATCTGCTGTGCCCTGAATAGTGCTAAGTGCAATAAACTGCTCTTTATATTGTAACCTAACAAGACAAGCATCTGAAAGATAAGAATGTGGTGGGGAAGTGCTCAAGGACTTTCATTCATGCAGAGGATGTGCCTGTCTATGTCCTAATGCACTCAAATTGTGATGATTGTATTACCTCTGTGCACAAAGAAACTGCCACCTGAAACTGCAGGTCTCTCGAGAATATTCATAAACTGAGCAACTCAAAGACCAGGCCACAGAAATGATTCCTGCGAAGAGCAGCTGAGATCACTTGGTCTGTTCAGCCCTGAGAAGAGGAGGCTGAGGGGAGACCTCATTGCAGTCTGCAGTTTCGTTGTGATGGGAAGAGGAGGGGCAGACACTGATCTCTTCTCTTGGGAACTGGCGACAGGACCTGAAGGAGTGGCCTGAAGTTGTGTGAGGGGAGGTTTAGGTTGGATTTTAGAGAAAGGTTCTTCGCCCAGAGGGTGGTTTGGCATTGGGACAGGCTCCCCAGAGAAGTGGTCACAGCCCCAAACCTGGCAGAATTCAAGTGAGCTCTCAGGCACATCGTGTGAGTCTTGGAAATGGTGCTGTGCAGGGCCAGGACTTGGAATTCAATGATTCTTACAGGTGCCTTCCAACTCAGCACATTCTGTGATTCAGTGATTAACTTATTTTAACAGAGGGAAACTGATGACTAACGGTGAATTGTATGCTAAGTAAGAAGATGGTAATGAGTACTACTAAAAGTGGAAAAATATCTGGAGGGAGGTTACATAGAGGAATAGAAAGGGGAAGCAGTGTAAAAATGAAAAAAATCAAGATCATGTGTTTGGGGAATAAACAAAAAAAATTGACTATATGCTTAGAAAAGAGCCTAGATGAATGAACTGATCATTGCAAAATTGCAACATAAAATTTGATTCATCTGTGAAAAAGGCAATGCATCAGCATCAGTATTTTGAGCTGAAACAGGTAACATCAGTGAAAAAAGCCTAATGAAATCTCATGTGGAGTATTTAATATAATTTTGGGTACTCATTTCTAGAAAAATGTTTTTAAATTGAAGTAGGCACAAAGCTATCCAGAATATAACAATGTATGAAAGAATACATAGAGCCTAAAAGCAGAAAGTCCACATGGCAATACAGGAAAAAGGAAATAAAATCTATTAATAGATTTAGGATAGGAATCACTAATCAGTTCTATAGTATTCACCAGCAAAAAAAGTATAGAATAAAAAAAATGTCGTCTGAGGCATTACTTTATTAGAATCATGGTGGACGTCATGTTCTGTGATCTTCTTTATCCCATGTAGAATATTGTACCAGAAAATCTGTAAATTTGTAGTTGTTTCTTAGCATGTTTGGGTGATCTATCAGATGGTAAATGGGTAGTCTGAGTTCTCTTCAGACTCAAGGTTTGTGCGTTTTTGTTACCAATTAATTGTATGGTTTCAGTGAGATCTGTACTGTTCACTGCTCTGGATTTGGTAAAAATATTATGACACATGAAAACATGAGTCCTAAAACTTAGTAGGAAACAGTATTAAGCCAAAATTCAGACAGAAAATTATTGTTCATTTGATATTCAATTGTCCTACTCAAAAAGTAAGATGAGAAAAATGGAAATAAAATTTTGACTTCTCTACCCCAACCTAATTATATTGAAAATATGAAAAATAAATATATAAGAAGTTTCCCATTATTAAAACTTGCAGGCATTATCATCCATAGCATCTTGCTGCTGTTTTCCATACATATGAGTAAATACTATTAGCAATTGTATGCAAC
The DNA here is from genome assembly GCA_013400175.1 of Phainopepla nitens. Taxonomy (NCBI): domain Eukaryota; kingdom Metazoa; phylum Chordata; class Aves; order Passeriformes; family Bombycillidae; genus Phainopepla; species Phainopepla nitens. The sequence goes on along the minus strand of VXBQ01007566.1, from coordinate 620,785 downwards.
TAAACTTTACAACATTAAATAATCAGAAATGGAAAACATATTCCCCACACTAATGCTCATGTTAAATGTCCAACATTTTTTGGAGTAGGAAAACTGTTAAACAATAATTTGCACTTATTGTTAAGCCACAAATAAACCTGGGAACTGAAGATAAAATATTCTGTCAGCAACATAATGTACAGCGTACTGCGCAATTTTTTAATAAAATACATCTCAACTAAAAATATAGCTATCTTTCATCTTCCATGTTATTATTTATCCATAATGCATATAATTTTAATTTTTTTTTTGGCAAACATTGCCAATTCTAAATGAAACACAGAAACTTAAAATCCATTAATAAAAAGAAGGAGTTTTTATAAGCATTCCAAGACAGGCAATAGAGGCTGTTTCTCTAACTTAATGTCTTTTTACTATTAAATAAGTATGAATGATAAAGACACATTTAATAGTAAAGCAGCAAGCTACCTTTCAGACAGGGCAACATAGATTGTTCCCTGATGAAGCTTAGGACAATGGTAACTGACAAAGCTGAGGCATATTAGCAATATATCTGAAATAATACAATTTAAAGACAGGAAAATAGTCATGGTGTGGAGACCTGAATGATTCAATTCTTTATGTTTGCACCTCCCATACATTTTGTATTTACATCCAGCCTTGGATTTATGTACAGACTGGGAAACAAGATGCTGGAAAGCAGTGCCATGGAAAGGGACCTGGGGTTCCTGGTCAATGGCAAGTTGAACATGAATCAGCAGTGCCTTTGGCAGCCAGCAGGGCCAGCCCAGTCCTGAGGGCATCATCACCAGCTGGGCAAGGGAGGGGATTGTCCTGCTCTGCTCTGCACTGGGGCAGCCTCACCTCGAGTGCTGGGGGCAGATTTTGGCACCACAATGAAAGAAAAACATTAAACTGCTAGAGAGTGTCCAAAGGAGAGCACAAAAGAATGCAAAGGGCCTTGGGGGGAATCCATATGAGTGGATGAGGTCACTTGGTGTGTTCAGCCCGGAGGAGACTGATTGCAGCCTACAGTTTCCTCATGAGGAGAAGCAGAGGCGCGGCACGGTAACGGCACAAAGGTAACAGCATGAAACTGAGTCAGGAAATGTATAAGTTGGATATTATGAAAATATTCTTCACCCAGAGAATGGTTGGGCACTGCAACAGGCTCCTGAGGGAAGTGGTCACAGCACCAGCCTGACAGAGTGCAACAAGCTCTTGGACAGTGTTCCTCAGGCACATGGTGTGATTCTTCAAGTTGTCCTGTGCCAGGCCAGGCTGAATTTTGATGATCCTTGTGGGTCCTTTTTAACTCAGGATATTCTACAATTCTATAATTCTGTGATTTTGGATTGCCTGTCTTCCAGAGACCGCCCTCCATTTCCTTTAGAATGTGAAAACTCCTTTACATCTGCCTTTCAGTGTTTAGAATTGCAATGTCTACACTTCTGTGCCTTCAGCAGGGAAAGCATGCACAAGTTGTGAGTAAAAAGGGATGACAATTTTCCACTAAAAATGATTTTGACAGGAAACTGTGTTTCTAACAGAACAAAGTGTTTTCATTGGACCTCTATAGAGATGAAAATTATACTGTTGGCAGTTTGTTAGTATTGAATTTTTTTTTTTTATAGGCTAGTAGGATAGCACTGCCCTTTCAAAATTTGCCTTTGGAGCCTTGCAGCTTCTGAGTTTATGATATTTTGAGGTTTTTATTTAAAATTGCTATTTCATTCCTACAGTTTCATACTAAATCTCACGGTGAGTAGTTGGAATAGTATTAAAACAGATTTTTGAAATTGTGGCTTACATTATGCACAGGCTTTAATGAATATCTTTACATTATCAACAAATAACTTTTTCCAATTAGCAATACTCATGTTTACTGTTTTGGTTTTTCAAACCTCCTTGTCCTTTACTTGACTTGTGCTAGATAAAAGAACACTAATTGAATCACTGTCCCACTTTGCCCAGCAGTGTTACAATTTCAGGGTTTGAAGAAAAGGCTCCATTATTTTTTCAGTTGCCTTTGTGTTAAATCCCAGAAAGGTAGACTGTGCTGACCAAATAGAAAATAACGAATTCAAAATTAAACTAAGCATTTTTACAAAGAAATGTTATAATGCTTAGCTTGAAATAGAATGAAAAATGCATAAAAATTATGCAGCCCCAGTGACATCCAAAGGATCATCCAAGACACTTTAATTTACATATTTTTTTGTCCTTGCAAAAATATTCCCTCTCCTTTGACAAGGACTCTTAGGAAGTTACATCTAAAGACTACAAAAAAAGGGGCTTTATAGTGTAATTTATTGATGACTGAGCAGCCTGTGTTCAGAGCTGGAGATGTAACTATCAACAATCACAAATACTATGTTATGCAAAAGGATTTGTTTGTGAAGAGAAAGCTCAGCCAAAAGGTCTTGATTGCTGGGCTTTCTGGTACCATTTTGTGTAACTAAAGGTCTTTAACTGCAACCAGTAATTTGTCAGTAATTTGACGAGTTATCTAACAATGCTATACCTCAGTGGAGATCTTCTTAATTTTTGGTCCCTCTCTAGTAAGGAAAGAATTTTTTTAAAGAGTTGGAGTTAAAAACATCAGTGGCTATCAAAAGGTCTGTTAACTCATCCCAGGCTTCCTCTTTTCTCAGCCAGCAGCTGACTATAATCCTCCAAACATTCATATCCACCTTTCTGCACAGTCTCCTGTTCTCCAGAAACTGTCCTCGATTCCTAGGAAGTTTTGACTCAATTTGTCACTGTGGTGCTTCCATATAAGCAAATTTCAGTATCAAATAACATTTAATAGTATGTATTTAGTTAACTACCGCTACTTAAAAGATAAATGAAATGTATGTACAAAACAAGTAATCCATAAATTGAACTGAAGCTCATCAAACTTCAGGGCACTGGTCAAAGGAGTCCACGCATAGGTTGTGTTCTCTTCAATCCCCTCAGTAACAGGGGTGAATATTGAAAGAAATAGGATAACTGGAGCAATTAATATATGGCTTAGATGATGGTGCTTTAGGTGGAAATTTACTGTTTTGATCATGGTGGAGTTTACACAGCATCAACATCATCTGACAAGCAATGTGGTCCACCTGCGTCTGACAGAGCGCAGGGCTGATTGAGAGGCCTTTAAATTAGGTTTGAAGGGGGGTGGGAATACACCCAGGCCTCCTGGAGAAGAGCTGAGGGATGTCATGTCAGTGTTGGAGCCCGCCTGAAATGCATCTACACCAGTGCATACACCATGGGTAACAGACAGGAGGATCTGGAAGCCATGGTTCATCAGGAAACTGGTATAGAAGTTGCCAGCCCAGAAATATGGATGGCTCTAACAACTGGAGTGCTGCAATGGGTGGTTATAAGCTCTTTGGAAGAGATAGGCAAAGCAGGAGAAGTCATGAGGTGGTCCTGTATGTTAGGGAGTGTTTTGATCACATTGGCATCTAAGATAATGATGAAAAAGTGAGTGGTTATCCATAGAGATCAAGGGAGAGATCAGCAAGATGGGTGTCCTGTCTGTTACAGGCCACCTAACTGGGAAGGAGAGGCAGATCATCAAGTCTACAGTAGGCTGGCAGAAGTCTCACAATCTTTGTACTTATGAGGGACTTCAACTTGACAGATGACTCCATCAGTGTTACTGTGTTTAGGACTTTGAGAACAGAAGAAAAGTAATATGAGGATAGATAATTTTCAGGATGGGATAGCTAATAACTGTAGATCAATTACTGCCCTCCTTTCTTAGATTTCATCATTCTAACCTAGCAGTCTCAATTTTTTTTAATTTTTTTTTCCTAGGAGTGCCTTTATTTTGTTACTCAATGACACTGCAACCTAGTGATTGAAAGAAGAGTTTGGGAAACGGATCATATCTTTAAAGCAACAGGTTGCAATATGCAAATTAATCTCTTTTTCAAAACATTTTTGAGGATAAGATTATGCTCTTATTTAAAGGTAAGAAGGCGGTTCCACTTTGAATCTGATTTTTAAGAGGAGATACAGAAAAATAAAATTAATCTACCGTCTGTTTTGTAAATGGCAAAGAGTATGCAATATTATGAAAAAATATATTCAAGCAATAGGGATAGCAGAAATGTGAGATCTGAGTATATTAAATAGCTGACATCTACATATAAGGAGAAATTCTTAAAATGTCGACTTCTGAGCACCTATACAGGCTAGATTCAAAGAGTAACTTTGAGAATATAGACTGTGAAGATTGGGAAGCTAATTGTTTAAAAACAAAACAAAAAACTCTAGATGTCCTAAAAAATTACCCTACATGCAAATCTTGCAACTGTTCTGACATTAATAGTCAATGTCCAAAAGATTTATCATGGTAGGGTACAGTCTTTACTGCATTTATTTGCATTGACTTATTAATTACTATTATGGATTGCTGCCTAATGTAGTGGTATGTTATTTCCTATTAATAATTTTGATAGCCTAATCAGTAGTCTATCTGTACTAAGCATTCCACACAAAACACAACTCAAGAGGGATAAAATATGAAGGGAGGGATTACACCACAGTGATAGAGTTGTACCTTAATTGTAGATGACTCCTGAAGCTACAATTCTACGGGAAAAGACAGAAATTCATACCTCTGGCAATATGAGGAAAAAAATGCTGAAATTCCCCTTTTGTAATTAAAACTTTGCAATATTCTGTTTTTTACCTTCAACAACCAGTTGAATTGGATTCAGAAGTCATTAGGGCACAATGAGGAGTCCAGTTCTGTTTTTGTAAGTTTTTATAGAGAAGTGAGTGTATTTCCTGTGAAAACCTAACCTTAGGGGCAATAAATAGAACTATTAAGAATTCTATTATTCCTTCATTAAGTTTCATGGTTTATCATTATCCAATGAACAGCAATATCTACCTTTATAAGGAGGTAGATATTGCTGGCAGCTTTATAAGTAAAGAGGAGTGTGGTGGTAAGAATAGAAAAATATAATTTAAGAATTCTTTTATTGTAATATAATCTGGTATTAGAAGAAAAAAGAAAAAAAAAAAAACTTAACCTGAAACAGTAAGAGCAACAAACCACTGGAATCCTATTATCTAGTTGAGAAAAATATTTAGGTAACTTCAACATCAACAGTTGAATATGTGAATAGTTCCTTAAAGAGTTGAGAAAAGGACATATTATTAAGACAGACAGAAGCTAAACACATAGAAGCAGAAACACTGCAGCTACTAGAGCTGCCCTCAATAGATTACGTATTCCTTCTAACAATATAAACCTCATCACTTGTGAGTTTGTTTATATGATTTATGCATTTTCTGCTTTTTTCCACTGTTACATGGTTCCCACAAATTGGGGTGGTAAAACCTTCTACCATTCAATCTCTTGAGTTATTAAAAATATTGTAGGAGTATTCTGTAAGGATTTTGTATATCTGTAGTTTGGAAGCTTTGAGTTTACATGCATGGAAGTATTCAAATTCATCATTATGATTCCCTTATCCCTAGTTCAAGAGTTTTACTACATTCCTGTATATGGTTGTAATTTCAATGATATAAAACCCATTCCTTACTGATGGCATAAAAGGAAATCTAGGTGTATGAAGATAAAGCAAATGGCTCATTAATACTTATGTAGCTGCAGTAATCCATTATTCCAGATTGTCTCTTTCCATTGTAAAACAGTTGACTGGGCACTGGAAGTGAAGACAAGTGTTTCCTCAGAGTGTGGGGCTTAACTGGATAGAATAGGCTGCAGTAAGTATCTAGAAAATTTTCAGAGTAATAGGAAAAAAAAGTCAAATTATTCAGATGCTGCATCTCCGTCCCTGACAGTCTTGCCACGCTGTATTACTTTAAGTATAAAATTAAGTGGACTTTATTGAATAAAATAGGGATTTTAAAACCTATTGAGAGCCAAACTTCTTCTACTCAGCTTATTTCTTACCCTTTTTTGTTAGGAATACTTCCTGAGTTGTTTTATTTGAAGTATAGAACAGGATTTTATGCATTTTTTAAATAATTCATAAAATCAAAATAAGTGCACTTTTAAAAAATGTGCAGACTAATTATCAAATTTTTACTATTTATGGAGGGAAATTCATCTCCCTTTAACCTTTTTAGCTGGATCTCTCCAACAATCAATGGATGGTTATTGAGGGAGGGATGGAATAGGATATCTATTCCAGAGGTAAATGCAGATGTGCAATCCTTGGGTGAACTTTTACTATTTTGATAGCCACAAATGATGAAGTAATCACCCCCATTTTGCAAACAGTATGGTTTAGTGGCTTTCCAGTACCATTCCTTAAGTTGTACTTGGCATCTGCTGCATCACAGATTCCCTTTGCTTCCAAGCATTCGGCCACACCTTTGCAACTGTTCCTCACCCCAATGAAGTATCACACCCCAAGATTCTTCTTAATCTGAAAAACACTTTTTCCTATAAGCCTGGTTTTTTTTGTTTAGAATGGCCATTTTTTTCCCTTGTTTTTAACCTCTGGTCCATTTTTCTGACTGTCCAGTCCCATACCATCAGATGTTAGTTTAAGTTTCCCTCAGTGAGAGACAGGCTAAGCTAAATTGAATTGCACTACATTTTCTATGACAAATGGACAGTTGCTGTGGATTAGGTACAAATGTTAATCTGAAATGTCTCTTTTATCCACTGAACTTCCAATGTTGAGAAAACTTGAAGGATAATTATGTTGAAGTTGTGTAGACATTATTTTTCCCCTTGAATATGAAAAAAATATTCAATTATGAGAGGGGGGAGATTTTATTCCTTTAAATTTTCTAATAAATATCTACTGCTTGGGCCTAAACTTGAATTGTTAAAAAAACCTAAAAATTAAAGCAGAAAATCAACAAACAGTTAAAAGTAAACATGTGTCTCCATTACGCAGTATGGGTTATAAATATACACAAGGTGGTATCTTTGAATTTGTCTAAATTGTATAAAGAGGACACTAAAGATGGATCAGATATCCAATTTAGGGATCTTCTGGTTGACAGAATAATTGCTTGTTAATTAGACATGGTATTATCCAAAGAGATGCAACAGGTAGTCAGGTCTTTCTTGAAGGTGAAATGGCTACTGCTACCTCCCTAGGAGTACTGCATGACTCATTATTTTTTCAGCACTGAGGCTAGATGTGCATGCACTTCATCCTGAAGTAAAACTTAACTTCTCTTACCAGACCTATTTCGATGTATTATGTGTGTACAATGGCAAATAACGAATAGTTATACTTCAAATTAGCAATGCAGAAAAAGTCTTCAGTTGTGCAACCAAATCTTTAAAACAATCCCTGTTCCCACTCAATCTCCCTTATTTTAATTACTTTCCCGGTTTTACTACAACTACTTTGTATTTATGTTATTATTAATAAATTTAGTGGTTTTCTAGCTACTTCTGTAAAATACCTTCAGGTGCATGAATTAATCAACATGCCAGTAAGAGAGACAAAAAGCCTTCCTATTTTATGGATGATAATTCTGAATAGCCGAGGAACCGATTTAATTTAAAAAATACTCATGAAGCTTAGGGGGAAAAGTGAGCTTAATCCCTACATTGCTGATCTTCAAGCCCAACAATGTAGCTGACAAGTATGCTGTAATCTTATTCAGATTTTAACTTTACCTTGCTTTAAGTGGACATCTTAGGTCATTGCTTCATTTACAGATTAGGTTGAGGCTGGAAAGTCATCAAGGTCATTTTGTTCAAACCCCACCTCTGTTCTAGATGGTAAGCCATCTAGAGATAGCTGCCCAGGATTATGTCCAAATGGCTTTTGAATACCTCCACAACATCTCTTTGTATCCTGTATGTATGTTCATAATCATCACAGTTAAAACTTTTCCTCTAAGTTCAGATGGATCCCCTTGTGTTTCAGTTCATGCCACTGTAACAATCAGAGGCAATGGGCACAATTTTCTTGTATTTACAAACTGTAAATTTCACAGATCTAGATCATTTCAGCTGCGATGAAATGACACATAATACCCAATGAAGTTGTATTTTCTTACTCCTGGTCTAAATTTGGTCCAGTATCTCCAGGAGCATCCTTTTCCTCTCTTATGATCTTCACTAGAGAAACTAATCACTCTATTCTATAGTCACTCTGTCTTGAATTCAGATATCAAAGGAAAGAAATACTGAAAATTACTATGGTTTACAAATCTTCCTTAAATTAATTACATAGACTATAAAAAAAAAAAAAAGATTCTTTTTGTTGTCTACAGTTAACATACAAATGTAAAGTAATAGGCAAATTTAATACACATACCTATTACAGTACCTAAGATAAATATCAATGCATTTTAAAAATACTCGGGGGAAAAAAAAAATCATCTTCATTGATGTTACAGCAGATGGGTTTCTGCAAAAGATAAGAGCTCAGTTGGAAGCAGACCAGAGGCTATTTTTGACATCCTTGTTAGAGGGACAGATGATGCCACACTAACTCTTTAACTAAAATTCACTTAGCCTTGAGTGATGTTTAGTAAAAATCAATTTGGAGTTCAAAAGAGTTCAATGAATGTATTTTATGTACGTGTTCAAGGTTAGAATTCTAGCTTGTCCTTTTATGTTGTGAGCTTTCCGTTGAAATGTATAAATTCAATAGTGAAGAATTTAATACTTGTGGTGTTAGATGCTGACCTTTATGCAAATATTTACCAGAAAAAATTCAACGCTCTGCCTTGATACTGACATTGTTAATCTTCATAAAAATTATTTTGAAATATATCTAAACTTTGAAATCTTTATTAAAATGAAACTTTACTATAATAGAAGTATTTATTAATAGAAATGCTTATTTGTAGCAGAAAACAGCAAAAAAGCAAGAAAGAATGGTAGCTTCTTGAAACAGTTATGGCTGTCTCATCACCTTTATTGAGGGTACTATATCTGAATTATGTAGGTTTACAGGCTATCTGTATCCTGAATGTGAAAAGAGCTTTGACAAGTGATTTTTTATGAAATGTGCAAGAGCATATTTTCTCAGAGACCTTAATAGATTTATTACATAGGAGCTTCACATATTTTGGCTTATAACATATTCTATGGTTAAAGACATGTTATGACAGTATGAGCTGTTATTAATAATCTGTTTAATTTTGAAACACTAAGTGTAACAAAAATATAAGCAGAGGTCACTAGGTTTCAGTCAGGACTATTGAGATATGACTTAATGTTGTAAACTGATACGTTGGTAGTTTAGAGATTTTGGCAGAATACTAGAAGTACTTGAGGAAAGGGGGAAAATAATCTTTCCTTCCAAATTATTTCAAGTCAATGAAGCCTTGCCTATGAGCCTAAAGACAAATATTTTGGTTGAGTTTACTTTGATTGTTCTGTCATGTGAAAAGGGGAGATTTACTCAAACCCTTAGTGTTTGATTAGTCTGTCAGAGCCCCAGGAAATCCAAGACCCTTGTGCCCAACCATTCTGTCAATGTCTCACTATGGGGACCCTTCACTGAGCAATTCATCACATCAGAGGGTGGCTCAACCAACTTGTTCAGGATCATGCTCAAAGCAGAGAACACACCTTTTTTTGTGGCTTTCCACACCTTTACCCACTGCCAGTGACTGTCAGTGCCCTTGAAGGACTCACATTAACAGTGTACAGAACAATGCTCCTAATTAATAAAATTGTGACATGTTAAGATTCAAAGACTGCTGCTGATAGCATCTGATTGCAAAAACATGTTTAATGTAATATTTTAATTCAAAGCACTGTGCAGAAAAGCTCTAATACCCAAACTGGTGTGTGATCATCATTCGATGCTTACAGAATATGGTTCTTACCCAGTAGATCTTCCTGCAGGAGAGAAGACAAGTTTAGCTCATTGACTGATCCCAGAAGTTGTGATGGAGTCTTCCCCAACTCTTCCCCATTCCTAATTCACTTTTTAACTATTTCTTTGTTTAGGTGAAGCTTGACTGACTTTAGCCATACCTCTTACCCATTCCATCCCTTAGTGAGTATCTCACTGTAGTACCTGAGATAACCTTGGGAAGAGGCATGCATCTGGTCCATGGAGAGTGACTTCACCACAGCTGCTGATTCAGCAGCAGGTTTTTTGAAGTATGTTAACAGCAAGAGGACATGAAATGTAAACATTGGACAAATATTTGTTGGGAAGCGTCATCTGCCTAATAGGGATGAAGAAAAACTGAAGGCATTCAATGCTTTTTCTGTTGCAGTCTTTAACAATGGTAGCAGAGCTTGGACTCTCCGGTCCTGAGCTGGAGGATCATGGTTTGTGGGAACAGTGGCTCTCCATTTGCCAAAACTGAAATTGCAAGGAACTGGCTGTATCGACTGAAAGTTCACAAGTCCATGGGATTCATCCCAGCATTCTGAAGGAGCTAGCAGATGTGTGTGAGGTTTCACGGGGCTCTGGGTGAAGAAGGGACTGAAGGGCAGAGCTCAGAGGGCTGTGGTGAATGACTGGTCACCAGCGACGTTTCTCAGCATGCAGCTCCAGGGTCAGTCCTGTTCAATCTGTTTAGCAATGATCTGGATGCAGCAATGGAATGCAACGTTAATGAGTTTGCTGATGGGCCCAAACTGGGCTGTGGGCAGAGATGGGGGGAGCCACAGAGACCCGGAGAGCGGGAGTGAGGGCCAACAGTGCACTCAAGACCATGACTTTCTGCATTTAATAAGCTGAAAGTTTACATCATGCTGCTTTACCATTCAAAGCGTGTGTAAGATGTAATAAGCTTTTAAAACTGAATTTTGCAGGGAGTACTCTCTTAAAATCATACATTGAAGAAGCAATAGTACAACTTCCCTTAGTTTTTTCATTAAATTTTTAGTTGTTTCATTAAATGTTATATAAAAAAAAATCTAAGTTTTAAATTTATTCATAAGTTTTGACTTATTTTTTCATAACTCATATGTATATTTTTTTGTGCTAGGATATCTGTAAAGTGAAATATGACAGTACATGCCATCTCTGATAGCTATAGTTGACTCACTTTCATAAAAAGTTGCATAATAAATTGCAAAAACTTGGCTGCGCTAAGCTAAAGATTGCCTTCTGTAGGAGAAACTGTTTTGTGAATTCTAATAACTAATAAAAAGTAATGTAAAATCTCTTTACAAAAATTCAACAAATATAGTTGCAAAAAACACTGCTTGGAATATGTATAGTATAAATTAAAAAAGAGAATTACAAACTGGGCTCATAATGACAGACAAGATAAATAGAACAAGCAGTATTTATTTACTTTCGACTTAAATTAAAAAAAGAAAAGAAAATAGCAGCTTTATTTACAGAACTCTTCGTTTGAAAATGATTCATTATTGTTAAAGTCTTTCACATTTTAAAAAATATTTTGAAAAAAACATTCAAAATTTTCTTTTGTAAAAATTTCACAGTATCCAGCACATCTTTCCTTGTAAATATTATGGAAGAAAATTATGAAGGAGATAATAAAATTACATACTATAATTAGATATGAGACTTCTTCCAGTGTTTTTTGAAATTTTTTTTGTGATTAACACTACAAAAATACATATTGTTTATTTGTTGCCCACAGGATAACATAAGTAAACACCATGTAAAATTGCTTGAGAGATTTTTTTTAATTTTTTACAGAAAAGTGGTTCAAGGGAAGAGAGCCCTGAAACCATATTAATTCTTGACAAGCAAGTAATATCAACAAATCTTTTTGAATACTTCCATAAATGGCTTTTTTTTTCCCCTATTTAAAAAATGGCAACCAAAATCTTATTGTAAAATAAGAGGTAAATAACTGAAGAAATGAGCAAAACTGTTAAATGACTCCAGAGATATAAAGTAGTAACCTGGTCAATTGAAAAAAATTAACCCCACAAAATGAGGTTGAGGTTTTGAGATAAACTAAAGTTGTTTAAAATTTCTGTTTCATAGAAGCTGTTTTAAACAAACATTCTCCATCAAGGATCTGAAATTTGTGGTTATTAGATAGGAAAACTTTCTATCAGAAGCACTAGTAGAAAAATAGTAAGTTAATAACTGAAAAGGAAGAGCAAGACAATTAATTCAGCTGGTAATTGAATGAGGTAACAGTATTAAGAACAGTATTTGCTCTGTATGAAATTTACACCTTTATTAACAGTAAACATGAAGTTTATGCACCAGTTAAACTGCATACAATCCTTCAGAGAAAGGATTTAGTTTGGAGAGCAGTGGCCCATAACCGATCTGGGTCAGTTTTATTCCTAGAAATAATATTTGGACAACTAGTAGTGTTCACAAAATACTTACAAACTTGCAATATTGAAAATGTATGCTGCAGGTACTTTGCTACCTGTTAGCATCCCCTTCTATGGGTTATTCATACAGTAGTCTTTATAGAATGCTCAGCCGATTTGAAGGACCAACAGATCATCTTGTAACAAACCACACCTAATAATTAAGGATGACGCTGAATAACTGCAGTACTCATCACAGCTAGTTGTTGAATGTTACACTGAGTTTGTTTTCACAAACCAGTAGAAATTTGCAAATAAGTCTGTAAACATGGCTAATAAGCCTACCTTATCAGAGTTTTATGTCTCTTCACTTTTCTGTCTTTTTTCTTTATTTTGTTGTGACTTTTCTGTGAAACAAATGATTCAGAGTTTCAAATATTTTCTTTTCTCTGGACAAGAAAATAAATAACTTTGTAGTCTAAAAATCAGTAGTACCTAAACTGGAAATTTGCATTGTCTATTTGAAGTTCCACTGACATCAGCACACTCTTGTCTTTGAGTAATTCAACATGAAATATTGTTTCAAGCATTGTCTGACATTCTGTTTACACACTCTACTTTTGAACGCTTGATTAATTCAGTTCATCACTTTGTGTCCTGCTTAAACTACAACTATTTAGTCTTTTTTTCAGTAATAATATATTAATATAATAAGTTTTATATAATTACTTAATATAGTAATAAGGACTTCAAAATAAACCTTTTCTTCTAGAATATCTTCATATTCAATTTCACAGCTTAATATCAAGACTAGGTTGCCTGTGTAAAATCTGGTAACTTAGAATAAAAGATAGTGTCTTAGCAGTTATCAGTATTTTTAGACCACTTTATAAATTGATTTGGGTTTTGGTTTAGTTAGGAGTTGGTTGATTGGTCGGTTGGGGGGGTTTTGTCTGGTTTTGTTTGTTGTTGCTGTTTCTGGGTTGGCTGGGGTATTTTTCTACTTAGACATACACAATTATAGAACAATTCAAGTTTAAAGAGATATCTGGAGGTCATCTTAACTTGCCTACTGCTAACAGTATCTCTGGGTAATGAATATAGTTGAAACAATATCAGGTACAACATTTTCAGGTACATTTCCTTCAATATTCTGTCCAGTAGTGAGTCTTCAAGTGGGGACCATAAGAAATTAGACAATTACAGTATTTTTACATTTGATTCTAATGAAGATTCCTTTTTGTAGAATAAATCCTAATACGTAGCTTCATGCTTTGGAGTTTTTGACTGAATAAGAAAAAAAAAAGATGTTTTCTAACCACAGCCAATCAGGGTGTACTTTTGCAACTGTCTGTAACGTTAATGCAACTGTTTGAAAGTCCATAGAGAGAGTTTCTTACAGATATTAACCTAAGTCTACAAAGCAGGTGCAGATTTATCAGCATTTCAAGAGGTCTTAAAATTTATCATTTTATGAGTTTCAAGCTCCCAGTGTAACACACTTGAAAGGAAGAGCCTTTTCACTTTGAGTTCTGCTGGGAGGCAAAACGCACGTATAATGCTGCTGAAGTGTGTGTGCACCCAGAAGAAAATAATAGGACAAATTCTATTTTTAATACACAAGCAGACACCAGTTCATGACCCATTAGAATTCAAGCAGAGACAGGTCAAGAAAATGGAAGAGAAATCTCTAGAAGTGGTGACATATACGGAACTATGTTCTACTCCGAAAGTTCCCAGGGCTGAAAATAGCTGGAGGTTGGAGTACTAAGGAGCGGGGGGGATGGACACCATCCTTTTATCATTACTCTCTTTTTTTTTACCTTCCCAGGCACTATTTTCATCTCCACTGGAAGGATAGTACTCCACTTGATACTGAGCAATATGAACATTTATTCTACCCCTGTGTGGATGTCCTTATGTTATAATACAAAGTAGGATGATATTATGTGAAAATTATGTGAATTAGTCATGGACAGTTTAGTTTATCATAGTAGAACACTAGTTCTTTTATGATTGAGGTACTTTTGTTTGTGATGTGTAATGCTTAAAAATCCACACAGTAAGTTTATCATGAAATGCATTCTGTCTTGAAGTAGTTTGAGAAGGGTAGGCAAGGCAGAGGGAGTTCAGCATCATTCAGGAGAATGAGTGCTTATAGAGTGATAGCTCATCCCTGAGACAGCAGTAACCAGTGCCCTGTTCTTCTGCTTGTTTTACTCAGCTGTCACTCCTTATGCTTCTCTTCTCTCTTTCCCTTTCTGCTGCTGATCATGGAGCTCTTCCTACAAAAAAAAAAAAAAAACAAAAAAAAATCCACAAAAAAATTAAAGGATATATCATGAGAGAAGGAGAATGTGTAGAGAGAAAAAGTAGGGTTGCTCACCATACTCAGCAGCCCAAGACATAGACTATGTCCCTTTCGGGCTGATGCATTCCTCTGGCCATACTGCCTCCTAGACCTTTTTGCCCTTGTTTTAAACCCATCTACCATTTATTCACTCTGTTCTCTTCCCTGCACTTAACTTACTGAGACAGAGAACTGTCCACTGCTGTGGAGTGGAAGAAAATTTGCTCAGGCTTCCTGTCTCTCTACTCATATGGTCTGTGCTCAGTATTTATTGACATTTGAGGATTTTAGAAAAGCTTTCTGAAATACAGTTAACAAGCAGGTTTTATATCGCAAATCCAAACTATTTACTGTCAAAAATTCCAGGAAAACTGAAAGAGGATGTAGAAGATAAATGTAGATGTAGAAGATAAATTGACGTTCTAAGGCCCCAGTAATACGGCAATGAAAAAGGCCACAGGTTTGGTTATAATTTATTACAGGCAAGTGTCAAACATATTCTTCTAGAACAGGTAGTAAGGAATTATATCTGAGCTTAAGCTTCTGTTAAGAAAAAAAAAAAAAGCATGAGTATTTGTTCTTTGAAATAAACCCTGCTTGTTCCTGGAAATAATACATATGTGGTTTCACATATTTCTACAATTTTGAACTTTATCAGAAACCATAAAAGAAATTCTGATGGAAAGTTTTGTGTCATGAAGGCTGTAACAAATAGCAAATTGCAACATGCTACTCCACTTTGGTTTTGATAATAGATTTTAATTAAGTGGTAGAGTATCCATGAATTAACTTTTTGTCTGGGTGTTCTGAATCTACTTTGTATTTTTTTTCCCAATGCAAAGCCTTTATATCATGCCTTATAAAAACAGGTTTTACTATTGACCAGAAAAACGTTTTAAAATTCTAGAGCTTCAATAGTCCCTTTCTCAATTTTCCGCTTCCTCATAGATTAATTCATATGTGCACCCACAGACAAGCATTTGCATGTCTGTCATTATTACTTTAGCTAGCCTAGAAATAGTAAAAGTTCACTATGGGACTTACTGCATGTGAACTTAAAACTGAATGGCTGTACAGTTCTACAAACTTCTGGGCTCCTTTCAAATATATGAATTGCATTCATCTGGTAAGTTGTGCAAATTTTTGCAGTGTAATGAGACGTAAGCTAAGTTTTTCCACCAAGTAAACAGCTGATGAGCTTAAATATCGCTAATATTTCTTATCTTCATAGAAAAATATATGCAAACAAAGCAAGAAAATAAATTCAAAAAAGTACACTTCAGCAGTACCCTCAGAATAAGATTTTCTTTTTGAAAATTTTTCTTTTTTCTTTTTCTTTAAAAATAAAGAGCAGTCGTATAAGAGATGAACAAATTGCTTTCTGATTCTTTACGAAACACAGTAACATTTTTTACTTTTCTGCTTGTTTCAGAATACCATGGAAAATCAGAAGTTTGGACAAAGTGTCAATTTGGTACACTCAGTGATTTTAAACATAGGAAAAAATTTCTCCCAGAAATTTTGAAGTGAATTAGGGGTTCTTCAATATAAGACCAAAATAAAGTCCAAAAACATTCTAGAATGTCACTAACATTGTGACTAACTTCTTGAAAAAAATATATGGGTAAAAATAATGTTTGCTTGATTGTCAACTGAGAAGCCACTTTTTGACAAATGAGAAAGAGGTAGAAAGTTTAAATACAGGCCTCCAAACCCATCTTGCTCATTGGTGTGAGAAGATCTGTTCACACTAGTTGTGAAAGGCATTTGTCTCTGATTTCAAGATTCTCGCAGAAAAGAAAGGTAACACCACAGTGACACTGGATATGAAAACTTGAAAATATTTTTTATTGTTTTGTTCTGTTTATGTTTACACAGAAAATCCATACAGAAGTGAATAATTCTAACTTGGAGGAGAGTTGAAATCATGCATACTAAGGCCAGGAGGCACACACTGAAAGGGAGAAAGCAAACAGTTAAAAACCAACTAGCAAGAGAGTAAAGAAAATGAATTATAAGTGAGTTATAGACTTTATATAGTCCAGTTGCTAGTAGACTTGAAAAGTATTTTAATCTCAAATAACTGTTGTACACACTAAAGTTGCTCTCTGGTCTTCCTGAGGTCAATACAGTCCTCATAATCATGACAGAAATCTCATGTCTCCGTATGTTTAATGTAAAAATGAGACTTGGGCTTTTGGCAAGAAAAAAAAATCTGTCATGTTTCTCATAGGAGGCAAGACTGGCAAAGTCTCCTGACTTAGATTTTCTGACTCGGATGCGTGAAGATGACAATGGAGAGATTGTGTAAAAATTGTATTATACAGTTCTGAGGTGACATGGGGGAGTTGCAATAATTTTTTACACGTTTTGCATGGATTACTTTCTATGTGATGTGTGTTACTGAGAGTATGAATAAAAATACTGGTTTAAATGAGAATGAGACTGATTATTCCAAAAATACTTTGTTCCTAAGTCTTTGTTTCTCAAGGCATAACAAAACTGCGTATTTATTAGCAGAAAACTTGTAAAAATCACATTAAAATAAAGAGCTTATAAATTGTTTCCAGAAGACTGAACGAGATATAGATCTTGCTTATTTGTAGTAATGTTGTGGCAACAACAACAGCAACTATAATACGTCAAATTATTTCCAACACATTAAGCAAACAAATCATTTATATAGACTAGAGCAAGTAAATAATTTATATATTTATTGTGCACAGAACAGCAGTAAACTGTGCCTAAGAGCCCTGTAGTGAAAAGCACATCACACTGTCTAAATCCATAAAACAGGACTTGCAGGTTGAACATAATACACAAAGATTTAAGATGTGTTCTGAATCACATCTTTAAAAAGAAGGAGAATATCTAGCCTCATGTTAAAGAAGAGTCACAGGAGAACCAAGGGTCTTAAAAGGTATTTTGTTGTTTCAAGTGGTTTGAACTGAAGACATTTATTGTGAAAATTGTGTTCTGCTATTTACTGCACAATGAACAAAAGGGCTAGAGCCTTGTCACTGAAACAGCATTAAACCGGAATAAATTCAACAGCTTGATAGGTAGCGAATGGAAGATTTGACACTCACTTAGACGATATATCATTTCCTCCTCTTTATCAGAATGAAGAAATCACAGTTTTGGGTTCCAAAAAGAATCCCATTGTGGACACATCTGCCAGCTTGGAAAAGGTGATGAACTGTTTATAAAATGGTAGTTTCACAGCTGGTATAACCCCTAACCATAGGTAGAATGCCTTTTAAAGGCAGTTAACCTTAAGGTGGTTTTCACTTTCTACACCCACGTAAGTTCTGGTGTCTTTACGTTTGCAGTGGAGAAAGACATAAATTACAGAAAGTACTTGTACTGATAATAGACCTGTGTCTTAATTGAATGTCTGTCTCACATTACACTACTAGAGTACTAAGGTAACCCCAGCCTTTTTATTCCTTTTTCTTGGGGTGTGGGTAAGCTAGTGATCCATGCTCTTTCTCTTTCTAATATTTTCCTTATTGTATCTATCTTGAAATTCTCCATTCAGAAACTGTAGACCTACCTTCTAATTTCTACAGTAATATTAAAATACTGCTTTCAGGTGAAACAATTTTTTTTGGTACTTGCTAGTACATTTTCCAAAATCAAAGGTGAATGTGTACATTTAGGAAAACACCTCCTACCTTAACTGACACATATTTTTAACAGAATTTTTTTTTTAATACCCAAAATTTTTATAATATCTGTAATCTGCTTTTTATTATTTCTCAAGTTTCCCAATCATGGCTTTGTTTTCAAAAGTGAGGGCTAAAAACAATATTTACCATACTGTGATATAAGAAGCACTAGACGACATTGGATATAGCTTATAATACAGAACTACTTATGATGGAGAGAATATTCACTTAAAAATTGTTTTCTTTCTAGTACCTGAAACAAAGTTTTATATATATATATATATAATATATATATATATTTACCTATTGGTATATATAATTATG
>VXBQ01007566.1:450286-602228 GCA_013400175.1 Phainopepla nitens | reverse complement strand
TATAAGAGTTATAAAAGAATCTTACAAGGTTACAAGGGAGAGAAACCGATATATTTTTATCTGGAAAATAAACATAGCACTTTCAGTTTTAAATTACTACATTTCAAATAATATTGCAGTACAAAGTAGACAGCTGAGAAAAAGAAATTGAAAATAAATTATTCCATCCAACAAAAAATACACTCTCAATAATTATATTTTGGAAAATTGCTTTTCAGCTCAGGATTTATTTTTAGAGCAATCTGACTTATGGATTTCATGCCTTTTGTAATATTTAACAAATCTAAAAGCTTATCCAAACTCTGGTCATTAAAAAAACATGTGAGTTAATAGCTCAGTGATCATAAAGCTGGTTTATAATTTTTTATTTTTTAACTTGAATAAAGAACATTGTTAGTCAAGAGTCATTTTAATTTTAAGCTAACTTCTTTTAATTATGTTAGAGTGAGCTAAATTGCAGTATCTAGCAGGATTTCTTGACAGGAAGATGCACTTGCATTAAAAAAAAAAAAACAAAAAAAAGAAAAAAATAGCTTCATCTTCAGAACTCTTCTTCTAAGTGGAAGAGATAAGGTTTTTCAAAAAATTAGCCTTCAAATTATATCAAGTTCTTGAATTCCCCAATTTTGTAAATCAATCTTTTTAAACCCCCGTATACAACAGCATCATAGTATTTCCACAATGACATGATCCTTCATACCCTGCAAGAACTGTTAATGTTCAATAAATTAAAATAGGCAGTCTCTTGAACACTGAAGCATTATTAGTTCACCACAGGAGACTGAACTCCTCCCTATGCTTTCTCTATAAATGACTTCTCTTGGTTACTGTTTGGAATTAACATTTCAGTTACAACCAGATTTTTAAACAGATGTTAAACAGATAAGAGAAAGAGCAGATCAAATATGTCACATACTGTTCATTTCAATGTAAGAGGCAGAGATAATAACTCTTTCCTCAAATTATCAACAGTATGTGGTGGTATTATGGAGAATTTTAAAAAAACCATCCATTTTAGTCACTACATATGGTCTTAAATAAGGTACAGTGTTCAAGATTTTGTTTTGTAACTGTTTTAGCTAAACTAACTGATCAAAGTTTGAAACCACACAAAGTGAGATGAACTCAGTGAAACGTAATTGATTATTTTATTTATAATGCAAGTACTTAAATATTTGCTTATGTGCCATCTTGCTTTCAATGGACTATAATTTTTTTTACATTAAAAATTCAGTATTTCAGTAAAAGAACTTGTGATATCAACAATCCTGTTTAGTTCTATTTAAATGATTGGTTAAGCTACACCATCCTAAAGTAATTATACCAGAAAACTGGATCCTGGTAATCAGCATCTTCATGATTGAAGATTTATTTTGTCTAAAGTACATGTAAGCACTCAATAATAAAACAGTCTAATAGTTGACTGATTTATTTAAAAAAAAAAATAACAAAGCAAGTTTTCATCTGAAGAAGACATTTATGACACAATTTAGCATAGTATTTTTCAAATGAAAATCACCAAAATTTTGATCAGCATGGTGGCTTAAACCAATACAACGATTGTATCATTGTATCATAACTTCTGTGACTTTTGGATGAGTGTATACTTCTTTTATATTTATATATATATATGCATGAAAGTGATAAGACTACACATTCAGGCACAGCACGAATTTTAAAGGTGGGAAGAAAATTTATTTACAAATTATTTCAGATTCCATTTTGAAGTAGCATGACATACAAGGAAAAAAATAGTATCATCCCCACAGTACGTTTTTATAGCTACATATATAACAACTATTCTTAAGTGTACTAACAGACTTCGAAAAGGCAGTGCACACACACAAAATTTTTTTTATGCACAATATAGAAGATGACAAGTGAATAAAGGAAGTCCTATATAGTGTATAATCTGAGAACTAAGGGCTTCAAGGGGGAGTTTGAATCACAAAATGTTGAAAAAAAACCATAGAAAATGAAATAAATCAGTCCGAATACATAAGCAATCTTGCTTTTAATAGACTTTAATATACACTACATGTCAGAAAAAATGCAAAGGGAAATATCAGATTCTATGAAGTCCAAATGCCTGGGCAATAATCACTCAATCAATCGATCAATCAATCATTTAACTATCCAAAGAGCTCAGATGCCTATAGAATCGCTTTTACATAGTGCCAAATACATAAATGCTTTGGGCAAAATCGTACAAAATCACATCAACCTACAACAAATAATGACCTATTTCAGGCAATTAGACAATAGTATTTGTTTCTTTTTTGTTTCAGAATGCATAGAAACAAAACCACTTTTCTTTTAATTCAAACCTATCATAAATTTTTACATCGTGAAAAGCTGCTACTCTTTCCTTCCTAAAGAACATTTAGTTAAATGGTTTATGTGGTCAAAGCATAGTAAATGCTAATTATTTCCCCTATATACACATAGAGTTCTGTTCAAGGAAGTTTTAAATAAAATTAATCCAATGGGAAAGTTCACCTTCAGATTTGTTTCTAATACCTGATAAGTTTTGAAAATAATCAATAGCTTCTGCTGTTTCCCACTGTGAACATTAGTTACCAGAGCTGCAGCAAAAGCAGAGCAATAGTTGTGTGAAAAAAGCATCAGTTTTCAGAATTGCTTCTACTAACCTCAAAGAAGAGCTTCAGGTTTGTAATGATAAGATGAATGCCAACAGTAACTGAAAGAAGCTTCAAAAGAAAGTCAAGGAGCAATTTATAGCCCAAATGACTTGCAATTACTTCTTCTAGCCAACATGTACAGAAAGGTTGCTTGTCAGCTCCCCAGGAAATGCTTCTGACCTATTAATTTGTTTTTTTTACCTGTACAACCCATTTTCTACTCTTTTCTTCACCCGACACCCATGAGATATTAGAAGAACTAACAAGTGACACCCTCCTTCCCCTCCTCCCTCTGTCCCTCTCTCCCTCTGTTCCTCTCTTCCCCTCCTCAGATCTTCTTGTTTCTGCCCTGGAGTAAGGAAAAAAAATGCCATCATTGTTATTTTCTGCATTATAAAGTAGAAGGGTAAAGTATTGAAATGGAAGAATAAGGTTTTTCATTTGTGAGTTGTGGTGGATAGAAGGGGTCAGTACAGTATTATACTATTCTAAAATGAAAGAAAGCAAATGGGTGAAATAACCACTATAAAATAGAGTGGTAGATCTAACATGAAGAACAGAGGCTATAAGAGAGCAAAACAAAGCATTGGAGTTATCAGAGATGGATAAAAATGACAGAAGAAGAGTGGATAATAGAATCACAGTTTAGAGGGACACAAAATTTGAATAAAACTAAAAAAAATGGCAATGAAATAGAGAAAAGAAGAGAAGACAAACAAAGTGTAATTGTGTTAGGTAGACTCAAGGCAAACCAGTTTAGCACTATGACCATTCAAGACTTTGATCTAGCTGGAAGTATCTTTGTTAGTGTCCTAACTTCATGCGGGAAAAAAAAATGGAATAAAAGTGTTTTATGCCCTATAAGAAGGCTAGCTCAAAGTCTTAAGAAACTTCCCTTGCAGTTCATGTAATTTTTAGAAGAGGATAAAAGTTGGTTTTAGTCTAAGGTTGAAAAGTTCTCATGCAACAATAAATCTAGTTCTCCTGCAATTCAAAACCAGGTGATAAAATTTTTGAGTACTCTTGTAGGCAGGCTCTTGTTTTAGTTTGCTTGCAAATGGCATTAATTAGTTGTAGGTTTCAAAACTAACAGTATTTAATTGGCAGTCCCAATGCTGGGTTTAATGCTGTCTGCTAAACATACAAATATTGTTGCTGACAGAATTGTCCTAGAAGACTATTTATGCAAAAGTCATTTCATGGTAAGGTTAGACTTATTCTTTTGAAGTAGTGCAGAAGAGTTTGACATCACGCACAGTTGCTGATGGGCAAGAAAAACACAGAGAAAACGGAAACAGGGAAAACATCCATGCTGTATTTTACAGGGAAACTTCAACAGCCATCAGATAGCACTGGGCCTGTATTAGCTCCAAACTCAGAGGCTTTGTGCTCTAACTGTACTGAAGATTGGTATCTTGCACCAAAGAAGGTGGGGAAAAAAGTGACATGATATGGCAAAGATAGATAAGTCCCAAAATTCAGTTACTGGCTGTGGCTAGGGCAACTGAGTTTCTAGAGCAGGGAAATGCTGTTAGCAGAATCAGCTTGAGCCGCCACTAACCAGTAACCACATCCACAGGAGTTGGTGCAGTGAGCTATAACTAAACAGTCCCTGGACTTGCATTGACCAAGGCAGTATTTATCCTTCTAGCAGCAGCCAACGATCTTGAGTGAATTCTTTTCTTGTCGCTATCATTTCTTTCTTTGCCTCCTCATAACATGTCTCTTTGAGTGGCCACAATACCTATTTTTAATTAACTTAAGCTTTTATTTTTGCTGATAGGTAATATAGTACTGTCTCCCTTCTACAGAGGACATTTAGATGTCTCTTCCCTGCAAAAATGAAACTTATGTTTAGCTGAATCTTTGCAGAACTCTGCTTGTGACAAGTCAGGCTGGACCCGGTGCTCATTGAAAAGACAGGTACTTATTCCCAATAGCAATGTGCAACGGTATTTTTGCTAGCTAATGCACATTCCTCCTTGCATGCTTATGAAAATCTACCATGCCTAGCATGCACTGGCACTGATTTCCAAGTACCCCAAAATCACAACAGAGAGTGGAGCAGGGAGTTTAAGCACTCTGTGCTACTACACTATTACTGCTACAGTAATGCAGTACAGACAGGAGAGTAACTGCAAAACTTCACAATTTTGATGATTCAGAACAGAGATTTGATTCCCAGAAACAATTTCTATTAAATTATTTTGATGTCTTTATGGTAAATATTACATCCAAATAGTGACCATAAGGTATAATCTCAATTTACCACGGTAAACTAGTTTTATTGAAGAGGTCATTCTAATGAAGAAGAAATCGCCTAAAGGTAGACTTTATAAAGTCACTCTCAGGTAGGTAAGAACTGGATTAAACTTTCAGAGATCTTGACTTGGCCAGTAGTAGTTGTTGTTAAAAATAAGCACAGAGAAATGAGTATTAATTAGAAGGTATGGTAGCATATAACAGGTCATTTCCAGCAAGTTAATTTCTGACAAATCAGCTTTTGCCGCGGGTGCAAGACCTTTTTTTTTAAAAAAATAATAACAATAAACAGTGAAAATGTGGTTTGCATACAAAAATATTCACAAAATAAAATAAATCCTTGTGTAGTTTCTTGTACTGATATTCAATGTGAACTGTCAGCCTGAAGTACTTATAGCCATTTTGAAAACTGGCATGAACTACCTGAAAAGAAAGTCAGACACAAAAAGCCTATTAAATAAATGTGTGTTGCCTGAGGTATCTTCATGGTAATCACTATAAAGCATATGTACTACTCCTAGGCAGTTAGCTGCCTTTGTTATAGTTAATACTAGATGTTTTGGAGTTTGTGAAACCAACCCCTTGAGTGATTTTTTTCCAGATACTTCAGTGGTTACAAGATACTTAATTAGCAATTACATCTTTTTTAGAGTCATTTAGCAATCCCAGCAATACTTATGATTTATACAAATATTATGGTGAACTGTTTTCTCTATAAATGAGATAACATTATGGAAAAATGACCATAAAAATAGCTACTTTATGGAGAAGGATATATTCTTAGTAGCAGAAATTAAACTTGTGTTTCAGGATCTCACCTTTCTTTTGGGCAATCTCTAATGTCCCTCTCCTACCTCTCATGAAGCTTAACTGATACAACTGGTGGCATATTTCTAATCACAAATAATTATGGAACTAGAAACTTCCCCAAGACAGAAATTGGTGAGTACGAACTCTGCTGTCTAATGGAGAATGGTTGAGATCACCATTTAGGACACTTCAGTCAGTTCTGAATTCCCTTAGAAATTTAAATCAAATAACAAAACTTTGATTACTTTCAGGACAAGATGGGGTCCTCAGAAATTTTTTGAGAGTAGTGAAATCCTTATGGCCATTAAAGTCTAACCTCAAAGGTTGCTCAGTATTTGGCTTCTCATTTTATTAACATTCTGTAATAAATGTCCAAGGAAGTATTTATATTTGCCGAAGGTTCATTTTATTTGGAATCTTCTCTCATACTGAATTTGACCTTCACAAGTTCTTTTCCATAAGTGGTGACCTTTAGATTAGCCTCCCGTGTAAAGAAGTGGCTCTGTTGTCTGAAACTGTTCATTCTTCACATTACCAATGCAAAAAATATATGAATAATTTTAAATATTGGTTAAAAAATACCCCACTTAGTTAATGTGCTCAAAATAAAATAGCATCTTTTCCATTATGTTCAAGGTCCCAAGAGTGTTCTTCATGATTTATTTCTTAAAAACCTCAAAAAATATGAAATGTTTGGTTACAAACAGATTTTTTTTTTCTTGTGTTTACCAGAAATATGAGCACATTTGGAGTGAAAACAAGAGTTTTATGAACAAAATTTCAACTTAGGTATTTTTCTGTTCCATTAAAAAGTTTATAATATTTTATCATTTCTTTATAAACATCTTCAGGTGCCAAAGAAACCAGAAAAAAGTTTAGTCTGAGAAATGTGCACATGTTGTTGAGTCAAATGTTGGCAATAATAACATAATAACATATTTAGAGTCCAGTCTTTAAAAAATATCACTTTAGAAATATTCCAATTCTGAATTCCCTTCTTTTTTCAAGAATCTTAAGTCAATAAGAAGTTTACCACTGTAAGTTCTTATTTATCCAATGATGTCTTTATACCTCATACACCTGAGGTCATTATTTTTTGGACAGTGCGGGTCTCAGACTGCAGCCTCTGAGGAGCTAAGGTAACAGGAAGCAATCTCCTATTGTCACGTACATTCAAAATAATTTCAGTGTAATACTCTGTTAAGCCCTCTCAGTTTCACTGAGCTTTGGGTTTGATTTTTATCTTTCTTTTCTTTATGTTTTCCTTTCCTTTCTTGCTTGCTTTCCTGTCCTTCTTCCTTGGTCCTGTTTCTGGTATCTTTGACTCATTACAAGCTGAACACAGTATCCAAGTTATTTCACTCAAAGGTTAAAAACCCTTGCAAACCTCTCACTCACAGAGAACAAAATGAGTAAGTTTCTGTCTATAAGAACCAGATTAGAGTTTTTTTGGTATAGAAAGAGTTTGCTTCTTGTTATAATTTTAAGATTGCTGAGAATACCTGATACTGCAGACATACCACATGCAAAACACTAGAGTAAATGTAGTCCTTCCTAATGAGGCTTGATAGATAAAACCATTTTTATTGTTTAACTTCTGACATATTCTGATATCTCTCTGAAGTTTTCCCCATCTTTTGGTTCTATAAAACTTTATTTTATTGAAAAAACCAGTGGTCACTGGTAAAACCACAGCTTTTTGGTTTCAATAAATCATTACTGTACTTCTGCTGTCACAGTTCTGTTAATCAGCTTCAAAGACTGCATTTGAAAATAGTCATGATTCAGTGTACATTACATCTATTGGTTTTTTACCCTTTATTTTAAATAAAAATCCAGGTGTATTAGAATGAATAGGTACAAAAGTACATAATTATTTATAATTAGGTTACTTGCTATTGCCACTAATATTAAAAATTAATTAGCTCTTAGCAACCTCTAAAATATAATTTCCTGCTCAGAAAACACTACAGTAATAAATTACCATAAATTTTGTTGGAAAACTTGTTTTGGGCAGCAGTCCTACTAAGAATTAGAAATGCTGAAAATCTCAATCTGAGCAATTTTTTTTTTAGTCAAGCAACAAATTTATTCCTCTTCAAAGACAAAACATTATGAACTTCTACTATTCTTTTCTTTTATAGACTTAATGATTCAAACACTCTGGATGGGTTTTTTTTGGGTTTTGAGAAAAAAACAGTTGCAACTAAATTAATTTTCCTATTTAAACTGTTGCTATCTAAACTCCCATCATACCTTTAACTATAAATTCCAGAAAGAATGAGGTGTCATTAATATGCTGCCCAGAATATTAAGCAAACCTATCAAGAAATTTAAAAACACTAAAAAATTAGCTTTTTTTGCTTGTTTAATACAAATAATTGTGACTATACCTATATGGACAGCCTGACACTAACGTTAATAAAGATGTTTAACAAATACCAGAGCAGAACTCTTTTTATTATACTGAATAAAAATGAGAAATTGTACTACATCCAGATTTTCTAAAAAAAATCAGAAAATTAATATTCTTTCTTGGAATATGGGTATGAAGAAACATCAGTGCTACAGATATTGATGTGAAGACGATGTATTATGTTTTTCATGGTACTTTGAGAGGATGGTAAGCCTTTCAGAGCTTTCTATTACTTTTCAAAGCAGAGTGAGTACATCAAGTTCTAGGACCATTGTGTTAGATGCTTTTAAATGGGGATCCAGGAAACCTGATTATTCTACAACACACAGTTTTATGGATGTAGAGAGCTTGCTAGTCTTGCCGCTTCTCTTCGCTTTGAGGTAAATTATAAGCCAAGAAAACAAAACGTACTAAAGACATTTTGAGTAGGAGCTTTTCATGCATCAGTTGCTGCAATTTCCAGAGGACTCTGTAAGATGGTAAAATGACCAGAAAAGATAGATAAGTCAAGGAAATTTCTCTTAGGACATGGTTTTAACATCCTGTGAGATCAGAAAACTCTTTTAACTGTTGAAATAGCGCCTCTGCCTACTCTCCCATTTAATGGAGAGTGTCTGCCTTGGATTTTTCAAAAAGAATTAGGCCATAAAAAATATTAGAACTTAAGAAGTATAAAATTGTAATATCATATTTCTCTGAAATTCTATCAAATCTCTGCTACTACTTGGAAATAGTTTATCGTATTCCTTTACTATATTGTAATATGCTGAAAGGGTAAATGATGACTGTTACTCAGCACATGAACTTTCTGCTTTTTCTCTTTTTGTTGTTATCTTTCAGTAAGATGGCCCTCTGGGCTTGTTTCAAATTCCAAAGAGAATTCCCCAGACAGGTGAAATCAACTGAATAAAATAAACTGAAACCTACTTTGTAGTGTTACCGTGGGGTTTGACTTAAGTAATGAACTGAAATACGAAGCTGCTGTGTTCTGCTTGCAGAACTGTACCTGAACTGTAAAGAAAGGTGTGACATATATCCGAAATACTAATCTAGATAGAAATCTGGATAGAAATTATAATGAAAACATTCCAGTTAAGGCTCTTTCTCTTTTAAGTATTTTATTGTCTTTTTCAGCACATACTGAACTCAATGCCACAGTTTCTTATCTTATATTTCACAGGAAAACATTAGCTTGATAAGGCACACCACAATCTAGTAAGAAATGTACAAATAACCTTTGATTCAAACAGATTCAGATTTAAATTCTTTAGGCATAGATTAAATCTGGGAATACAAGACTTTGGACTTTTTACATTCAGTCAGAAGAAATAATAATGATAATGATAATCAGGAAGAAATAATAATTTTAAAATATGTGGAGCAAAGTGAAATGTGGTCAAGAGAGCAAGTTTCTTCAGTGTAATTTTTGGTTTAAGGTTTCAAGTAATAGCTAAAATTCAAAATACAGCAAAATATGTAGATTCAGTACATGTTTCCACTTATATGTTTTACTCCTGTAGATGTTTCAGGCAAGATCATAGATACATAGTAGTGACCATCTCTTGACAGAAGAATGAACAAATATGAATTATTATTTTGATAAATTGAATAAAGAAGAAATTGAAGCAGTATGAGCATTTCTGGATAAATTTTTTTAAAGTAAAAATATATTTAAAAATATTTTTCATGATGCATTTTTGGACTAATTTGTGTATAATATGCAGAATGAATAAATCAATAACTACTTTGACTCTTCTCATGGCTGAATGACTCCAGCTCTCTCTTGACAGGAGAAGTGCTCCAGCCCTCTGATCATCTTCATGGCCTTCCTCCGGAATCACTCCAGCAGGTCCATGTCTTTCCTAAGCAAACATTACTCATGTTTCACAGTAATATTATTCCTTTTTACAGCACGCCTGGGAAAAAGAAACACCAGTGGGATTAATGTGGTGCAAACTCCAGGTGTTACAAGTCTGACAAAATTAACAAAAAAAACCCCCAAAACCAAGCTGTCTTTACATTACCTTGCATATTCCTTAAATACAAATACTCAGTCAAGAATATTTAACACAATATAAAGAGTATATGAACATCACTACTTCATATTTGCTACTTAGGGTACAATATCGATACTTCAGATTTCATTAAATATTAAAATTAGTAATCTCTACTTCAGTAACTTACAGAACTACTGTCTTCATGATGATATGACATATATAGATATATAAAATCAACATAGCTGTATAAAAACACTCCAAAACAAACAAGTTTCATGAGTGTAAACTGTAAAAGAAACAAATTATTAGTCCAAAAGAAATTAACTTGTGTTTGGTTATGATGTGCTGAAATAGTTAATTTTTTTCCATTTTCATAATACCTTTATATATAATACAGAAGAAAAATGCTGTATGTATCCAAAACATTAAAAAAGAACACTCACATTTAAAGTTGTAGCTTCTACCATAGCCCACTTACTGCATATCACCTGCAAACATGAGAAGAGTAAATTATGTGATGTTCTGCATGTTCTTATTAGGGAGGCAGGATGAAAATAGAGTTTTTTCATGATCATTTCTCAAAAGAATGTCATCCCCAACAGTCTTGTCATTTGCTTGTGGTGACATTGATGTTTCTTGGCAGTCCTGAATATTCCTTTCTAACTCAGAATTTTTTTGCTGAACTGTCTGAGCCCGGGTAGGAAATTTGCAACACATCAGAAAAAAAAAAAAAATATCAAGAAAACTATTAAGCAGAAGCAAAAAAAAGAAAAAAGAGGAAAGTGGTGATCAGAGGCACAGATATTTATGTGGCTTCTAGCAGCTGTGATCATGGCATCTAAATATATCATCTCAATGCAAAAGAAAATAAACCAAAAGTATGGTCTCTGTTTAAGACTGCAAAAATATATTTTGAAAAAAATAATATCCATATGTGATCAGAGATTAAGTCAAAATATTTGAGAGGAATTAGAGATTACTGCTTAACTGCATATCTAAATCAGCCTTAACTAACCTACAGAACAGCTGCAGAGCGTTTGTGAGATAGAGCATTTTTCTGATATGAGTGTTATGTAAAATGGCAAGCCGATTGCTCTTGTTTTGTGCGGCTAACATTAATCACTGTAAATGACCTTTTTTTTCTTTTTCACGAAGACACAAAATATTTATAAACTGCTACAGACACCTGAAATATAGCAGACGTGAAAAGAACTCCAGAGAATGCATATGTTCCTCAGGAAGTATTGTCAAATATTGTTTGCAGTTCTCTGAGAGTTATCTTTTATTTGCCCAGCTGAAAAGGATTTGTTAACCTGCTGTATTAAATACCCATGAAGATTCAAGCCCAGTAAGAAAACTCCACTCGGACCAGTCTTAGAAGAAGAGGAAATTTCATCCCGGAATAAGTCATACACATGTAGACGTATGCATATGTAGAAGTGCATTCTATTATATACAGGTTCAGGATGTAAGATGTGCTGCACGGTCTCCTAAATGGTGAAGAAAAATGAAAGTGTGCTGCTTTAGACTAATCCCACACTGCTTCCCAGACATAACACATTGCTCATTCTCTCCCTGGGCTAGGAAGTCTCTGTACTACAAGCTATAAGTTTTACTCTGGTAGCTTCCTTATTAAAGATTTATGCTAATTCATATCCTACTGATATAATAAAAGCTAGGTAAAGATGGATTGCTTATTGAGGTTTTCCTGTTTTTAAACTCTGGTGAGTTTGAAAAGCATCCAGTATTCCTTTTCTGAAAGCAATGGTCATACATTCAGAAATGCTACATTTACCATGTGATTGGCCTCAATTTATCCTCTCCCTCTTCTCTGTCTCTGTGTATAGCTATTAACATAATCCTGCATTCCTATTTGGCCTTGTTTTTCACTGGAAGAAATAACTTTCATGGCAAATTGTAGAACTATCCTGCCCATTCTCATTTTTTTCTGAGGGATGTTATTCATCTGGCAAGATCAGGAAACTTTGGATCGCATGTATTACCTCACACCATTTCTCTTGGTTTCTTTGGAAAATTCATTTATGTGGTTTTATCTAGCTTTACAAACTAGAACATATTTAGAAAGGTGTTAAACAGATTGACTAACATCCTAATATTTGAAAAGATCAAAACTGAAAAATACTAAGAGTACCAAGTGTTTTATAAAAATATTTGAAGTTTTCTACAGAGGCTCTTGGCCTTAAGAAGAAGCATGGCATTGAAAATACTTTATAAGAGACATCTATTGAGCATGTGAGCTTGAGAAATAATCTCAAAATTAGGATAAAAAAGGTGTAACTATAGCTGAGTAAAATATTAATTAACTGACCTTTGTTTATAACTTCACTATTTTTTGCTTTTGTATTAGAAGTGTATAAAAAATATGATTTGACAACCAAACACAAAACAAAACATACCCAGAAACTCCGTTAGATTAGTCATGCAGATGACTACATCAATATCATATAATAATCTAGAACTGTAGCGTTTTGTGAGGAAGAAAAAGTACAGGGAAAATGCAGGTAGCCACAAATTCACATCTCAACATTTCAAATTCTCCAGGAAGTCTTATGTATAAGATAAGTGATCAATCAGAGCTTTACACACTTTATTTATTCCTGTACCTTTTAATGGAAACAATGCCAATATTCCACTCAGAATATTATTGTACAGTTCTCCAGTAAACATGAAGAATTTAAGAGACTTCTTTTCCCATATGAAATTAAAAAACTTCATTGCAAAAGTATTGTGGCTGCATTCAAAGCACTGTTTAGAGGCGAAAGTAGGCACAGTTTATAGATATACAACTTAAGCCAACAGTTTACTGTTAGCAAAATCTTAACAGTCTAGATACAAATTATTGCAGGGAAAAAAAGATTAATAGTGATTCAGGTAGAGTACTTACATTCAGAAAAAGTCATAATAATAGTGGTAGTGCAGTTAAAGTTGTAACTCACTTCCTAGTTTCTGGCATGTTTCCTGGTGTTATAATCACCCTTTCTCCTTTAGATCATGAAGTCAGCAGTTTCACGCTAATGTTAGCGGTGGAGTTTGCTGCTCTGAGTGGTCAGGATCTGGAGTCCTTCGTTCAGAGCATTATGTCATTCATGATGATGGCTATTCCTATAATTTTTGTCCTTAAAATATTGCCTAGTATCATACGTATTTTTAAGCTTTGTTAAAAAAATCACACTTGAAAGTTAATGTGTAAGCAAACCACCAGTAAGATTTCATCAGCTCATTGAGTTAATTATCTGTAGATAGAGGCATTTTTGTCTCTTTGAGGGAAAGCTGAGAAAATACACTCGGCTGATAAATTCAACTAAAGCGAGCATCGGCATTGTAGGATGATCAGGAAGTTGTATACCACATTGTCATTCCAGTTTAAAATAAGCTTCAAGGAATACTCAAGCTAAAATGAAAAAACTGTGAAATTGACTAAAAATAAAATACAATAGCATAAGACCATTACTCTTTGATTTTAAAAATCTGGAGTGCACCGTGGTTACATTAGATTAATTTGTAATAATGCCAATAAAGTGTTCAAAATGTAGGAAAGTGATTAGAACTTCAGGCTGCACCACTGCGCATATAAGGCAACAAATTTTATAAACAGAGAGGCATCTGCAGTCAATAATTTCAAAATATTTCTCCTGTCTCACATGTGACTACTCACCCTCTTTGCTCTACAACCAACAATGCACACTCCTATTTCTAAATGATGGATTAAATAAAAAACTTATTTCTTTTTTTCTGTTTGTACTCAGATTGTACTGCTTCGTTTTCCATTTTACCCACTCCATCTGAAACTGCCTTTATGACACATTCTAACACTTATTTCTGACTTGATAGTCTGTATTTCTTCAGATGACCTGAAGCCTTTCTATTGATTTATTTCATCAGCACTAAAAACCTCCTTCTTCTAGACATTCATCATTTTATTAGAATATTTTCAAGTCTGACATCTTGATTCTCCTCCTACATTTTTGAACAATCACTAGGAATCTGAATTGGTTTTATCCCTGTTTTCCTGAATACTGAGAATACTGTTGTTCTTACTCTTTCCTTCTGGTCCCATTCATCAGATGTCTTTAACTTAATTTTGCTTGTATATTGAAATGAGCTTTTGGACCCTATCAGTACTGGGGATCATGATATATCCATTTTTTCTATCCTAAATTATCACCTTTTTAAGTGTTTCCCATTCTGCTCACAGATTACTACCTTGGTGATCTCTTTCCCTCCCATATCCAGCTGGATGGAAACCTGAGAAACTTGGTCTAGTGGAAGGTGTCCCCGCCCATGGCAGGGGGGTTGGAACAAGGTTATCTTTGAGGCCCTTTCCAACCCAGAACATTCTGTGACTCTATGATCCTGGTTGACTCAAATTGGATGAAAACTTGATTATAGCTCAACAATACAGAATCAGGCAAGACAAATGAGAGAACTGCACACATCTACTCCTTTGCTGAGACTCCATCAATCTACCAGAGCTCCATTTGCCTCATGCTGTTGGATAAAAAATGTCTTGTGCTTTTCTTTGAGAACAAATTCTACTTTTAGAATTCATTTGTGCATTTAATGAATACTGGCCTGTAACACTTTCTTTTAGGGAAAGGAAAAGTGAATCTGTTTTAATATGATTTTTTAAGGGGAAAGCTACAATTTTTACAGTAATAATGTATTAATTTTCTGTCTTTTTTTTTTCCCCAATAGTTTTAAGAAACGAGTCTACAACTGTAAATATCAGCACATGTTCTCAATGCATTTAGCAGAGAATAACAGGTGTCATCTAACTCTTGCATTTGACAGCTGCAGCATTACTACCAAGGCTGTATTTCAGCAGGATACTGAGGGACTTCAGCAAAATGCTGAAACCCAGTAAGCACAGGAATGAGGAAGTCTGTGAATGTGTTCACATTTACATGCCATATTAGTGTTCATTGCTGTAAAAAGGTACTTGCTGCCTTCCAAGATTTGGCTTTAACTCTAATTAGTTTCATGGAGCCCATGCAGTTGCATTGATTTTTATTAATTGTCAGTTTTCTGTCAAACCTCTGGTTTACTACATGTAGTCTATATTACTTTTTATTTAAAGTGAGGCAAATAACATATTAAGCTTCACATACAAGTTCT
This sequence comes from Phainopepla nitens, assembly GCA_013400175.1. Classification (NCBI taxonomy): domain Eukaryota; kingdom Metazoa; phylum Chordata; class Aves; order Passeriformes; family Bombycillidae; genus Phainopepla; species Phainopepla nitens. The sequence continues at coordinate 586,965 of VXBQ01007566.1, read as the reverse complement.
ACTCAAGTTCTCATAAATTGCACATCCATTTCCTCTCTGTACTTTTGGAAATGAAGCATTTTCATTACTCTGTAACAGGAATAGGCCTTCTTTTTGTCTCCCTGTAAATCTTTTTATAGTTTAAAAGGAGGGAGAGAGAGGTGAACATTGTGTTTTGCAATATATTTTAAAATAAAATTTTGAAAAAAAATTGAGGAATATAAGTAATTGCTTGATTAAAAAAATGTAAATGATTTCTACACAATAATATAGCCAAGGCCTAACTAATGAATTCTATAAAAATGTATGGTTATAAAAATATTCAGGTCAAGAAATTAGCAGGACTAATGAAGAGTATGTTCCTTTAAACAGTATATACTGAACCTCTCATATTTTGTAATTCTGACCCACTTGACAGGAAACAGTCTCACTTGTGCTATTCTGTAAGAGGTTCTTTAAATCTTGGTCTAGCACGTGTTGCCATAGTTGAATGGACCAACAAGCTGAGAGAGGAGCTGTAGTTCTTTGTACTCTGTTAAATGATCAAACAAAAGCAAGACCCAGGATTGAATAATGAACAAAAATAAAATCCTACCAAAGTTTAGCTTTAATATACTTCCTTGTGCCACTACTATTTCATTTTTAATAAAGATTTTCAAATAGCTTTCCAGCTTACTTTCACTATTTTCCTCACTGCCTTACTTTTTTCCTTTTTACTTATTTATATTTTATAATGTCACACATTTGAATAATGACTTTTTTCAAGTCCTTTGATTTACTTAATGAGAACTACCTCGTCATAGAACTACTAGTTTGATCACACACATACTAGTATGATGAAGGGGATACATCTGTGATCAAATTGCAGAATAATAACCATGTCTAGATAAAGATGTTTTAAAATATTAGGCTCATTAAATGGAGATTATAGAATTCTGTAAGATTTGAGTGATTACTTATTGGCTATTACTTTTGTTTTAGTTTTAAAAACTGAAACATTTTATACCTATGGGGCATATTGAACACAAAGAACAATATAGTATCTTTAGAAAAGAACGAAATTTAAACATTCTTTTCATGTAACTTAAAATATTTCATATGTTCTCCATGCTGAAGGATATGAAAGCACAGTTACAAAACCCCTTGATTTGATTACCCCTCTATATATATTTTAGATAGTGAGTGAAATTTTGATTTATTGCACATATATGTAGGTTACATCACCATTTAAAACATTAAATATATTTATTAATAAAAGTGATTTAAACCTTATCTTTATTGGACATGACACAGAGTATCCCTTTTCACATCACTAAAATGCAACTGTATTTAAAACCTCTAAGAAGAATGTGTATACTTGCGTGTAAGCATTTTTTATCCAACTGAAAATGAAGGAGAAATTTCAAGTGGGCAAAAATAACTTCATCGAAATATTTCTGGCAAAAAGGGATTTTTTTTTTTAATAATCTCTTATTGGGGAGTATGTGGATAAGTTTCAGGAATAAATCCATTAGCAATTACAATGTTTAATAAAAATAAAGTTGTCATATTTCTTAGGCTGACCTGAAAGAAGGAAAAGGTTATCTTTGTATCATAAAACTATCAATTTTCAGTACAAGTAAAGTAATTTACTTTTCATGTTTTTCACATTAAAAGTAAATGTGAATTGTGAAATTAGTAAGTCAGCTTTTACTATAAAAACTACTGCAAGACCCTGAACTCAAAAGATAATGGTCTTGAAACCTGTAGCAATATGTTAAGATAAAATAAAACTGTGTAAAAGCAAAGCTACCTTCCTAACGCTTGATTCTAGGAGGAAAAAAGAAAAAAAAGAATATTGCATGGATATAGGGACGATTTGTAAAATAGTAAATGTAGTTAAACAAGCAAAATGGTCTTTGCAGTACTGTCTACCTAAACCTTTCATGGTTTTGCTTTTTATTCTCTAAATATGGAATTCAGAAAAAAAGAAAGAGCAAATCAGTCACATGAAGCCTGTTTTTTAGAGAAGGAAAAGCTAGAAAGGACACATCTAACAATCTTGAAGCATGAAAGAAATTTGCTGCCATAAAATATTCTTTAATGATTAAGAAACTTATTTAGTAATAATCATCAGTAATTCCATATTTTCAAAGCAGATTGGATTAATGGAAAGATAGAATAGAGTGGTATCTTGTCTTTTAGGAACAAAATATAAAATATAGATGCATCTGAAATTGGTCAAGGTTACAAAAGTATAAGGTAAACATCCCCACAGTGACTACTGAAATGTTAGATTCAGTGGTCATACAACAAAGTTTGTGAGAAATCTGAGGGCACTTTGAAAGGAAAAGAAAAGGAAAGGTCAGTTATCCTAGCTGTCTGATATATATTCCATGCAGAACAGTAAAAGAAAAATCTGATTCTAGAACATTTTAAAAAAAATTATAAAAATGTAATTACTTTCAGACTTTTAATGTTATGTTAGAAGTTGTTCCCAGATGGATATTCTCCTTTGGCTGCAGACTTTTAGGTTATAAAAGAAACTGATAAAATGTAATAAATTTGGGTTTTTTGAGATTTATTACTTTGCACTACATAACATGTTAATAAAAAAGTTCCAAAAACTAGAAAGATAAAACAAACCAAAACCAACCAAAAAGCAAAACCAACCAAAAACCAACCAAAAAAGCAGACATCTGTACAATTTATCATAGATATATGATATATATTTACTATATGGTATAGGAGGTAGCCAACTGACAAGAAAGAAAGTATCAGCAGGGAAGTCTGAGCAGAGAAATATTTTGCAGTGGTATTACAAGGTGATGATTCTTATTATTACAAATTTAGGTGATATGTTAAGAGGATGACTTGTTAGTAATTTAATATTTCAACTAATCTAATTTGTCACAAATTCATGTAAGATGATTATCACTGAAGCAGAAATAACCAGGAATAATCCTTATAAAAAAGCAGTGGTGAAAGTTGTTGGATTTTCTTTTCTTCTTTTTTTCCCTGTCATAAAGCCAGCTGCATCTATCTGCTCTTTCTTCCCTAAAGTGGTGCTGAGACAGCAAGTGAAATACTTACATCAGGTGTTTCATCCACCCAAACTCTGATGGAGGAAAACACTTGTATTTTAAGCTTTCAATATTTAGTAAATAATAATTTGGGGAGTTAAAGATCCTGAAAACTAACTTGTTTTCTGATTGAATCTCCAGTTACACTGATTTTTCTCTTTCGGTGCAGGATATGTTAGGGTATAGATGTGGGCCATCCAGTATTGCAACTGTATGAACACTAAGCGTCAATCACTACAATGTCAGTAGCTCTTTATGGGTTAAGTATAGTATTTTTTAAAAGATTTCTATCATATAAAATTAACAGTTACCCTTGGGTTCAGGGTGAGATAATAATCTGTGTATCTATGAAGAGAAGGAATATAAGCAAACAAAAGTACTCTAATGTGACGTAGGGCAGCTTGATTTCTTCCAAAATAAAGGAGATACATTTGCTGCCTTGAGCATACTAGAATGGTGAAACTCAGAAAAAGAAGTGATGCTGGCAATCTATAGATAATTTTGCTTGTGATTACCTAAGTCAGTAAGATTACCTAAGTCAGTTATAACACTGCCTGGGATATAAAATCATAGAATCACACAGTGGTTTGGGTTTTGTCATTTAGATTCAACCCATTTGCCATGGTTTGGGACACCTTCCCCTAGACCAAGGTGCACTAACCTCCATCCAACCTGGCATTGAACACTTGAGGGATGAGGCATCCACAGCTTCTCTGAGTTGCATCACAACTCTCACAGTAAAGAATTTCTTCCTAACATGTGATCTAAATCTATCTTTTTAATTTAAGCCATTCCCCCTAGTCCTGTCACTGCATGCCCTTGTAAAAAGTTCTTCTCCATCTCTCTTGCAGGCTCCCTTCAGGTACTGGAAGGCCATGATAAGGTCAGCCCACAGACTTTCCTTTTCCAGACTGAACAATCCCCATTCTCTCAACCTTTTCTTGTAGGAGAAATGCTCTATCCCTGTATTCAACTTGATGTCCCTCCTCTGGAATCATTCCAACAGGTCCATGTCCCTTGCTGAGTACTCCAGAGTTGGATGCAGTTTTCCAGATGGTGTCTCACCAGAATCCCTCCCTTGCCTTGCTAGCCATGTAGCCCAGGACACTTTTGGCTTTCCAGGCTGGAAGTGCACATTGCTGGATCATGTCCAGTTTCTCATCCACCAGCACCCCAAAGTCCTTCTAAGCACAGCTGCTCTCAATCCCTTCATTCCCTTGCCCCGTATTTATACCAAAGATTGCCACAACCCAGCTGCCAACCTTGCACTTAATCTCACCTCATGAGATTCATAAACTGAAAGAAGTAAGGCTCCTCTTCAAATTTCCCAAGTTGAGGCTAAATTGTAATAATCTCTTTCAGTGCCATAACTTGTTTTGATTACCAGTTACAGCACTTTAGATGATGAACTATTTTGAATCTAATGTAATTTTAATTGAAATCTTAATGTAATTATAATTTTCTTTCTTGTCTTAGTGGTATTTTCATTTAAGCATGTACTTGTCTGCTTCCCCTTTATAATAGAATCTGTAACAGTTGTATGGATGTGATTTAATTAAATGAATATTTCATTAGTTTTACCTGAAACAATATTAGATTAAATATTTAAATACTACATCTTAATTAATATCAATAAATCAGAGAGTGTCAAGATAATTCTGGTTGCTGTGGTCTGTCATTTGTTCCGATAAATTGAGGGAGCAATGTTGACAACAGCTTGACCCAAGACAACCCTAGGCACCATTTGGAGAGATGAAAGAGGCCCAAGTGATTTGAATAAGACTGAGAGCATTTAATAGTATGAATATAGGACATATCTTGCCAGTTTCTCCCAGTGTCAAGGAGTTCCAGGTGTGTACTGAGCATAATCAGAGACAGTAGAGTGGGTCTGGAGCCAGCCTCTCCTCCTTACGCCCCATACGACCACCTTAATCACCAGGATGAAGACCTGATTACTCCCACTCCCAGCTGTGCTCTAGTAAACTTTTGATTTCTCATTTCATACACACAAACATAAATTATGCCTAACCACTTGAGAATGTAGGTGCGGAAATACTAAGGCTGAGGAACTCAACAAAACATAAATCCTTTCCTTTGGCAGACAAAATGTTACTTCTTCCCCAAGCCAACCTAGGTAAATAATATAGGCTGCCACTGTCAATAGCATTTTACTTGAGTCGTAGAAGCAGTCATATTAAGGCTCCCTTCTGCATCTGATAATTCAGGCTTATTGTACAGCTTCTACCTTTTATTCTCAGCAGCAACAAAGGCCAAAGAAATAATAAGAAATACCTGCCTCAGTATTTGTATGCTACATGAAATAGACACAAATCAATATTTCCATTTAAAAACACCTTGTGTACTTCAAAAATGTTTTTTAATCAATTTGCTATATATAACTTGTATTTTATACTGATATATTCTGAATTATATGGAAGGAAATTAATAACTTCAGTTGATTAATGGGGAAAAAAAGATTGAAATCTAGTTAATGAAAGTAGCAAGAGATGTGAAAAGTTTAAAAACAGATTCATGGTTACACTAAGATCTTTAGAGTCTGATTTCAGTCTGCGTTTTAGAAAAATATCACCAAGATGATGACTCAAACTAAAAAAAAAAAAATTCCGCTCCCATTTTGGTTAATTTTTGTATCATTATAATGCAGTGAGAGACAACCTTACGTGCTTATCTGTAGAAGGGAGAGAAATCACAGCTATGAGGTTATATTCACTTATGCTCTGTAGTTACCATCTAATTGTAGAGCAAAAAGAGAAAGTCATGTAACTTCCCTGTCACACATCTCATCACTAGAAACAGAATGCATAAAAAGTGTAGTCAGAACTTAAGTCTGTTTAAATGGATCATGCAGATATATTCTGAACAATTAAGAACTGTAGCAAGGCAGATGATTGTAGTTTTGAGAAAATGCTTCAGCAAGGGAGGAGAAAGAATATACATCACCAATTCATCTTGAATTGAAGAACTGAAGAAAGAATATACACCAACAATACCATTTTCTTTTGAAGTTTCTGTCTCATTAAGAAGAGACCTCCTTGAAGAAGTTGATTGGAAGAGGTGAATCTGTGTTTCACTTGATACAGATCATCATCCTGTAAATAAGCTGAAGATCTAACTTACTATGAGTACTTACCACAGGTTGCTCTCCATAATTGTTCATCTTTGGGATGTAGAGGGAACTTCTGAGACTTTGGGTTTTGTTCATTTGTTAGTTTACAGTAACGAAAACAGATTTCCTGTGATGTGAGGCCAATAAAGATCTGGGATTCCTCTGCAGCTCTTTGCAGAGCATACCTGAGAATACAGAATACAGTGTAATGTCAACTATATGACACATGAAGTTATTAAAATTGCAAGTGATTTCAGGACTTATCAATCCCCTTAGTTGTTGTCTGATATGACATAACTTGAGGAAAGAAAAAAATACTTTTTAAAAAGCAATTCTAGGAACTCTTATCTAGAATGTTTCAGAGGACTGTGATAGAAGGTAGATTTAAATCACAAATCCTCTCTTTGGAAAACTCTGTGGCAACATTTTACCTTTTGCAGAAGATGCCATAGGAGAACATGGGCAAGAGTTCATTCACACTATTTTCGCTGTGCTGAGCAGTATTTAGAGGCCCTCAGTACCCTGGGAAAACTGTCCTGGTCTTCCTGGACGAACCCTATCACAATGGCAGGCAGACAAACCACAACAATTTAAGATAAGACAAGACCTATGTTGCAATAATTTACAAGCTTGAAAGAGCTGTAATCTCCTCTATCCTGCTTTCGTGTGTTTGAGTTTCAGAGCCTGGTTTCCAACTGAGTTTACTGTTGAACTGCTACTTTTAAAAGTGCTAAGAAATATCATTCACTTATGATATGTAGTCTACATTTTTTTTTTTTAATATGTGATTATGAGGGTTGCAGTTAGAGCACCATATAGAGTCTAGCAGGAGAACACCTCAGAACACTACCAAATGGTGAAAAAAATAGGTATCTCCTCAGCCTCCTAGTCTATGGGAAAATGTATGTTTCTCCATTCCAGGTTTAAGGAACACTTGGGGTAGCAGTGTTGTTGCATCTGCTGGTGCCATCCATTACCTTTCAAAATGTTTAGATAAGATATTTGCAGGTGGGATTATTAGGGAATAGAATGAGTAGCAAATGCATTTATATTAACCATGCCATTTCGAATTTACAATTTTTTCTTTAAAAATCTAACTTTTAAAAAAAGATCTACATACTGCTAATAATTCAAGTGTTCTACTGCACCTCTGAAGATTGCATAAAAGCAAACAACTCAGAAATTAATTCCCTTCTGTTCAGAGACATCCATGAATGTATGCTTACATACTCACACTTAATGAAACTATATGCTACAGAGCAACAGTAAAATTTTGACCCAAAATATGCTTACTAAAACCTCCAAAGAAAAAAATCTCTACAGAATCCATGAAGTCCATTTCATTTCCTTGAAATAAAATTGAAAAAAAACCTCAATCATGCTGGGTTTTGAAACACCAAAAATTGTATTAAAATATACTATTATAGATGGAAGCTGTTCCTTTAAACCTCTTAAGTGCAGTGCAGCTTATCACCATGTGCAAGTACAGAAATCTAATCAAAATTTTAAGTTACATTAAATTTTTCTTTACTTTTGCTAGCGTTTTAAACACAGTGGTTAATCTTGAAATGAGTATGAATTCAATTAGTATGTTATATTACACTACTGAGTTTTAGAGATACTGGTGGAAAGAAATGGGATGAATGTGTCTATGTTGGTATGCAACCTTAGAAAGGTAAGTGTACAAAACTTCAGTTACAGTAAATTGTGTTACTGAGTATGACAATTTGGAAATAAAAGTAGCCATAACAAGTTTCTGTTGAAAGGGAAAAATACAATGAAAGTTATCCCTTCTGCAGAAACACTGAAATAACTTCATATAGAATTCTACATGTAAGAAATAAATTAAAGGATGGCAAGATTTGTTGTTGTTGATGTTAGGCTAAAAGGCAGACTGGACTGCTTAAAGTTATTTGAGGGGTAGAGGAAAAAGCACACAGAAGGGTAAATTATTCTTCCAAGTATCTTTCTGGATGCTTATAACAAATGCTGCCATTTTGTGGATTTTTTTATTGTGGCTGCTTTCTGAAAGAGGTGCTGGGTAGTTACCTTGATAGATCTGATTGGGGTCTTTTGCTACTCAGAATGCCATTTTCCTGTCAGAAATGTCAGACCTACTGACTGGGTACTTAATTTTGTCCTTCTTCACTGAAGATGGAAAGAGTACTCACCCAGATTCTATGGCAATCAACTGATTACTTTGTCTCCTCTCCCATGAGATGTCTGTTAATTTGCTTAGGTCATTGATAATAACCTTCTGTAGACTCTGGCTGTTCATTGTACTTATCAGCAGTTCAGACATCATGCTGAATTCAATATACTCAGTTTCTTTCCTTTCTTTCAGCAGGTAGTTCACAGATTTGGATTAAAGTTCATGCACATTCATTATGACTCTATCCAATCTTGTTTCCATGACTTCGAAAAAAATCAGTCAATTTTTAACTAGGAACAGTTACATGTTTAAAAAAAACCACATGTTTCTCTATTAGCATCATTTTCCTGATTTCTAGAAAAATAAACATACAGTCATTTCTTCCAGTACATGAGTTTTTGTAAAATTGGGTAACCTTCCTTACTGTTGTATACTCTGGAAAGGAGTGTCATTACTATTGCATTATTGTGTTTTATATTAAAGGTCCTTCTAATGGAACAGCAAACTGGCCACAGACCAGGACCTGAATTATACCAGAAGGGTGTCAGAAGAAAGGGGGGCCTGATTTTTGGAGCAGTGGGTTGCTGTTCAGTGTCTGGTTTACATGAGACTTCACTTAAGCAGTAGAGTACCTTTGGATAAAAACTGATATGGCTCAAGAAACAGGTTTTAAAATAAGTACGATAAAATAGGGAAGAATATTTTCCTTGGCTCTGAAGTATCATCTGTTTTAGTCAGAGGTGTTCTGCTGTGAGATACGACAAATAGGAAATACATAACATGCTGTGGAATGGATCAATGCTGATATCATTGAAGCCAAAATTTTGTCAGGATTCGAAAAAAGGATTAGACATTTATATGGATGAGAATGTCCACAGATCCTTTAGATAAAATTAGAAAGCACTTTTAAATCTTATGCTTTAAAGAAACACCGCACTCTAATTGATGGGGAAGGAAAAAAAAAAAAGCCTTTCTTAAAATCAGATGACTCCATTATTTAACATTACTCTATATTCTGTGAGCGTGGGATCTTGGCTAATCTCAGGCAGGAGATATCACACTAGAGATACTTATGATACATGTGCCCATACTGGAAATTTTAGAAGTGTACAGAAGTCATGTAAGAACTGAAATAAACAGCAATTTAAAAGAAAAAAAAAAGGAAAAACCAAGACTAAATTAAAGCACAAGATTGGAGCATCAGTATGATGCTGTTTGATATAAACAAACATTTGAAAAATTAGATACTTTCAAGATGCTTGATGAAAATAATTCGTTTATTTCTAAAACATCTTTGCCATTCCCATCAATTAAAGAGTTTACTTTTTTATATTCACTTTGGATTTCCACTAAGGGGAATATGACACAAAAGTAAATACTGAATGTTCTTCTAGAACTAGTTAGTAGAGAATTACACCTGCAACTCACACCAGTCACTTTGCAACGATAAAGACATAATGTTTTACACGTGTTTGTTTAGAATGCTCTAATGTAATTCATAAGAAATTTATAATTAGACAAGATAATTTAATATTTTTACTTGTAATACTGGTATAAGGTTGTAATACAAATATCTAGCATTATCCAGTATTTATAAATGCCCTCTGTGTAAAGTTGTAACATAATTTAGGCACATAAGTGGTTCCTTTATATTACTCATCTTTGACCTTAACATGCATTAGTATTGTGGTAAAAATATAATTTGCCACAGGAGATATTTTAGAAATATTTTTAGTGTTTACATTGTGATTTCATACATAAGGAACGGGACCCACAGGACTGGGGCTAGAAGGAGAAACTGACAAATGAGGGTGTGTCAATTAAATTTGCAAATAATACCAAGCTAAGAGACACAAGAAGTATATTGAAGGACAAGATTAGAATTGAAAAATATTTTGACAAATTAAACCAATGAACTGAAACACCCAAGATGGAATTCAAGAGGGAAAAGTATAAGATGCAACATGTTAGTAGGACTAATCAGCTGCCTAAACACAGAATTATTGTCTAGTTAGGTAGCAGCCATGAGTATACTGAACCTCAAGATAAACAAGGCTCATGATATTGTTCAGAAGTTGAGCACACTGGAAAGTGTAAACCAATAGTACAAGCTTCTAGATGGTTTTAGATTTTAGAAAATACAGGGGTTGCTTTGGCAAAGTCCAATGGACAACAAGTTTAAATAACAAGAAATACAGAAAATGCATTTAGTTTATCCAGAAACCTGAAAAAGATATCCAAGACTGAATATTTGAGGGATCAAGGGAATGTGAACAGTTTTCAAATCTCCAAAATATTTTCTCTGTATACAAGGCAGATGTGCAGAGAAGGTATTTAGGTTAGACATTTGGAAAATCTTTTCAGCAGTAAGAACAAGCTACACAAATATCTTTCAACATTCGCTAGTTTGCAGTTGTTCATTCCTTGCAACAGTTGGATGAGCAAGACAATCTCCTGACAATCCTTCCAGGACTCTAAGATCCATTTCTTTGCTGGCAATCTAAGACTTTCACTAGGAAATAGTCTGTAGTCCTTCCTGGCCTTCCTTATATGGAAGGGATCATCAAGGTACTGTGGAAAAATCATGAGAGAGGAGGAAAGGAGAGGCAGTAATTTAGTAGAATGTTCCCAAGAACATAAGCCAAATACTGATACTGAAGATTGAGGTAGATCAGGGATGTCTAGATATTTTTTGCTTGAATCAAATTTCAATTCATGCCTAAAATTTTCGGAAAATTTGAATATGTTGTAAATATTAGAAGAAATCAGTTTGAAATTCCCTGGCTGAAATTACAAAAATACAAATGAATATCACTCCCCCAATTCTTCAATTCATAATTTTTGCAGTCATGTTGCTTTATTAATTTATATTCACATCACTTACAATCTTTTACAGTTTGATCATCCCTATAAAAAAATCTTTCAGTCACATAGGTTAAATCAGACAGTACTGAGAAACAGAATATGAAACACCAAGTCTTAGGACTGATCCTTCCTGGAAGAATCTACTTAGCCACAAAAGTCTGGCAACTAAAAGAGGTAAACAGTCATATTCCTTCATGAGTACATATTCCCAGCTGATAATATCACAGAGCTCACCTTTATAACTTGGTGAGAAAGATTTCAATTGAAATGGAGGACCTTGCATATGTATCTAATATAGAAGATGGACTGAGAACCAGACAATTTATTGTCCACTGTTTTCTACCTAACTCAGGAGACCCAACCTATTTGGAAAACATGTATTAGCTTTTGAAAGGTACTTATAGTTGAGTACTTATACTCTGCATCATAAGACTTCCTTTACAATCTTTTACATATATTTAGATATTAAATGCAGTATAAGTTTTAAAATAATGTAATATTTAATATGGTTAATAATATTGATACTGTACATATGGTAATACAGGAATATAAGTATATTCAGTCTGTTTGAATAAATACACATGACAATTTTTATTTCATTGAATATTTCAGTATACGCCACAGCTTCATTGTCTCTTGTTAAATACAGACATAGATCTGTAGATCATCAGAATTCATGGAATCATTTTTTGGACAGGAAAGAAATATTTGTTAGATTATTATTGCTCATCAAATTAATCTTTGTGAGGTTCCTAAATGGTTTAATTCTCTCATGCGTACAAGTCCAGCTGTATTTGAACAGGCAGTGGATGTAAATATTTGATCATAAATTCCCCAGTTCCTTACTGTAAGGAAACTGAGGTATGAAAACTATGTAATTGAAAATAATTAACCGCTGTTTTCTGGATTACATGCAGAGAATTTACTGAATTCACATAGTTATAATATAAAACACTTAAGGGAAGGAACAAAAAGGAAGGAATAGTCTGCAGAAGAATAAAGGGATAGCTAGGAAAAAGGAGGCATTGAAGCAAGTAGATGTCAGAAGATGAATAAGGGTGGATATGAAAAATAAGAAAAGACAAGAAAATAAGAGTGTACAGTCCATTAAATCTTGCAAGTGGAAAGCAAATAAAGGTCATAAAACAGATAAAATTATTCACAAAGACCTTAGTGGTAGTATAATGGGTTTTTACAATTGCATCAGGGAGACAAAAAGGCTAGAGACCATGTCCTGAATTACAGAGGCCTGGGTTTAGCTGGAATTCATGAAAGTTTAGTTCTCAAGGCAAAATTATGTTAGGTTTTAGTGGATTCTGGGCTAGAAAGTCATTCAGTGGAAGATAAACAAACAGATCTCACAAAATGTTCAACCTACTCTTCATCAAAATATTACAGTAAACAAAATCTAAAAAGGTACTTAGAATAGAATGATATTTATATACATCTATAATAATGTTGAAAAGGTGTCAAGAAAATTAGATACCATGCATAAAACTAGAGCTGTACTTGCAACCTTCTGTGGCTTCATTTTAAAAAGCACTTTTCAAGACAGTGTATATCTTTAGAAGCAAGTGATCTAAAATATGGTAAAGATAATAAAGAGGTCATGTTTTACACTCCTGTGTTTTCTAGGAAGTCCCTGGACAGAATGAACTGAAAAAATAAATGTTCTCCTGTATCTCATATTTTCTGAGTTTTGATAGCATTTTCTTTATTGAGTGATGTTAACACTCATGTTATCATGTTCTAGATGAGAAAAGCGAAGGAGAATCTGTTCAGTTAAACTGTTAAGAAAGCAGATTAAGTGTCTATTGATAGAAAACGCCAATGCTTGTCTTCATGTCACCACAATATATCACATCCATTCATTACCAACTGATGCAAACTGGCAGGCAAAATTAACACATGTCAACTTTATGCCTTCACTCTGAGGGCTAATATGAATCCTAGGGTATTTTATACCACTGTATGTCTTGCTAACAGGCTGATACTGTCACAAATGAAAGGGATAGTCTTCTACTGGAAGTAATCTTGGGCCCAGAATATACTATATAGCTCAGAAACCCCCACAAGCTAATAAACTGTGTGAAGATACCGTAAATGACAAATAAAAGCTCCAAGTCATTCAACTCCTGAAAACTGTGATACATATTTTTAGAGTACAGGAGATGTGGAATGAATGCCAAGAGCAAACCATCTAATCATATAGGAAAAAAAATGTGAAAGCAATAGAATTTTTGAAATAAGAACTGTAACAACTTGCAGTAGACAGCCATTGCATTTATTTACATTATTTACCTTTGTCTTGTGTTTCTGTGATTATTTTTCTGGAAACTGAGGGTTGATTTTACTCTGAAGAAGCATGAAGCTTACTTGGGGGAGATTTTGGGGTTGCAGGCTGTGGCAAGAAAGAATGACACTCAATAAAAACTATTCTAATTCTTCATTAGGCTAATATGTCAAATGTTTTCATGATTATTCATGATTTTTAACAGTGAGCAACAAATACTAGTGAAGCATTGTTGTGGTTTGGTTATTAAAAGTATTAGAAATGTCTGCCCAAATTAAGGTGCAAATGAGACCATATGCCAGAGTCAATAGTGTGGATTTTATTTAATAGTTAAAATGAAAGAGAGAGGAAAAGGAAGAGAAAGAAATAGAGGTCGGGAAACAGAAAGAAAGTGACAGAGCCAGATTAAAGAAAATATCACCACTCCGTGATCCCAACAATGTTCCATTGATCCTCTCTAGCTGGTCTTCTTGGTAGTGAAGGTCTCTCAAAAAACATAGACTTCAACAAATTAATATACATTCAGGCCAGGTGGGAATGCCCAGGTACCTTCCATTGGAAGGGAGGCAAGTTTGGCACTGTCTCTTGCAGCAGAGTCTGAATTAGTTGCATCACTTTGCATCTCGTGTAGTCCTGTGGTGCAAGGCCTCAGGAATGAGTCTGAGGAGCACTTTTGGGGGTCTTTGATGGATTTTGGCACCCCTCAGCTGCCTCTCACATGAATGTCCTGTTGATAAGGACTTCCCAGGGTGAGGGGCATTTACAACTGATCCAGTTTATATAATGGAGGATGGGTGTTCACTGCCTCTGACCAGAGGTCATGCCACACACCCAAAACCTCCTCCTCCCACCTCAGCTGAGGGGAGTGTGTGTAAACCTGCCCGTAGCAAATGGATCTATGGCCTCCCCCGCCCCGAACCCAGTCAGAGATGATTCTCAGCACAGCACAGCTGCTGGGTTTTGCTTTCTTGTGTGGCATTCTTCTCCCTTAGCCTTGTTTGTTTTTTCCTAGACCTGAGATGATTGAACAATAGCATCATATCTCATATTCCCTCAGGTAGCTTAACTCACAGTCCAAAGTTCTCCTTAGAAGGCATCTTCAGGAAGGGGACAGTTTCAGTGGCTCCAGCTTCTTTATATAGTTTTGCCATAATGGCTGGAAGTCCTTCATAACTATGGGTAAGCTGTGAACCATAACATTTCAGTCTCTGACAAGCACACAGGAGAAAGAAGGGAGAGAAAAACAGAGTAACACAAAAGATATGAATGCTATAAATTTCAACTTTGTCACAATCAAAAGCAGTTAGGAATTTATCTGAAATAGAAACATTTTATATTTTCTAGGAAGAAACTGAAAAATAGAAAAAAATCTTTGTCTACATTATAGACTATTGTTCTTTTGAACAGAAGAATTGAGTGATGAGTGTATCAAATATCTGCAAGGTGATGAAATAATTTTTTTAAGTGATCAGTATCAAATACAAATAAAAATAAAAGCAGGTAATTTTATTTCAATAATGAACAAAGTGAGAATAGACAAGCATATAATAAGTTAGTTGCTTTATACAATATTTATGAAAACTTACTAATCCATCAATGACTTTAGTTATTTTAAGGCACAGAATATTTCCAACAGTATCTATCATTTTTTCTGGCATGAACAGACCATGCATTTCTAGCCAGTATATTCTATCATCTCAGTTATATGATCTGTTCAAATATTAAACAATGAAAAAAGAAATGTCCATATATATTGCAAAAAAGATCCCAGCAGCCTACATAGTTATATGGCATACATTTGTTGATTGGAAGTTTACAGAAAATACCCCACAATTAGTGGAAATATTCACAATGGTATGACTCCATTAAGCAAGATTTTCTTCATAAAAGAAAATATTTTTGACTAAAGTAAAACCTGATAAAATTTTAAAATGCTTGCTAGAAGGTGTATAGTTTTCCCAGGGAAAAAAAAATAATTTTTAACATTTATCTAGTCTTTGAAAATTGTAAATATGCAATTAATCAGTTTGTTGCTAGGAACCAGCATTTTAATAGTCCTGACTTTCAAGCTTTGTAGTATAATTCTATTTGTATCAAACCACATTACCCCACTATCCCAGTCTCTGCAATCACTGACTACCTATTTATTGTTTATAGCCTCTACCTTCTCTTCCCAAATATACAATGAAGTATATATTCCCAAGTATACAATGAATCATGCTGGATTAAGTTGAAGATACACACGTAATGTTGCATAAATAATTTGTGCATCTCATAAAAATTTTATCATTTACACCCCTGTAGCATGAAGTGCTAGTCTGAGGAGATTTAAATGATTTGTAAAACATGCTTCTCCACATATTGAGAAGCAGGACTCACTATATTAAACACATTTATGCATATATAAGCAGGAATGCAACTGGTCTATGGTAAAGGTTAGGAAAAAAAAGCAGGAATCAGACTCAGGGAAGTGAATTGCATTTTCATCCATATTGTGACAGTAACAGTCAGAAGTCTACTGGAACTGCATAGATTGGACCACAAACCAAACAGAATGTGTTCATTTTTACCGATGTTAACTTTGAATGGGAAGACTGAGCTCACAGTGAAACAAAGGTGAGTATGTGCAACCCGCAATTATTTTATAACAAGAATTCAAGGCACATCAAATATTCACCTAATCTTCTCTATTCTATTTCAAATAACTTTAGACTAACATGGACCCTAAACTTTAGAATTATTTAAGATTAAATAGAGCAGATAATGCAGTTTCATGTTTTAATTTAAATGCCTTATATTGGACACTCTTAATCTGAAACTCTTGATAATCATGACCACTGACTAGTCTATCTTGTGTCAACAGTGCACCTATTATATATGTTAATGAAGTAGAGAGCAGCCCAGCCAAGATGGATCTGGGTGTGCTGATGGATGAGGCTGGATGTGATCTGGCAATGTGCATCTGCAGCCCAGAAAGCCAAAAGTGTCCTGGGCTACAGCCAGAGCAGTGTGGCCAGCAGGGTGAGTGAGGGGATTCTGCTCCTCTACTCTGTACTCGCAAGACCCCACCTGCAGTGCTGCATCCAGCTCTGGAGTCCCCATCACAGGAAGGACATGGACCTGTTGGAACTTGATGTCCAGAGGAGGGACAAGTTGAATAGAGGGAAAGAGCAACTTTTCTACCAGGAAAGGCTAAGAGAATTGGGATTGTTCAATCTGGAAAAGTCTGCCTGGTGACCTTACTGGCCTGAAGGAAGCCTGCAAACCAGATGGAGGGGGACATTTTACAAGGGCGTGTAGTGACAAGACAAGCTTTTAAGTAAAAGAAAGTAGGTTTAGATTAGACGTCAGGAAGAAATTCTTTACTGTGTGAGTGGTGATGCACTGGAACAGGTTGCCCAGAGAAGCTGTGGGTGCCCCATCTCTGGCAGTGTTTAATGACATATTGGATTGGCCTCTCAGCTACTTGATCTCGTGGAAGGTGTCTACCCACAGCAGGAGGTTTGAAAATAAATAATCTTTAAGGTACCATTATATGTTTACAGGATTCAGCACACACTCTCAATTCATTGCACTTAAATAAAATCTTTCCACTTAGATAATTGTACCCTCCACCATTATAATATCACTGATGAAATTTCATTGTTCAACATTACCCAGCAGTTTTGTGTCCATCATTTTACAAAATCATAATTAGAATGCTAATACAGGTTTTCATGAGTGCTTTGATGAGTAACTAAGTTAAAGTGCAGAGAATGATATTCCACACTGTATTGCCATCTAAAATGTATTATATGTTGTAGAAATGTTTTTAGAATGGAATGAAAAACATATGAAGTCATCAACCATCTTTGTACCTCAGCCATCCAATTCATTGGTAGTAAATATTCTTTTTTTCTAGCAGATCAAAATGTGGAATTACATTTTTTATCATATTTCAAATATTTATTTCATATATCCTCTCTAAATAAAATATGTCAAATGAGTTTTAAAGATTGCAGTTTGCATGATGTGGTAATTCTCCAAGAAATTAAACTTAAACAAAATGATCAAAATGCTGACATCAAAGAATGTGTCAGAAGAAACAAAATTAACCCAGTAATATTTTGAAGGAATCTGTAAATCCTTTTCACTCATCAGGCAAAAAGAAATACTTTTTTTGTGAAAAGGATGCTTTTTTTTTTACCAATGAATTATATGAAGAGCCAGATTCCAAGTTCCAAAGCTACAGTTGTGTGAAAAGGTAAATTTGAATTAGGCTTTTCTGCTGGATAGATGGAAAGTACATTACCGTGACATATGTATAATGAAAATTTATTGCCATCAGTTAAACTTGATTTTCCTATTCAAAGACAGCAATCTCATCTAAATTATGCAAGTCTTCCCAAGACTTCCAATATTACTAATGTACAGCTATGTAACATCAGATAGCTTAATATGAGAAATTTTCACCTGGATTTAAGAAAATCTAAAAATAATACTGATAAAAAATTCTCCAAGTTTACACTTCTAAAAGCATAATCTCTGAAACCTGATTGTACTAGAAGAGGTTTTATTTGCTTTCTGAAGAATCAAAACATTAGTACCATTAACTCAACCTTTATTATCAGCAAGGTAGTGAAAAGGAAAAAGCAATTTATGGTCTTACATAGCAAGCACCATGGATTTGAAACACAATAACTGCAGGCTCTCCAGGGCACTGTAACAATGCTGAGTGCATTGTGCTGGGTGGATGGAATGCACCATTGTCTAATATACAAACACTTGTTTACAGCTTTATTCAAGAAAAATACTGTAACTTAAACCTGTGACTGGTACAAATGTGAACACTTCTTACCACAGTCATAGAACTTTTTTACTGCACATGAAGGAAAGTATAGCAGTTTGGAAAAAGTTGAAAAGACACATCTATTCAGTTTTTATTTTCAAGACTTTTAATTGGAGCAGCTGCTTAATGTTTCTGAGAAGTGGCAGTTTACTTGATAACAAAGTTTCAAAGGTGATCATATGTGGTTGACAAGTGTAAAAAGGCAATTTATCACATTGCTTATCTCCAAATTAAAATTATTTGATTACTTGAACTAGGACATTAGATAGAGATGGAGAATTCCTGGTACTAAGTATATGAATGTAGACAAAATTATCTAATTTGAATATGAATGTGAGATCCATAGCTGTAAACTCTATAGGTTAACTGAATTAACAATATATATTCCGTAGATATTACTAGGGATTTTAGTTGCCAGTATTGTCAATTAATTTTCTTGAGAAGTAAAAATATATGCAGAAAAATTAAAATTCCCATTTCTGTTCCCTTCAGTCATGATACTTATTCATTCTCAGATGTCACACAATGTATTTAATTTTGTATTAGAACAAAGTATTGAGTATGTGAAATTTAACTTGAACTGAGACTAATTATGTTCTTACTTGTACAGGAGTTTCAATGAAAATATAATTTCAGTGAATATTTTTTTCCTTCTTTAAAAGCCAAATATATAAAATGTCACATATTCGTCGTGTAATTGCCAATATTTGACATTTAGTCTTCCCATTGAAACACATGGCAGGAATAAACCATCGGTTACAGAGTATTGACATTTCATTCCTGCCTTCTATTTCAATGAAACAATTTCCATATTTGTGTACAGAAGTATATCAGTGAAAATAGGACTGAGTCAGAAAGGATGGGGAAAATGAAGGAAATGTAATTTTTAGAAAGTAAGAAAAAAAAAAACCACCCTAATTTTGAAAGAGGAAGAAACAGATTGTTGTAGGTCTACTCTGTTCCTAACTGTGATAAGAGTTCTTTCTTGTTACTATAGTATGCTATTTTAGCTCTTATTTATGGCTTGGACAAGGCAAAAATTTTAGTGTAAGGTATTGTCCATTTGAAGCTTTAATTAATGTCTGGAATGTGATCATGTTAATCTGCAATTTGAGCATCCTGTTGTCTTAATATTAAAACACGAACAACCTTTACTATACATTTATGTGAAATGGGGATTGACTAGAAAGATTTTGCTCCTGTGGTGGGTTGATGCCAGTCAATAATTAAGCATCCATCCAGCTGCTTACTTCTCCTCACCCTGAGAAAAGCCAGGAGAGACAAAGTGAGAAAAATTTGTGGGTCAAGACAAAAGCAGTTCATTAAGGAAAACTGGGGAGGGGATGGACAGGGCAAGGAGGGATTTTTCAATAGCAAGTGACACCATCACTTGCTCTGTCCAAAAAAGCAGACTAACACACAGCCACCCAGCAAGAAAGTTACTTTGGAAAGAATACCACCCAGCTTTTATTGCTGGGCATGGTGTCATATGGCATGAAATATCCCTTTTTTTCAATTCTGGTCAGCTTCCCCAGCTGTGTCTCTATCTCTTGCCTACCTTTAGACTACTCACTGTGAGAGCAGAGTGGGAGACAGAGAAGGCCTGGATTCTGTGCGAGTCTGCTCATCAATAAAACTCTTGTGTGTTGTCAACACTGGTTTGGTCACAAATTCAAAACACAACATCATACAGGCTGCTTTGAAGAAAGTTAACCTCATGCTGGCTAGATTCAATACACTCTTCTTTCTGTTGTATTTTAATCCAGGCTGGCAAATACACATCACACAACCACTTGCTCCCTTCCCCTTTGGTGGGATCAAGGGGAGAATTGGAAGGGCAGATTTGAGAAGAAAACCTTTTGGTTTTAAAAATATAAACCCCCAGTTTTACATGTTGAGCAGGATGTTGTGAGGGCTCGAATATTACTTTGATTAGTTGGTGCTCCCTTTCCCTGCTATGTCCCCTCCCAACTCCCTGTGCACACCCAGGCTCCACACTGGTGGTGTGCTGTGAGGGGCAGAAAGGGCCTTGCTCAGAAGAAATGAAAAAATCCCTGTGTTTTAATCACTGTTTTCTATTCAAATCCAAAACACAGCCTGATAACAGCTACCATAAAAAAAATTATTGCAGCAAAAAACAGTAAATACACTTAGGTTTCAGGTCAACTCTGTCATTGCATGAGCCAGATATATACTCAGATTGTCTCATGTGTCAGTGGAAAATTGATTTTTCTTTAAAGCTTGAATTAAAGTCATCATTTTTACATATTACCTGAATGTCAATGGAGTTCTCGATTGTATGTCTAAAGTAGGTTCTGTCTGCCTTCTTCGACTGGAAGACAAGAAATATGAGATAAATCAAAATGATACTGGGTACCAAAATTTCTCAGAAGTAATTTTGAACACCAAGAAAGATGTTTGAAGATAGTAAGACAAACTTAGGATCAAAAGAAATGATGGCTTGCTCACATTAGACACAAGACAAAAGCAGTTCATTTGAAATGGTGCTGTCAGATCATGACACTAACTACTTTATTACTAAAGAAAACCACTGCTTCCACCATCTTTGTCTATGTAGAGTTTATGGAACTGTGGAAATAAATAAGCAGCAGTCATTGAAGAAAATATATCAAAATCAGAAAGAAAAAATATAATTGATGTGGTCAAACTTGATTTCAAAAGAAACAGTAACCCCTAAATATGTGTCTAGGTGGTTATGAACTCTTTAAAAAGCTCTAGGCTATTTATCAAAAATAAATGATTTTGTGGTTATGTGACAATGGACAATCCAATATCTTCTGACTTTGACAGTTGCTAAGCCATCTCTATGATCTGTGATACCTATTTCATCAGCCAGTCACAAAATGTAATTTGGTTGTTCTTTTCAGTGATGATGGATAAAAAACTTTGGGTGGGTACTGCCATCACTTTCATTCTTAGTTTATTCTTTAAGGTTGCTAGGATTAAGGGACATCTAATATGGTATTTCAGATTCTCATTATGCCTTGAAACCTGCCTGGTCAGGCTTTCTAAGTTCTGAATGCTTCCTTAAGCATATTTCAAATCCAATTGTAATTCAAACTTTATATGTTAAAAGCATTTTTAATTATGATAAGATTATTTGGATATAACAAAAAAAGAACTATTTTACTGTGCAATCATCTGACCTATCGAAGCAGACTCTGTCTTTGAATGGAACCAAGACATTTCTGTTTCTATTATTTAACCACAATACTAAAGTCTATTTTCTATTTTATTTCCCACTGCCTTGTGGGACGTGTAGTTTCTTTGTCATAAAGAAACATTCAAATCTCTTGGCCAGGAACTGAATAGAAACTTCACAGCAAGGAACCTCAGTAGTGCTATTTTCCAGAAAAGGATGATTAGTTGTTGCTGTAAACAATAGGACCATAACTGTGTGATTTATTTCTTCCCATAATAATAAGTAGAAATCCAAGATGCAATTGCAAAATACAAAGACAAACAAAAGCAAGAGAAAATCAATATGCATTTCACAAAGAAAGCAAATATTACATAGAGATTTGGGGCTTGTGTTTTCTATTTTCTTTGCCTTAACATAGAAAGGTGCATGTATCTTCTATAAAATGGGGAATGATTTGAAGGTTTTGCGTTCTTATAGATCTAATTCTTTTAACTGGCATTTGAATAAATCCGTATTGTTATAGGCTTTTTGTATAATTGATACCCTCCTGTTATTGTATGGCACACGTCCATGTTTTCCTCTTATTTTCTCTTATCTTTTAAAATAAATAGCTCTTACTTATTTCTGCTCTCTAACACTTCTAAAAGCAGATGACACCTGGTGTAACAAACTTTATTTCCCATAGATGCTCGGCAGTGAGTCTTGGCCTTTACTGTTCTTCAGCTCTTTAAAAGCTGACAATATTTCATTTTCTTATATCTAATGAAATTTTTGGCTTGCAAGAGGCTATTTTTATTTCTTATTTAAAGAAATGTTTTGTTTAGTTTAGTGTAGAAAGTTCTCCTACAATTATTTTAATGAGAATATAAAAATTAAAAAGAGATTATGCTTTCAAAAAATTAAATCAGAAGAAACATCAATTTTATGATTATGTTGGAAAGACAAAATTGCATAAAATTTATAACACGTATGAGAATACACCTTTGGCTATCCTGTCTGAATGTCAGATGGTACTTATTTTTCTTCTAGTTTATTAAAAAATATGTTCAATTAATTTTATTGAAGATTTCTGCAGATCAATATGATATACAAATGTTTTCATTGTATAACTTTCTTCAGTGGAATATTATAAACAATAAATCTTGACAATTATGACTATATTGATTACATAATGAGAAAAACTTTACCAAATAAGTGCAGGAATTAGAAAACACTCATAACTCTCCTAACACAAGCTTTTAGGGAGACAGTACTCCTGATAAAAGCATTGTGATCTGTTTTACCTTGCAACTTTTGTTAACTCTCAGTTTCCTTGGAATTAATTGCAGGTGAGAAAATTATTTGCATTATTTTCATAGTACATAATATTAAATGAATGCCATTTATGAATAAATATTCAGGTCAAAGTTATGCGTAGGAAAGGTTTTAAAAAGTGCCAGCACATGTATGCACATGTGTGTGTGTGCGTGCATGTAGTTGAATACACATAAATATTCATTATATATTAATTGGATTTCCCAAGCACAACACCTATAGAAATACGTATTTTAGGTGATTCACGTAAGATTAAAGTTTAGAGAGGCTATTTCAGAAAGTATTAAGAATATACACCACAGAAAAAAGTAAGTTCTCTGCTTTCCTGGCACTTGCAGACATATAGCTGCAAGACATTTCTTGGCCCTGTTTTCAATTTCCTGTCCCACCCTGGACAACAGTAGAAACTGAGTCTACACTATGCTGTAAATGGTAGTAAATGGGGTTTCCTGATACTTTTCCTTGAAAATATAATGCCCAAACAGAATATATCATACTCCAGAATGAAACTATTATTAGATTCTCTGATTTGCCTAATGTGAAGGACCATTCAAGAGTAAATAAATCCATCCCAGTCTCTATCAGTAGATGAGAACACTTCTATTGCCTCTCAGTCTTTATGTCTGAACTTATTGACTGCCTTCTTTAACTGCTACATGTTTTGAACAGTTAAGAGGAAGCAAGCGAGGCAGACAAGGGGCAGGCATAAAGAGGGCTTTATAAGCTATTTTTGAAACCTTCAATTCAGCTGCTGCACTGTGCCCCAAATCTTACAGCTAAAAGCTATTTCCATTTTCGGCAGACAGCCCTAAGAGACTATCAAAGGCAAAGAGTTGTTTGGCAACTTCTTCCTCCAAAGATTCTAATTATACAGACCTTTGCGTTACCAGGCTGCAGCAAGACTATCCCTTGATCTCCCCAATTAAAAAAAAAAAAAAAAATACACTGCAAGAGAGTAGATGTATGTGGTAAAGTAATAGACAGCATTCTAACTGGGTTTTGGAGAGTAAGAGTGAGTTTATTCCCAAACTTTTTCATGTTTTTTTCACTGAGTGCTCAAATTGCGCTGATTTGGGCAGTGAGTTTTGTCTCAAGGTACAAAATTTAGATTACGTTATAGCATGGGACTTTAAAAATTCTAATTAGACAGATTAGCCTAGTCTAGTGAAAACAAAATCTGCACAGATCATAGCCATTATTTCCTACTTGATTTAGTCTTTTGAATCAAAGCAGGTGTTAAGAAATAGTGAGAGACCTCTTTAATTAATAGATCTTTGCATCCCTTCAATGAAGTGACTCAGTAGTGCTTAATTGCTGACTGTACTTCCATAACCCTACTTATTGCACAATAGTTTGCCTAATTCGTATGCAATTTTAAGTGTGCAACACTTAACATATCCTTCTTAAAAATAATTTCATTTAACTATTTTTAATTTTAAATCATTTTCAAATAAATTTGATTTTATTATTAGACAATTTGAAATAAATGTGAAATATCAAAACCTATTAGGTACAACTAGGCTTCTGAAAAATATTATCAATCATGTTAGACTCTTCCCTAAAAAACACTTGTGAACAATTAGTAAAATATTTTTCCTTAAACCATACCAATATTTTATTCTGTATGACCACAGAAGTGTGGGTGCTTTGTACAGTACATATGCACACATTTACATAAACATATTTATAAATACACATGCACATATATAAAAATATATCATTTATTTTCAAGTGGTAAATATCACAAAACAGTCATTAGTCTTGAATGGAAGGAAATAGCTTTGAATTTTATTTGTTTCTTCTTTGTTTATCTTGAAGGACCACAGCCTTCAAAAGGTTTTCTACTTTCTCAAAACTTGTTCTTTGCTGACAGTTGGGCTATAACTATATTTCATAAACCCTAAAGCACCCAAGTTGCTTGAAATAAATTGATTTTGTGAAAATATGCGACACACAGGTTTTCAGTATGGGTCCTGAACAGTCTGTCCCTAAAGAAGTTATTTCCACTTACACCCTTGACCTGCTGGTGGCTTGGTGATGCTGTAGTTTTTCATGTACTTCAAAAGTCACAGATGTGTTTCCATCCTTCTTAATTTAATATAGACTGCACATGCTTCTATCAGTAAGAACTTTCATTTTTATACTTCTTCGATTTCATGACACCAGTGGTTCTATATTTCACAGTGTAGGGAGCAGAATGAAATTACACTGCTCTCAGAATTCAGCAATATCTGGTTTATGTGATTCAGGACCTCCACACAAAAGAGAGGTCACTCTCAATATTTCTGTAAATGGCTCTTTCTGAAGGAGTATATATGGTAAGTCTGATAAAGTGTGATTTGTTTGTTGTGTATAAAGTGGGGCAAAAGTCCCAAAAATTTCTGTGATAGTGGTAAAATACAGCTGCATAATTCAACTACCAATTATGTTGTTTTGACATAATTTGTCAGAAGCTGGAAAAGTTTTAATAAGAATTTCCAATATTTTTGCTATCAGTTGTCTTGTATCTTTCTATCACAATCTCTACCAGCAGGATTTCAGCCTTATGAAAAGAGTTCTCCGTTTACATTGGAGAGCAAAGGCTGGCCTTATGTTCATCTATGTTCCAGTAAATGACTGTTGCTATACAGAATGTGAACGATCAGATTAAATTTAGAAAACTGGTTTTGTGTACCGAAGGAAATTGATATTCATACTGAGTTTTTTAAATACTTCTTCACTGTGTACTTTCTGAGCTCAGGTAATACCTCAAGAGTCTTTACGGTAATTGGTTCACTACAGAA
The DNA here is from genome assembly GCA_013400175.1 of Phainopepla nitens. Taxonomy (NCBI): domain Eukaryota; kingdom Metazoa; phylum Chordata; class Aves; order Passeriformes; family Bombycillidae; genus Phainopepla; species Phainopepla nitens. Next base: position 561,399 of record VXBQ01007566.1, on the reverse strand, counting down.
CTGTGATTTCTATTGTTTTAATGCTCGCAATTCTCATAGATATTTCTGTCCTCACTCCAACCATCAAACCGTTGATATTCTAACAAATGAGTTATTTCTCACAGTAGACTGACTTATGTGATGATTCTTCCACTACAGCGACAAAATAAACAGAGAACACATTGCACAATAAGAAAAATATTGTATCAAATATTGGTAAGAACCTAGCTGTTAAACAGAGGGTGTGAATTAGTCACGTCACCACTGTAAAGGCAGAAGTTCCCAATACCTTCTTCACCCCTGCCTTTACCAACACTGCTGGGCTCCCAGCCTTGGTAACAAAAATCCACGCTGATGCAAACAAAAAAATCACTGCCAGTGAAGAAAGTATTGCTGTGTGAGCTGTCACAGGAGCTTGATTGAACCATATGAATTAATGGGACCTAAAAATGTCCATCCAAGAGGGCTAAGAGTGCTAGCTTACATTCTTTTGAGGCTATTCTCCATAATAATTTAGAAGATGTGGGGATCAGAGGATGTCCCAAAAGACTGAAAGAAGACTACTATTACCCCTCTCAATAAAAAGGGGCTTAAGTGAGGATCCAGGAAATTTTGGGCCCACCAGTCTTATTTCTGTCTCTGGGAAAGTTACAGAATTAATTCTCTGGGCGGCTATCACAAGTCAGATGAAGCAGGTGATCAAGAAAAGCCAGTATGGATTCACCAAGGGCAAACCCAGCTACAGGAATATCTGTATAGGCTGGAAGAGTGGGCTGGCTGACAAGAACCTTCTGAAGTTCAACAAGGACAAGTATAAGGTCTTGCATGTATGAAAACATCATCCAGGAGTGAAGCAAAGAGTAGGGTCTACCCAGCTGGGGAGCATCTGTGTGGAAAGGGAGCTGGGAGTCCTGGTGGACAACAAAATTATCATGAGTGAACTGTGTGCTGCAGCAGAAAAGAAATCCAGTGTGATTCTGGGTTGCCTCATCAAGGGCATCACCAGCAGAGATAAAAAAAAAGTCATTATTCTACCTGACTTGTGCTTGTCAGGCCATACTTGGAATATTGTGTTCAGTTTTGGTCCCCACTATGCAATGAGGACGTAGACAGGCTGCTGAACATCCAGAGAAGAGCCAAAAAAAGGATCGAAGAACTGGGCAGTCTAGCATGTGAGGAAAGGCTGAGTTTGCTCAATCTCTTTTTTACTAAATGAATAAGACCTAATCTGCTTTTGAATGAATATATGTGTTTCTTCTTTTCACAGAATCAGAGAATTAGGAGATTAAGGGTAGAAGGGATGACTGGGTGTCATCTAAATCATTTTTTCTCCAGGCTAAGCAGGCCCAGCTTCCTCACAGTTTCCTCTCAAGAGACATACTCCAGTCCCTTAATCATCTATGCTATACTCTGCTGGACCTACTCTAGGAGCTCCATGTCTATTGTACTAGGAAGTCCAGAACTGGACAGACTGCTCCAGATATGGCCTCAATAGGGCTCAACAGAGAGGATCACCTCTCTTGACCTGCTGGCCTCTCTTCCTAATGCACCCTGGGATCTCAGTGGCCATCTTGGCCACAAGAACACTGCTGGAACATGGGCAGCTTGCTGTCCACCAGGAACCCCAGGTTCTTTTCTGCAGAGCTGATTTCCAGCAGGGCATCCCCCAGGCTGTCTACATACATGGAGTTATTCTCCAGGTGCAGGACCCTGCACATGATCTCCAAAGGAGATCAGAATTTATGGTAAATCTCATTTTTTAAATAATAATAATAAAAAAATATTCTGTCAGCTTATCCAATTTTAACTTCCATTGGTACAGCTGCCTGAGACTTAACTTTTCTATCTATTCCTGCCTATCACTTGAGCTTTCTCAGACCCACAACTGCCTGCTACTGCTTGATAGCAAAAATGTCATAATGATGAGCCAGGATGAGCTGGGTCAGAGAAAACAGGATCTTCTCTAGAATGTAGTTTCATGATTTTGCATTTAAAACACACTTCTGAGAAGAAATACTGTAAACAAATCTGTTTTTTCTATAATATTTAACATTCTATAATCCTATTTCAAGTGCAAGGCATGTCCCAACTAATTCCTGAGGAGCCTTTTACTCCAAAACAATAAATAGATTACTTATTTACTTGTCTGCTATTGGCTGAACCCATTTCTTTGCTTTCATGACAGCTACTTTGATCAAGTAATGAAACTGATCTCAACCATACTTTAAAATTTTGATGTCTTTCCAGCAAGACATGATTGACTTAAACACAATGTATATTAAGATGCTTATTAGCTTATTAGCTTATAATGCTTCACTTATCCATGCTATTATGATAAAACTGAAGGTTTAGTTACTATATATATATATATATATATATATATATATATATACACTTTGTATTATATCAATATCTGTATTTGTAAAAGTATTTTGCTAAAGAAAAATGTAACCAAGCATGATGATGAGAACTGGAATTGGAAGGTACTGAGAAAAGTTACTGTACTGGTGGACACGGGTTTTAAATTTAGTTATCTAATTTCATTTAGGTCCAGAAAATACTAAGGAGAGTGAATTATGTCTTTGTTGACAAGTAGACAAAAGGCCTTCAAACACTGCATCAGATTTTTTCAAAAGTTGTGTAGACACTGAGTATGAATCCTATACTTAATGTATATAGGAACTTTTCTTCTTATGAACACATTTAAAACTTCGCTGTTTGTCACATTGCACATAAACCAAGGAAAAATTATTGCATCATCACTGAAATAAAGGAGTTGTGTTTTTTTTTTTTAATTTCACAGAATATTCTGAGTTGGAAGGGATGCACAAGGATCAAGTCCAACTCTTAAGTGAATAGCCCATATTGTGCTCATTTGAAAAAAACCTGAAATGAGTCATTGCCTAAGGAGAGTCAAAGACCCCAGGGCGGAAGCAGAAGGACCCATCTAAAAGTCACCTGCTGTCATCATCTGAATGGATCTCTGTCAGGCTCTCTACAGGGTTTTATATATTTTCCATAGCAATTTCTTGTTTCTCATAGCAAGAGGAGAAAGAAGCAGAACTATTAATAGAATGAATTAGTATTGGATTGTCAGATGTCCTGTAATTGTGCAGTTTTCTGCAGAAAACAGATCTGTGAACTCTAACGACAACACCAATAATGCATTTCCAGAAAGAGTTATGAGATTTAGTGAATGGAGATTAAATTATTATTAATAAATTATTATTAATTAACCTCTTTACTAACAGGGGTGAAGCCATGAAGACTGAACAGAGTATTCTGATGTGGTAATTGTTTCTCTGTGTTACACCCTGTTCCAATTATTCTCAAAGTGTTAAAACAAGAAGATGCTGCTGGGTAGTGTCATGAAGAAGGGAAGTGTTTTGTTCCACAAAATCTTGTACTGTTAAAATTTCAATAGGAAATGTGAATAAAAGAGAATGCATTGTTTTGGTTGTAGCTGGGGGTTTCACAGCTGAAAAAACATTTAAGTCTTCTGGAATTGTTTATTTTTTTCTTGTAGGGTTTGAAGATTCTTAATGATGATAATTATTTAGCTTTCATGTCAGTATCATGTCTCTGTTTCTTGATAACGTTTCACTGGAGTGATAGTGATGCCTTCTCTCAATATTAGAGTTGTACTGAGGTTTGCTAGGGGTTGCAATAGAGCCCTTGGGAATTCAGGCCTAAATTTCAGGTCTAGTAGCATAAGCCTCTCTTTTGGTTATTGAATCTCTATTGAGCAAAACTTATGAAAAATTGCACATATAAAAATAAATTCATGAAATAGGTGTTGCTTTATCTGTCAGAATGTGCACTACAGTACCCAGCTATTGGCTGTAATGACCACATTTGGTGGTTAGAATATGACAGATTGTCAGTATACCAGAGAAAAACCTGCTCAGTTCAGGACAGAAGCGATTTGTTGATTTATTAACAACACATAATTAACTGGCAATCACTGACCTATACATTCAGGGGTATAAACAATTCAATAGGAAGACAGACTTATTTTGAAACTTACAAAACGTTAATACACCTACAAATTTTAAGTATATTTGGATATGTAACCCCCACAGTTCTAATCCCTTGAAAAGTCATTTACTGTGAGGGTGGTGAGGCACTGGAACAGGCTGACCAAAAGAAGTTGTGGATGCCCCATCCCTGCAAGTGCTCAAGGCCAAGTTGGATGGGGCTTTGAGGTACCTGGTCTAGTGGAAGGTGTCACTGCAGGTGGCAGTGAGATTGAAGCTAGATGATCTTTAAGGTCCATTCCAATCCAAGATATTTTATGACCCTGTGATATTGATGAAGCTACATTTGGGCTACCAGCATGCCCTGTTTGCTGGGGGATAGGGCAGATTCCTTGAGTATACACCCTTCCTTGACAGATGGGGGTGATCCTACTCTGTGCGTTTCCCTGCTGCTTACTACTATTTACTCACCAGAAAGGGAGGAGTCCACAAGTGCCCACGGGTGCACCGAAATGAGGGTCTCTGCTTGCTGTTCCCCCACACTCTCTGCTCTAGCTGCATGCAGGCTGCTCCCAGTGCTTCACAGAGCGGCTGCACCATCAGCCCTCAGACAGGCTGCAATGCTTGTAGGGTGACTGCCAGCAGTGACAAACCAGGGGTGGACTGTTTTTAGGGCTGCTGTTTTCACTCTGAGGTCTCACTGTTTCCATTACTTTGCATCCTTTTGGGGACTTTCCTTGGGTTCAAAAGTTTTTTTCCAATTGCCTGGTTGCTGTTCAAACCAGATGCCAGTCATTTTCCTCTTAAGAGGCCTTTTAGAAAGGTTGAACCATGTGATCATCCCCATGCTCATACTTAAAAGTTCCTACTGAACTTCTGACATAAGCAATTACATAGTCAAAGAAGCATAATTATCCATCTATGCAAACAGTTATGATCTTTGAATTCACCTGAAAATTTAGCAAAGAAGGATGAGTAATAAAGGAGTCCCATGAGCTCGAATCCTTAAAAGGTAGACTGAGCATTTAATCTAAGAAACTGCTGGTCAATAGAGAACTTATCTGGCTGATGACAGTATTAGCTACACAGATGTCAATCATGTTCTGTTAAACCCCTATAAACCTTGGGACAACAGTATTTTGATCTTTCTCAAAACTAAAAGGATTATACCTACATGTCTGATTGGTAATAACATTACATAATAGAAGAAATATTTACATTAAAACTTTAGCTCATGTGTAAAACCTGAAGTATTATTTCACATGCACACACACACACGTTTTCACTGTGAGAGGAAATAATGCTCCTTATTTTTTCTCAAGCCCTTTCCAAAAACATTTCTCAAGGTACTACGGTAGAGTACTTCCAGGCACAATTCTGTATCTATCATTTACTTATTTGTTCACTGTCCAGGGTGCATTTAATGTTCCCAGTGCTCACAATCTTCTGGTTGTTCTCTTGACATTTAGGCATTTTTCTATTATTTCTGTCTTTCTGCTTACAGAAGCTCATTTGATATTTTCAGAGGTATTGCTGCCAAATAGGCAGCAATATTTCATGTAGCAACTTCAGCCAGACTTATGTCAGAGGTTTCTGGAAACCTACATGTTGGATTCATGGACTAATATGCGATGTCTGTAGAAAGGTGCCTTCTCCAGTGGAAACAATTGCAAAATTAAACAGAAGAAGATAGAAATTAGGGTGTTTTGCAAGGTGATGAAGGATGTCAGAACTCTGAAAAGCAGAATAAAATTTTAAAAGGAAAAAGTATATTTCTGTTAATCTTAGTATCACGTTCTAGATAAGAAAATGGAGCAAACAAAACACCAAGAAATACATAATTTCATCATTTAAGCATATGTCACCCTAGGTTGCAAAAAGAAAACAGTTTTCTCAATACCCATATAGACAGCTCTACTTCATATTTTAATGAAGGCTTTTTAATAAATAAACTCAGATATTTGGTATATAATTATGAGAAATTATTTCAGTCTTGTTCAATACACTTAATCAAATGTAATCCCTCCCTCCTTGATGTAAAACTATGTGCATCAAAGTAAAAAGAATTCCTTTGAGCATATTCTTTCTCATGAAAATTATTATTTCTAATCTGATGTAGGAATTAGAGAGGTAGTGGTTCTCTCCAGTAAAATGAAGGAAAATGTTTCTCTTTTCATTTCATTATGATCCAAAGCAGCATGTTACCTAGGAAGATTTTTCTCCTTTCATTAATACTTATTTATGTAATCATGTTATTGGTGCCAGAATTGGGTTATCTCTTCAAAGTACAATCTGAATAAAATTCTATTAACAAAATAATTCCTTTAAAATTAAACTTTTATTAATTAAACAAATTATTGTCTGTAATCGATCTTCCTCATTAATAAGCAGTTCTATTTCTAAAATATCTCAAAGGAGAAAAAATTTTCACCATATATACTTAACGCGTTACTTGCTCCCTTACTATGTAATGTGGGATCCTTACAGAAATCAAAATACACTGAAATGTAGACCATCAGAAATGCAGTTTTATATCCTGTTTTAAATTTCTATTTCACAATCACAGAACCATGAAATGGTTTGTATTGTAATTCATGCAACTGAAGAAGAAAGGAACAAAAAATAAATAATTACTTCAGGAAACTGAAATGCTTCTAAATTATGTGCCGTTTGTAAAATATCATAGCATAAATTTATTACTACAATTTGGTTACTTTGGGTATAGGAGACATAAACAAAGGAAAAATGACTGATTCAGAGTTCCTCTTTAATCTTCTGAGATAGCTATTCCAAAAGAAGTTTAAGAATACTCTGTCAGTATCCTCCACTATGATGAAGGTCAGCATATGAAGTCATTAAATAAGTTAGCAGGTAAACAAGAGAGAAGACATGTCTCAATTTCTATTTTGAAACTTCAAGAACAGTTATGATGTCTTTAAAGGCAACTATTGATATTCCATTTGCATTATATAATACAGTCAATAAAACATGAGCCTAAATGAGCATCATAACAAAAACAAGTAGTTCTCTGCAACACACAGAACAGTTTCAGCTAGAGGATGATCAGCTTGAGAAAGAAATTGCTGTCCGACTGTTGGGAATGGAATGAAGTTTCAGGTATAAATGAACATCTTTTGTTTTGTTGTGATATTACATAAATGCTGCAATGAGACATTTATGTATTTTTTTACTGTTTTTATTCCTAAATCTTCTCTATATGTGATATCTGTATAAGTGGGCAGGTGCTGAACGCTGCTTTTCTGAGAGCAGTATTTGCACATCAAATGGTATACTTAGCAATTAACACAAACTGTTAGGTGTTCTGGTTACATGGACAGATCTCATCCTCATGATAGGAGCAGTTTGGGGCCAAGCAGCCACCAATTTGGAGAAGAATATCTTTAGGCAGTCAGAAAGAATGTCTAGAACACACTTGTGCTTTCACTAAAAAGCATGCATTCATCATATGCCTAGAAATTTTCTATGCCTTAATACAGAATCATATTATTTCAGTTGACAGAGAGAGAGATGGCTTGCAAAAGACTTGCCACTTTATGTTCACAGTTAAATTTAAAAAGCTGATTCTACTCGGATTGAAGTTATCAAAAAATTCCTGCTTATTTCAATGACAGCTGTATTGGCCTATAAATGTCCCTTTGTTATGCTTACTTTGCTCTGCATGGTATGTTTTCCTTTAACAACATTCTGTAATTAACAACAATTTGACAGACTGTAAGATCCCACTGTTTGGTACTTGTTATTGCTGCACAAAGCTGCATTGTGGGTTTTGTTGATAGAGAGAAATTGCAGTTAAGTGCAATGTGCTTTCTTTCCCACAAAATAGCTCTTTCAGTATAACCACATGATGCTCATACCAAATAACAACTCACTGATTATACACTCATAAGATTACCATGCTGAAGAGATGCAAACACAAGAGTATCCAGAATTTGCTGAAACTGGCAAATTCTGGCTTAACTATGCATTAAACAAAACACTTAGCATCCCTTCCTCCACCCAATCTTGAAAATTTGTTTATATGACAAGTCTTTTCTTAATTTAGTGCTAAATTAAATCTTTCTTGGGATAACTCTTCTATTTTGTGTACCTGATAGGTGACAATGCCATTTCTCTAGTTAAAGTTATTTGGACAATCAGTGATTGAAAAAGATAATTTAGTATCTTCATATTTCATTTCTTGAAGAGATCACTGCATCATTTTTAAAACCTTTACCTTGTTTGCACAATGTATTCAGGAGCCTTAAAAGGAAACAATAGACAAGGATTTATTAGTATGGATTAGTTAGTATAATTCTTCCATCATTTATCTTCTGCTTTGAAATATATTTTGCTATATTTTATTTGAAAGGATATACAATAGAATTTTAATCATAATATATTTGCTTGCAGAACAAATAGGAAAATGACAGTCCTCCACTCATATTTGATCTAAGGGCAGTTTGATGATAAAGGTTTTAAGAGAAATTGAGTGCTTGTGTGCCTAGGGAGTTATATGAACGGACTTAAGTATCAATATACATTTTGAAATATCACTATATTTTTAGCTAAGTCATACAGATTAAAGTTAGTTTAGACATCAATTTTCAAACAGTCCTTATAATAAATATTGAAAATTATTGATGTGTTTTATGAAAATACTGAAGAAATGTGAGAATTTTTTATGAGTATACAGACTGTGAAAAAAATGGCATTGTAATTCAGCACATCCCTAATGGATGTCATTGGCCATTTGGCCTCAGTCGATATTATTTGGGATTGAACACTAGTAACGTCCCTTTCTTCCTCAGCCACAATTTTCCATTCTATCCTTTTAATCAGGCCTAGTATTGTTTCAGTTAGCAGAGCAAAAGAATTCACAAAATTATCTAGATAAAGCATATAATTTATTTTTCAAAGCATCTCTCAGAGGCCAATATGATCAATTTGAATTCAAATACATGCTGTTAATGAAATTGGAGAGAGAGAATGTGAAAGGTGGTATGACATGAGAGTGCAAAAACCAATGACCAACTGGATTTAAAGAAGATTCTGTTGTTGAACTTTGCCATTAAACACCAGAAACTCCACCCAGATAACAAACACTGTATATGTAAATGCCCACCTCAAATATAGAATACGTAATAAGCTGGACATTAGGCAACTCCATTCCTTTTGGAAAAAAAGTCAAACAATTACTTGACTAAGATACAAATTTAAGAAAATACCAATAATGCTAAGTCAATCTCTAATATTTATTCAAGCTGCAACTCAATGAAGCAGCAGTCAGCTTAAGTACATTCTTCTAGTCATTTAGGTACACTTTAGTCCAAAACAGTTTCACTTCAGCTCCTGTATGAATCTGGAGAGGTATTATATTTTGCCTCTGAAACCCTTCTTTCTGTTTAAATGCAAATGAGACTAAAAAAAGTAATTCTCTCCTGAGAAACATTAACATTTAACAACTCAAATAATGAGATATCTTTCTCACTATTTTTAGAATCACAAGGATAATTTACAATATCTAATTCAGGTTTGTCCATTTTGTGTCTTGTTTCTCAAATGCACTTTTCACCTATCCTCACTTTATGACCGTCTACACTGGCAGAGCAGGCAGTGTCTAAATGTTTTGGTTTCAAATAAAATTCAACTAAAATTATTGTGTTTGGTGCACAGATTAAGATTTGAGACACTGCAGGTCAGTCCTTGATCCCTGGGAAGGTCATGGAGCAAATCCTCTTCAAACTATTTCCAAGGAAATGTGAAGAACATGGAGATTAAGAGTAGTGACTATGGATTTGTGAAAGGAAAATTCTTAAACAGCCTGGTAGTCTCTTACAATGAAATGACTAGCTTACTGGACAAAGGGAAGGCAATGGATGTTGCTTTTTTGAATTTTGAAGGTATTTTAATTTTGTTTTCTGTGAAGCCTTCACAAACAAACTGAGGCAATATGAACTAGATATATGGACATAGAGATGGATTAAAAACCAGCTGAACTGCCAGGTTTAAACATTTTTGATTAGTGCACACCTACTGGCCTGCTGGAATTCAGTCCACTGGGGCCCAGTCACTAGAGGAGTACCCCCAAATGTCTATACTGGGTCTAATACTGTTCAACACCCTCATTACATAACTGGACAAAGGGGCAGAATGATCCTCATGCAAATGATCCTCAACAAATGATACAAAACTAGGAGGAGCTGGTGATACACCATACAGATGTATTATCATCCAGAGGGACCTCAAAAGGTGAAGAAATACTTGAGTGACCAGTGATTCTGTGGAGAACCTTTTCCAAATGTCCGATCTGAGCTTTCCCTAATGCAGCTTTGTTCCATTTATTCATGTCCTATCATGGATCATCAGCAAGGGGAGATCAGCAGCCTCCCATCTGCTGACACCCTTGAAGAAATTGTAGACTGTGATGCGGTCATACCTCAGCCCTCTCTTCTCTGGACTGAACTACAAAAGTGACTTCAGCCACACCTTGTAAGTCTTGCCCTCAAGACATTTCACCATCTTGTCTCCCTCCTCTGGACACACTCTTATAATTTTATAGGCTTCTTATACTGAAGTACCTGAAACTGCACAGGATTTGTGCCACTGTGCAGTGTAGACTGGCAATTGCCTTGCCTGACCAACCTCTGATAGTAATGAATAAAGAAGACAGAGACAGTGTTTCCTCTGTGGTACTCTGCGACAGCAAAAGAGGCAGTGAACAGAAACTGAAATACAGGAAATTCCATTTAAACAGAAGCATAACAAATTTATGTGAGGGTGGTTAAACACTGAAACAGGTTACCCAGAGAGACTATAGTCACCATTTTTAGGAATATTGAAAAATTGACTGTGGTCTTGGTCAACCTGATTTAGCTGATCCTACTTTGATCAAGAAAATTTGATTAGACAGTTGCCAGAGCTCCTTTCCAAATATTGTGACTGTGTAATTCTGATCTACGGGTCATTATTACATTGTTGTTTTGAACAAACTGTATATTTTAAGTAAATTCATCCAAAATTAACTGTTTGGGGGTTTTTGGTGTTAAATATCAAGTTACATATAAAACTATGTTTGGCTCTGATATTAAAAAAATTAATGTAAGACTAAGAATGTGAGTGTTCTGTGACAGACCAAAGGTCTATCTCATTTGCCTACAAAGAATAGGGTCAGAATCTCAGCAGAAAAGTACAAGAGCAGTCAAGTCTACAGAAACATTTCCCTTGGTAAAATTCCTCACACCGATTTGCTATATTCTCTTTTTCTTGAAATCCAGAGGCCCTTCATAGATGGTTGCTGGATAAGATTTTACCCCACAGAGAGAGGCCTACAGGTAAAAAAGAAACTGGAAACTTAAATATAAGGACAGAATAGGACTCTGCTGAATTCCTCCCTCACAAGGCAGCACATAATCAAAAGACTAGGATGACATATGCTTTGAAACAGTGATAATTCAAACCCTTGCATGCTATATTCTTTGATGGTGGTTTCCCATTGTCTGACCTGCAGAGTTATGGAATGGAGTTTACTGAGCCTCGGGTGAGTATCCTACTGAATCAGTCTCTGCATGAGAAAGTGTTTCTTTTCTTTTGGATACTGGAGTTTGGAAACATCATTTCTTCCAAAGAACATTATCCTTTATTCCCTATCTGCGTGATGAGTCTACATATTTTAAATGGAAGAATGACCTCATTATGATACCAGATTTGGTGAGTGCAGTACCAGGTTTTAAATACTTATGATATAATGTAATTCAAATTCAGTAGTCCCAAAATGATGTTTCCTGACTTCCACTTACTTCCAGTATCCTTGTTCTATAGTGATCACTTTAAATGCAAGCATTCATCTAGATAGAAGTCAGACAGGGCCTGCAAATTCTGGCAACAAATGGATTCTATTTAAATATATAATACACTCAAGTTACTATAATGAAATCTGTGTACATAGTACAAGAATGCTTCCCATTCAACTCCAGTTATGCCACAGGAGAAAACAAAAAGAAATCTTTGAGCTTCCTTGTCATAGATCATAGAAATTACTAAATTATTTATTTTGTCGAACTTAAGGAGATAAGCATATGAATCCATTTCTTTATGCAGCAATACCATATTGCACTGTGTGTTAACACTGAATCGGTGCTGATTTCTGAAAATTGTTCAAGCTAGGCAGGTTGCTGTGTGCAGTTTTTCTGAATGTCATGGGAGAAGTTAATCATTTTTCCAAAGGCAGAATGATGATGCTTAGGCATGACTCTTTATTTGGCACCAGGATAAATGCACCAAAAGTCAAGCATAAAGTCCAAGACATAAAGTTGTGATTTTGGATCATAATCATAAGTCACTGTGAATGATGATGGAAGCACTGTTTTCATATCAACATGTATCAGCTTGCCCTTTCCCTGCAGAAGAGGTCTAAAAGAATTACTCATAGGAGCGAATATTTGTATGAGGAAGTTATTAGAACTGTTTCCTGACATATGGGAGTAGCTTATTTGGTCTGCTGTGCATCATTAACACCTTCATAAAGTTACTTGTATGCCATCAATTATGTAATTGCAAATTGGCATTGAAAAGATTGATATCACAAAGCCAAGCAGTATGTAATTTCCTGCCAGATAATATTATGGTAACATACATTTCTAGACTTAAATTTCTTTCCAAACATAAATCCTTTTAGCACAAATGTTTTCCAAATACCCTTTCAATATAAGAATACTAAAATATGAATTAATATTCACTATGAAAGAGTGCATAATATTATAAAAGTTTTTAAAAGTTTCATATCACTGCTTTTAGCAAATTTGCCTGCAAGATGATTTCCTTCCCATCTTCCTGAAGGGCAGCACAGCTGATCATAAATTAATGGAATTATTTCTGAGTAGAACCACAAAGCTCATGGCAATGTGTACTTAACATGAAATATGAATGCCTCAGGAATTACACTTCTACTACCCTGAGGCAATGATACTCAGTTTTACTAGAGCACTATTAGGAAGAAAAAGCAGTGTATTCTTTCATAACTTGATCCTTTAAAGTCTGGCTTTAAGACTTTTCAACATGACAGATTTTCACTAAAACAATTTGACAGCTCAAAAACCTTAGTGTGAGTTGCAAGCAAAAGATGGAGACACGAAAGAAAGTACAATTTCCTTCTCCTTTGTTCAGATTGTGACACATCCTTGCAAAACACAAACTTTTCAGAAAACTAGCCATGTTCCTCTTAAACCCAAATTGTTACTGTGTCAGGGAAGACAGTTCCATTCCTCTCCGCAGTAACCCCAGAAAGAGGAGAAAATGAAAACAGAAGAAAAAACCATTACACTCAGTTTCTTTCCTATCATGAGAGCAATAATGCATTTTGTGCACTATAGTTTTCTAATACTTGAATACTGAAAATATATAGACTCTAATTTAATCTGAATTTTAAACTTCCAGTTCCAGTTGACCTGAAGAGGTAATATATTTGCATAAATTCATGAACATTCCAAAACTTTTTCCTTAAACTCTTTATTTATCTAGTATATGCATTGTGTGTCCTTGGAGATTTCTAGGAACCTATCAATTGAGGGCTGGTATGCACAGACTAAGAGGAACATTCTTCTCTTTAGGAAAAAAAACCCAAAAAACAAACCCAAACAACAGAAAACTGTGTTCATCTAACACCTCATAATACTAATATATCTGCTCAAAAATTACAGAACATTTATTTTATCTTTTCAGAGCTCAGTGTTCAGTTATTACTTTTGTCTATTGCATACATCAGTAACCTCTATTACTGTGGTGTGTGGAATGTGTACTCAAGTGTGCACAGACAGATACAAAGTTAAAATTTCTCTATGATTAGGGATTTGAATTGGTCAGTCAAATTTGACAAATCATGGTTACAGGATTCATGCCACAGCAGGAGGTTAGGCTAGTTAGGCCATGGGACTCATTTTGAGAAATCTGGTCCACTGCGGGTTGATGGGGTCCACCTGTCAGGAAAAGAGAACAGCATCTTTGGTAACAGTCTTGCCAAACGGGTGAAGAGGCCTTCAAACTAAAGTTATTGACACCAGGCTGTGCGGTGTGTTCGACATGCTGAAGGGAAGGGATGGCATCCAGCGGGGACTTGAGAGGTGGGCTTGTATTAAACCCATGAAGTTCAACAAGGCCAAGTGCAAAGTTCTGCACCTGGGTTGGAGCAATCCCAAGCACAGACACAAGCTTGGCAAAGAATGGACTGAAAGTAACCCTGAGAAGATGGCCTTTGGGTATTGATGGAAAAGGAGCATGACTAGGAGTTTGGAGGAGGTGATTCTCTCCCTCTACTCTGATTGCTTGCGAAACACCCTCTCTGGAGGACTGTGTCCAGCTTTGGGGTCCCTGATATAAGAAAGATGTGAAGTCCAGAGGAGGGAATCAAAGATGATCAGAGTGCTGGAGCACTTTTCTTATGTACACAGGCTGAGACAGCTGAGTTTGTACATCCTGGAGAAGAGAAGGCTCTGAAAAGACTTCACTCACCTAAAGGGGGCCTACAAGAAAGCTGTGGATGGACTTTTTACAAGAGCATGTAGTGATACACAAAGGGTAATTGCCTTAAACTGAAGGAGCATAGGTTGAGATTAGCTATAAGGAAGAAGTAAGAAAGAAATATCTACACGTATCTGTGAGGGCAGTAAGATACTGGCACAGGTTGCCCAGAGCAGTTGTGTATCCCTGGAAGTGTTCAAGGACAAGTTGGACAGAACTTTGAGCAGTCTGATCTAGTGGAAGCTTGTCCCAAACCATGGGGAGATGGGGCTTGGAACTAGGAGATCTTTAAGGTCCTTTCTAATCCAAACCACATCATGATTAAGAAAATTCAAAAGCCAAGTGGCATGTAATGTGAAAGCTGCACAGCAGCACCAGACTGATGGTGGCTGGTGTCCTGGCAGCTTTCAGAGTAGGGTAAATTATCATGGAACAGGTTTGAAAAAAACATCTGTGCAGGGATAGCTGTAATTTAATATTTCAGATGAGAAAATATGAAGGAACTTGGCACAGATATTTTCTTCTCTCCTACCAGAGAAGTAATAAGTTCTCTTGGGATGAGTTTGGGCAGAAGAGTGGGAGGAAGAACACTGAGGAAGAAAGGGAGAAAACAACTTCTGGACTCATTGATTATATGTCAGAGCCCAGGAAAAAGACATAGATCACAGCAATGCTGCTGTGGGAAATTCTTTGTAGTAAATTGAGAATGTGTAGTTATGGTCTGGTTTGGGGCTGTGGTAGCTGCTGTCACTCTATGGGGAACTCTCCATTTCCTAGAGAATAAGTCAAACACCTTCATAATTCAAGATTGACTAAGATATATGGGTGACTAACAGGCTGTCAGAGCACTAAAAACCTAGTTGCCCTCTGCTGCTGTTGAACAACTTGAGAGCTGTTAGAGCTGATATTTGACATCTGGGGACAAAGCTGTCTCAGAGCTGGCTGTAGATGTCTACCATGGCATTGATGTTTAGTTTAAATCTCTGTTTGAGAGGTTCAGGAAGTCAAATATCTATAGAGGATCCAGCAATGTAGGTTGTCACTTGCCAGACTCACTCTCTCAGATCCTCCAAACAAAGACACTCAAGGCTGGAGTTTGTCACTCAGCAAGGATGGTGGTTGCTTACACCATTACCACGGATGGTACTGCACAGCCCCAGCTCACCCCAGAGAGGTGACAGTCACTCATCTCCAGACACACAGGATGTCTTCCCAGAGCAGACTCTGGCTGAGGCCCCACAGGCCCCAGACCCTGAACCCCAGGGCACAGCAGGGCCACTGGCTTCCGGCAGTGATAAAAAAAAATCATATGTACTGTGTTATTGTCAGTATCTGCAGTGAGTTAATAAGTCCAATGCTCCCACACAACATTTTTCAGTCCAGCCTAGCCAGGCACGGCAGCAGGGTCCCAAAAGGAGCTATTGGACAGGGGCCAGGAAAGAGTGAGCTGAGAGAGGCTCCAGCAGTGCCCTCCATGAGCCATCTCGGGAGCTTTGGTCCTTGGTCTTGCTCAGCTCGTTGGGAAGCAATAGCACTGTTCCTATTGGAAAGGAGAGGGAGCAGCTCCTGCCAGCGCATCTGGTCTCTGTTGACCTCAACACCTAGGAGGAGTACTAGTGATTGATGACATGTGGACAGATTAATATTCTTAAATACCTTTTGGGGGAGTGGAATATAGTCTTACACCTCTAATTTACCTTGCTGAGAGTACAGCTGTGTGCATGAAAGTGTCAGGATCAAGCATGCATTTTTCCCCATACTCCTGAGATTGTTTTGTGCTATGTGGAATCATAGATATACTGAGCCTGATCCTACTGGTTGCAGTAATTGTTTGACAGAGTGGTGGTATTTTGCACTACTTTATTACTTTTTCAGGGCATTTGTCGTAGGAACTTAAGTAGCAATATACCACTTATAGTAATGTACATTTTAAGATGCCAGTTCAAGGAATAAAAACTTAATCAACTTGTAGCACATATGGGATAGCTAGCCCTACCTGGTCATTGCTGGCAGTCATCAAACTTCCCACTGGGAATTTCCTTCATGTTTAGCTCAGAATTTGAAATGACAGAAAGATGGATGAAGTAGTCCTGTTGCAGTGAGTCACGGCTTAGCAACCTCAGAGGTGGACAGGAGGGCAGGATGCATGCAGCTATCCAGCTGTTTACCTTGAACAGTTTAGTGGGATTACAGGAGTATGAGAACAGTGAGCTAGAACAGTGAGCTAGAACATTTGCTGAGTTTAGCAAACTTGTAGAAGTTGAGAATATTTCTTTTTTTGTCACTGCTGCTTGCTAGTCCACTATGAGATACTCATCCTTTCTGATTCTTTTAGTCTGTCACATACTGTAGTTATATCTTCACATCCTGGACTGTTTTGATTGTTTTGCTCCCTGGTCTAAGGGAGGATCATGTCTTTTATTATCTCTGCTGCTGTCATATTCAATGTACTAAAAATTATATATTGATGGACATCACATCACTCAAAGACCTTAATACTAAAAAAATATTTTCATTGTTTTTATTCTGTTATTATGCAGAGGGTAAAGTCCTTAAAGTCTTTAGTTCAGTTATTAATCTAGATGTGTTCAAGAAAATTATGCAAAAGATTAAGAAATTGCACTAAATAAAAATAAGCCTATAATACACAAGTCCATCTTTCTACTCTACTTTTGAAAGCCATTAAAAGTAAACTATGGAACCAAGTCAGTAAAAAGAAAACAAAAAACCATCAGTGACTTCTGGACTAAATTGTTCTTTTTTATTATCAGTTAACAATTTACAGAGAATTCAAATACAGTTAGGTTCCTTATTTTATGTCACAAGAAATGCTGTCTTCTGAGTTATGTTAGCAGGAACATTCCTGCAAACCTATTAACTTCAAAGGACTATACAGAATTAGAACTTACAGGACTGGTCTGTTGGTGAAGGAAGAAATACAAAACAGAAGTTGTACTCTTTTCAGTGTGTTGAAGAAAAACGGAATAAAAGGGATTAAAAAATATGTAGATGTATTTTTGCTCCTGAAATCAGCAAATAGTTCTGAGTAGATACACCCAGGTATGTATAAGGTAAGAGTGTTTTAGAGAAATATCATGTCTCCATGTTTTATTAAATCTTGAATGTTCTCTTAATTGCAATGTCACAAATTATTTCCTTACTTGTAAGTTCTTCATATTGGACAATGAAATGTACATGTAGCTCAATTCCAGGGACAGAAAAGTTCCTTATATATTCAGGAAGCTTATTAGAGAAATTGCATTTCTAAGATAAAATAACAAAAAAATAATTATATATCTATGAATTTCTATAAATTTAAACTGCAAAAGCATATGGATTTACTCTTAGAGAATGAAATGAAAACATATTAATTTCTAAATAAACAAAAAGATTTATTTCAATCATGTTATTTGAAGTGTTATTTGCTAATTGAATCTTAGTGCTCCTTTAGCTCTCAGCACACTAATTTATTTCAGTCTAATAATTTTTTCCTGCATTGATTTAAGCTTTGACCCTACAAACAGAAAAGAATGAATTTGCTTACAGTAGTAGTGTAATATAATTTAGTTGGAGTACTTAGAGCTCTAATTACTAGAAATTATTTTAAAAAATATTAATTTCAACAGTATTATACAAATTAGCCAATAGTTTTTAATAATTCATAAATATATAAGAATGTCCTTAATTTGACAAGTGATATGTGGTTAGTTATGAACACATCAAATTCTAAGTTTAATTATATCTGCAAATATTTGTTTCTTCAATTAAAATATTTTACTTGAAAGTAAGGAAATGAGGTTGAAATTACCAAGAAAGAAAGGTAAAATTATTACTTCTGTCATAAATGTGCTTTGAATTGTTTATAAAGTATATGGAAAAGTAAACCAAAAGAAAAAAAACTGTAGATAGTAAAATATATTTGCTTCTTTTTCACTGCAGGGGACAAAAACCTTATAAACTCTTCTCATCTGTACAAACACTCTTTTCATCATAAAATGCAATAAAATTGATAAAACTTTTTTTCTTGGTAAATGCACATAAAATCTTCCTAATTGCCTTCTTTTGCTTCACAAGCCTGAAAATAAGCTCCATGAGAAGCCAGTCTGTGATTTTTCCATGACTGAGAGGAAGCTGACTGGCTGAGAAGTGCCTGGGTCCTCCCTTTTGTATTACTTAGGGATAGCTGAGTCCTATATCATTCTCTTTCTGATTACATGAGACCTTCTTCATTTGCTATGGTTTTTTTGTTGGTTTTTTTGGTTTTTTTTTCAGATGCTACATAAGGGCCTCACAATCACATCAAAATACATTTTCCGCAATTTCAATTAATTTCCATCTGGCCTCATGGACATGAATGCATCCCTAACTTGTTGCATTCCCACTTCTGTGATCAGACTTTATCTCTGAAAACAGAAAACCAGTTTATCTCTGAAAATTGAAAACAGTTCAGCCTTTTCAACATCATCAACCGCTAACTTCTCCCCCCCCCACCATTTAGCAACAGATCCATCTCTTCCTTGAATTTTCTTTTCCTATGTCTATCTTGAACATTTCTTCCTCATTACATTTAATGATACTTTCTTATTTTAACTTCACTAAGTCTTTAGTTCTTCTAATTTCATGCAGAATTGTACAAACAATAATTTTGTCCAAGCAATAATTTCAGACTTCTTCTTTATTGCTTATAGTTGTCTCTAACTCTTGGATGTTTTTCATTCAGTTCTTTGAAGCTCTTTATACAGCAAGGGGGACTTTCTGGAGAAATCCTTGGTCTTCCTGACCTCTGAATTAGTTTGCTTATTATTTTTCTCTCTCTCTTTAAATAGGGTGAGCCATCTCTCACAGGCACCTTTTGACCTGATGGTGATTTCTCAGTGTATTCTGCCTTGTATTTCCTTAAGTAAACTGAAGGCTTCTCTCTGGCACAAATCCAGAATCTAAATGATACTGCTTGTTTTGCCAGATCCCTCCTCTAGATCCTGAGTTCAACCAGTCCATATTTAGGAAGTCACAATTTGTGAGCACCAGGACAAGTAGCATGTTGGAGTAGTTAAGTCCTCTAGCCCTTGCCTTGGGAGATAATTACCACCATAATCTACAAACGTCTTGAATTGCTCACATAGTATTTTCTTCCCAGGAGATGACTGTATGTTTGACAACCCAAATAACAGCCAGGTTTTGAAATCATGAGACTTCTGATAGTTTAATACAAAAAGCCTCATCAATTATCTTGTCTTGTGGAAGTTTATGATAGGTCGTTACCACAACACTGCACTGTTATTTATTCTCTGATCTTGACTCAAAAACTCTCAGACCCTGTGTTTTAGGAGCTGCTTTACTCTTCTTGTATTTTGTCCTTTCTAGAATTTCTGACAAGTTTATTTTGGTTGTGAGAAAAGACTATTTTTTCTCTCTTTCCTCTGTTTATATCTTTAAAGTGAAATCAATTACATTTTGAAGCACAAGTTCTGACAGCAGTTTAATGAAGGAGAAGACAAAAAAAAGAACTCAATTGTCTTGTTATTTCACAATGAGTTACTGTCCTTTTATTCATGCAAATAATGTGCCTACAATTATTAGATCTTCTAGGTTTCCTCATCTCATTGTCTGATATGTGTTTTGGAGGACTTTTTTTTCTGTATTTTTGAGACAATAAAATTTATTAAAATACTAGGATTAACCTCTATGCAAGCAAAATAGTAGACCTTAGCAAAAAACTTCTTTTGCTTTGGAGTCTTCAGATGTCTCAGAACTTCTGTCCCTTTTTAATCCTCTGTGCTTCCTCTCCTTGAAGACCACAGTAATATAATTTATAATTTGAAGAGTTACTTATGCTAATATCCTATTAACATAAATGTAATTAATCTACTGAATTTCCATAAGCAATGGCAGAACAGAATATAACCATGGAAACACCCAAGACTTCCCTCAGATATGCTTTAAAGCAACGCAGATTTCCTCACTCATTTAGTTTTTCTCAGTATTCCCTTGTGCCATTTCACTTCTTTGCAGATTTATTTATATTACAAGTAGAGAGAATTGATAATTGGTAAAAAGATTTAAGATAGAATATTTGTCACTTGTGATTGAAGACTAAGGAATTAGATAATGAAAAATGCTATTTATACATTACTTTATTCATTATATAATTCAGAAATTACCCATGTGATTTCATTATCATAAAATAATCTCAAAGAGTTGAGTATCTGTACAACAAAGCTTTAGACTTCAAGAAGAATTAAAATACCGGATTGCACTGCTGTCTTTAAATCTGATGCTCTTCAGTCTGTCACTGATAAAGCAACCTATCTGAAACTTATAAGCTTTCTATTGTGGGATTTAAATATAACTTACCATCCACACTACTGTGAATATTATACTTGTTTCCTTGTCAATTACTGCAAAGGTGAGTTTTTGCCATGGAAGAAAAGACCTGCTGTCTTTTTATTTCTCTTCAGCATAATTTGGTTTCATTGAAGGTTATTAATATTAATCAAAGACCTGGAATTTCTAAACCACTCTGCAAATGCTTAGTACACTCTTATCAGATAGGTCAATACTATCATACCCATTTTTAAAGGACTCAGATTGTTGAAGAAATATTTCAAATCAGTATTGAACTCATGTCTTCCAAGTCCTGGTTAAATAAAACAAACAAAACAAAGCCCTATTTCCCTTAGTTAATTTTAAAAATAGCTGAATGTGGATTTTGAATGACAGTGTTAAAGACAGTAAACCCCAGAAAATGGGAAGCATTTATTCCTGTTTTGGCTAGCACCATAATTAGTTTCTTTTAACAGGAAGACTACAAATATCTTTTTAATTTATATTTATTTTAACTTATATTTATTTTGCAGACTAGTTCAATCAAGTTTCATTTTGTCCTTTGTCGGCTTTGTGATTTTAATCAAAGAATTCAGCCATTTTGAAGCTTCTCCTTATCTTACTATAGATTATTTTTGTACTATGCAATCATAATTCTTTCTGTTTTCTCTACTCGTAAAATGTTACATTTCTTTTTTGCCATGCTTTGCATTTCCACAAGCTAGTTCTACCTTTCTGTCTATATTATTCCTCTAGAAAAAAGCCAAAGTAATAGGTGCAATTCTTCAGATGTTTTTTTTACATAAGAACTTGTTAAATACAGAATATTTCTACAGTTGTTTCATCATGTTATCTGCCTGTACATCCAAGGTTGCTATAAAGCCTTCTATTGTATTTTCAGCCTTTCATCCCATTAGCAAGTAGATGAAGTTATGCCTCACATTTCTATGTGTATGAATTGTGTCCTACATTTTTTCCTAGTGAATGAATCAATATAAAGTGGAGACATTTGACCATTCAATTTTATTTCACAAAATGATATAAAGTTGTTTATGTGTAAAAGATCTTTTATCATCTCGGAGACTCACATCTCACAGATGACAAAAGCTTTGCAACCAATTTAAGCACATATGAGCAAATATTTTTCTACAAAAATAGGAAATGAAATAATAAACATATTTTTCAGTTGCAGATCAGGAATCATGGCCAGAAAATTAAAATTTCTTTTCTGGAAATAACTTCAGGGTTAATGAACTTCCAAACTACTATAATCTGGCATAAACCTCCTAGAATCACAGAATCATAGAATATCCTGAGTTGGAAGGGATCCAGAAGAATCATCAAAGCCAGCTCTTGGCCCTGCACACTACAACCCCAAGATTCACGCCATCTGCCTGAGGGCATTGTCCAAACATTTCTTGAACTCATAACAAAATTATCCTCTAGGAATTAGGCAGATCAAATTACTCATTTTGAACCAGACATAATGTATCATGCTTTCACTGGGTTTTTTCACAAACTGTAGGACACAGTAGAAGTAAAAAGGAAACAACATTCCATAGCATAAAGGTCTTTCCTGCTTCTCAGGTGACCCCACTGGCAAGTAGACTTGGGGCACAAAACATGCTGGGAGGAGACACAGCCAGGACATTTGATTCTAACTCTCCAAAGGGAAATTCTATGCCATACAGCACCATGATCAGTAGTAAAAGCTGAGAGAAGTAGGAGGAGGGGAAAACATTCTTAGTTATGACATTTTTCTTCTCAAGTCATTGTTATGTGTGATGGAGCCCTAGCTTCCTAGAGATGGCTGAACACCTGCCTGCCCATGGGAAGTGGTGGATGAATTCATTGTTTAGCTGTGCTTGTATGTGCAGCTTATATTTTCCCTATTAAACTGTCACTCTCTTTGGTCTGAAGCCACTTTAAATCCTATCCTGCTCAGTGACAAATTTACAAAGTGATGTATTTTGTCTACTAGCCTAGAAAGGGGTGTGGGGGGGAAATAAGCAGTATGAGTAACACTAGGGACAATGTCAGGTGCTCTGTTGCTTAAATTTGAAAGATGGTAAAGTAGGAAATGCAAAAAAAACTCTAACTCATAATAATGTTTGGGGGGGTTTTTGGTTAGTTTGTTTGGTTTTGGTTTTTTTTGGTTTTTTGTTTTTCTTTTTTCTGAAAAGCAAACCCAAGTTTTGATTGAACAATTTGAATGGTATATAGAAAACGTACAAAATTGAATAGAAGTCTTCCCAAAAAAACCCAGTAAAAAAAGGTTTTTCAACACTAAATTATTTTATTATCAGTATTTATTTAACTAACAATAACCACAAGTCTGTCTAAATACAAAAATCAAAAAGACAAACAAAAATTCCAAAGTATACTTTTACCTGTTTTTGGAAGAGATAACAGCTAATCTTGAACCTTTTGAAGTAAATTACTTAAGGAAATTACTTTTGTATTTCTATGAGAGCTGATATAAATAAAACAATTTCTTCAATATGTGAAATGGCATACGTAAGTGGTACTTGTCTGACAGTACTGTGGTAAATTAACTAGTCCAATTAACAGCATGGGGCACCTCTAGGACTAATTGAAAATCATTAATCTATTTGTTGGGTTGGTATTAAGTATTTGTAAGTGCATACTGCATTAATGTTGCATTTCTTTAAGTGATACTGTAGCTAAACAATGATAAATTGTCTTTTTGGTGTTTCATGTTGTTATCGCTTGTTTTTTTCCCTGGAAGATAAGATGTTGACGTGGGCATTGTGTTTTCAATTGCTGTACTCCCTAGGGAGACTGTACAGCTCTTATGTTTAGCACAGCTGTTGTAATAGGGAACACACCAAAATAAATCTCACTTAAAGGTTTTGCATGGAATGAGCAAATGAGCAAATGCCCCAGAAGTATAGCCAGTTCAAGTACAGAAATTTATTTTTTATTTTTGTTTATGGAAACAGATACCTACACAAATACAGATGTGACATAAAGGACATTTAGTCCTTTATGAAAAAAGGACTAAAAGACAGAAAAGACATAAAACTTATATACATAAAGTCGACATTCCTTATATAACATGATAGACCATATACACAGAACAAGTCTAAAATACCACCAAGCTCTGAAATTCAAAATTTTGAGACACGTAGATATAAATATGCAGTCGTGTGGGGAAGTTTGGTCAGTTTTGGAATATGTCCCACTAGGTAGTCAAAGTAACTTAAGTTGGAATTTTACTAAGGCCTTCTACTTAATTGTAACTTAATTTAAGCATTTGTAAAAAAGGACGGTCCTCCATATCTCCAGCAAGATATGCAGCTTCTGAGATCGTGGAACTGATCCTTCTCAGAATAGTTTGGTTTCCTGATCTGGCTTGTCACATGTGCAACTGCTTGTACAGGCACAACAAACAGCTACCTGGGCTCAAAATCACTCCATGTGACACCAGCCCAGACTTACACCACTGGAGACTGGGTAAAGAACTTCAACATGAAATGCAAGAAAGCCTAACCAGAATGCAAAATGTGATTTGAAAATAGTTAAAATTCCCCATGATTTCAAGCACAGATTAGTAGTAACAAAATTATGCGAGTATTTATGTCTGAGCTTTGAAATGATTGGATGTTGCAACGTATTTTTCCTTCCTTTATGGATTGAAGAAGTATAGAAACCACACGTATAATGCAAATTTTGTAACTACAAATACTAGGAGCTATAGCCACAAAAGACTCAAAAGTATGGCATAATTTGGCTTCAAATTATGGTTAGAAGCATTATAAGTGTCCATAATATTTCTGTGAAAATATTGTGCCCAGAAACTTGCTTGAAACACTGAAGTGCGACACACCAGCTCACAGTTGTTCAGAGCCAAAATAATGATTCAGGAGGTCTTTTATATCAGACCTATGTTCAGTAATTTTATTGCAGTGAATTTGTTAAGTCAAATATATGCAGAGATGAATATTACTAGCAGGCTATAGAATTCAGGAAAAACTGAAACCTTAAACAGGTCATAGAGGCTGATCTTTTGATCAAACATGTCTTCTGCATAAGTTATTAGTTCCGACAGTGTAAATAAGTGCAAATAGTATGGAAGAAAAATATTGGGGCTTTGCATACACTATGGCATGAGACATCATCATTACTGTTGTGAACAGCATAAAGACGTTGTTCTGTACATGAACCCAAACAATCTGAAGCCACATGCTGGGTAGTCATCTTCCAGCAAGGACTTTATTGGGCGGGAAGCACGTCCCTATCAAAAATGTTATACCTAAGATGTCTTTTATCCAGCACACTTCTGTACTCTTATGTATAGAATCATTTACTTTGTAAAAGACCCTTAAGACCATAATATCCAAGCATTAATCCACCACAAAATCATGTCCCAAAGGGCCACATCTACACATCTTTTAAATACCTCCAGGGGTGGTGACTCAACCACTTCCCTGAGCAGCCTGTTACAATGCTTGATAACTCTTTTGTGAATTAATTTTTCCTAATATAAAATCTAATCCTTCCCTGGGGTTCAGCAATGTCTACAATCCAAATATCCTAATATGCATCAACATGTCCAAAGTTAAATATCTACACTCTTAAAATATATGAAAAAAGAAATATCTGAATCCACATGTAAAGATATAAATTTGAAAGATTCATCCATATTTTTGTCTTCCACATTTGAATCTTTTTCCTCCTTTCATATTTATTTTTATTGTTAAAAATTTCCCCATCTGTGGAAATATTAATATTGTAAAATTTGCATTAATACTATAAAATAGATTTAGTGGTTAAAAAGCCTCACTATTTGTGTATTGAAAAGGGATTGATTTTTTTTTAATATACATACAGGTAGTAAAACAGCCCATGAAAAATATTGAAGAATTTGAAATAGATGGAAAAAATATTTATTGCACACCTGGTATTTAAAAGCCCAAAAATACAACAAAAGAAGAAGACTACTGCAGTAGCTGAGGGTTACGGTGGTCACAATATAATGAACAGAATTCTTAGAACAACAGGTTGGTATGTCAAAACTGTGGTAAAATGTTGGTGGGTGGTTTAATTTGTTTACAAAGTAACTTACATTACTGAACAATGAAAGAGCAAAATTACTTTTCCTAAGACACTTGATGTCTCAAGTTAGCACTGCCATAGTTATAGAATGCAAATTATTCATCTGAATTAACAGTTGTTAAATTCATCTGGAGGACATTTCACATTATATTATCTTTGAAAATGTACTGTACTATCTCTGTTTGAATAAAATAATCTTAGGAATCACAAGAACCGTGTAGTTTACAGAATCCAACCGTCCAATTATAGTTATAAGCATGAGAAATATTTCAGTCAAATGGGTCCACAACCTATCTCTTTACCTGACCTTTTATTGAGTAAGTTGAACACACAAGCACCACCACAGTCACCTGTGTTTAAGCCTCAAAAGAGTCAGGATCAGAGGAAAAAAGCAGGTTATCTTAAGGCATTCCCCAGCTGACAGTTTCCTGAAATAGCAATGAATGAAGCTAGAAGAAAGAATAAAGACGAAAACTTGGATGTACTTAATCTCATCTGTGGTTCCTTATCAGTAAATTATAAACCCCCAAATAAAGACACGAGAGTTATGTGAGACAGACAGTAATGGGGAGACAAAATATTGGTACTAAAAAGAAAAGTATAATAAATAAATAAATAAATAAATAAATAAATAAATAAATAAATAAATGTGGATATAAAATAAAGGGAAAACGGAAAAAGAGCTTGGGAAACATAAGCTTCCTAGGTTGTGTCACATGCATACACAAAAATGTATTTGACATTTCTCTTATGAAGACAATAAGGTGATGTTAAATATGAACTGAACATATTTCAGTAAAGCCATTGAAATTGCTGTGTCCAATTCCTTTTAGCTGGAAAAACAATACTAGAAGTCTAATATTGCAGATATACTGTTCCCACAAACCACACTGTCACTCTGCTTTCATGCAAGTTCTGTGTTCAGTTCTGCTAATTTTTGTATTACATTTAAAATAGGATACAAACCAAAAATTCATACTATTTTGTTAAGTGCCTACATTATTTGGAACATCAGTATAAAAAAATTGAGTTCTCTTTAAGTGTAGTTTTAAATTCATAGGACTGGGTACACTTTTAGGGAATCTGGATGTATGATCAAATAGATATTTCTGTTCAATTACAAAAGAAAAATTTTTTCTGTTTTCAAAGAACAAGAAATTCCATTGGTATATATCTTCACTGGAAAATAGATAAAAAATTCTATTTTTCCCCCTTTCAGATTATTCAAGCTAAAATAAAAATGTCTCCTAAAATTTACAGGTAATGAATATAATTTTGATTGTTTTTCAGCAATTAGTTCAGAGGACACTAGAGAAAGATTAATGTTAGCTCACTTCAGCTGAAATAACCCTGGGAAAAACAAAAGTACTGATGTTTACCAAGAGTTACAAATTTAAATGTTTATCAAAAGTGCTGCTAATTAGAAATACAAAAACGCAGCTAGGATATTATTTTGTCTTTTTTATTTTATTTTATTACATAATTTCCACATAGCTAAGACTTATGTGAGCAAATTAGAAGTCAACATACAGGCAAGCAAGATACCAGATTTGTGCAGGCAGCAGCAGCTACTATTTTAGAGAACTCAAGTAATTATAGAATAGCCAATGGCAGATAGGTTTTGCAAAAAACTGTTGTTGTACATCAGCTCTGGCATGCAGTGAGGGAAAGTTCACTTGCCTCAGGTGCCCGATAGGTTGTTCATAATTTAGGTCACTCTGTAGGTTGGTTAATTCACTACTCACTCTCCAAAGGCCTTCAAGGAGCTATTACTACAGGGAAAATTCAACCCCTATTAAGTTGTTTTTGAAAATAAAATCAGTCAGGATGGACAGCTTGGAAGATTTATAAACTACCATTTAACAAGTACACTTTAAATAGAAATTAGATTTCTGAAAAGCCTCTGCATCCTTCTAGTATGTGCAATAAACTTTCTTTTATGATGATCTTGGGATAAAATACCTCACTAATAAAAAGTCCAAATTTGTGTGTTTTAGATAGCCTTAAGGATGTGTCCAGTGCTGTAAAGATTACTAGTCCCCATCTGAAGAGTTTGGATATTGTTATTCTAGATTTATATGTACAATATATTAATGCGGATGTAGTCGTCAGAGACATTCTTTCAATAAATTGGAACAGCACTACATACACCTTCACTTCTCCAGGCATTTCATCAATAAAAAACTTCGGTCAACTCATGAGTGAAACAGAAAGAAGGGGGAAAAGAATTGAAGACTGGATAGCAAAGAGCTTTCTGTGTTATGATTTTAACACATTTGAGACATTTGCTTTATCATGTTTTGTGTTCTACATAAACTTTCACATTTACTGAGTGTTTGCAATTTTCAGTTTTATCTTTTCCTACAGTATTCAGCTTTAAGGCCCCAGGTAAAGAAGCCCTTAGCTGATTTATGTTCCAAACAGAGAGCCACAAATGAAACTTCATGTTTGTTGCTTGTTGAGAAAGTTTGACTTCCTAGCCCTAGACAAGTTAATAGAGGAGATGAGTACAGGCTCTAGAGAAAGACAACCTCAAACACTTGGCAAAAAAAAAGGAAAAAAAATCACACGTCCCACCTTAGCTTTCTCCATGGCAGATCTGTATTTTTAGATTCCAAAAATGTTTAGTTAAAATGGTTTTTCAGCTGTTTGCTCATGTTCATCGCTTCTGCATTCTGCTGCAGTGTGGAGCAGGAGGGAATGCTGTGAAACACGAACACAATTTTGCAAAGATTTCTTTCCAATTCTTGCAAATACATTGTTTTTATTCATGGGTAAGAGGTATAATGTAGGAGAAATGGTGCATTTAAGGAAAAAAAAATCGAAATTCCTATATCTGTGTTATTCCTATAAGACTGATGGAAAATTTGTGTGCATAAGCACTACGTGAGTGATTCCTTAAACTATGCTGATGCACAGGCGGTGTAGTCATTTAAAGTTCAAACACAGTTTCATCTTGGCCATTAGTCAAAATAAAGCATCTTGGGAGGCTTCCAGTTTCACAAAGTAACCCCTGTGAAAGTTCTTTAAAGAAGCTGTCTTAGAAAAGATCCAAACAAATAATGCCTCAACCATAAATCACCAAAAAAAGTCAAGAATGGCAAACTTAGCTTTATATTTAACAATAGTCTCTGATCTGAAATTTCGTATGGGTGAATTCAGAAAAATATCAATTCTGTTTCAGTATATGGTCCCTTAAAATATCTGTATTAGCATCTGAATAAAAAAAAGATCACTTTAAAAAACCCACAATGTTAAACTATTAAAATAATGAAAAATTACTTCTGTTTGCACCTCAGAACTCTCTTTAAGTTCTTCTAAAATTCTAGTATGCTTTATATTGTGAACAACTTCTCAGCCAAACAAAAAATGAGGTTTTGGTCTGTAGTATGTAACACATTTGCTAGTTTTGTGAAAATTGAATAATCCCATGCGGTAGTGTTATGGTGTAAATGGGAAGAAAGGAATTCCTCCTATGCCACAAGTGTACGTGTGCGCTTTTCCTTTGGGTCTACTTTTTAGACAGAGAGAAGGCCTCTATAAGCTCTGATTTCGGTACTTTGCACATTTGTAGGAGAAGTGAACATAACCTTAACACAGTTTTCACTGTGGTCATGCCAGTCTGCTGTATTTTTTTCATGGTGTTACAAAAAAAGACCTGCTTACTACAAAATTGTATTTTTCTTGCCTATGGCCTTCACTGAAAACCAGTCATCTAGCTGTGAATCCGAATTCCCTTCTCTTAATTAAAAATGAAGAATTTTAAAACACAGTAAAATAAAAATAGAGTAAAAATACAGAATTTTTACTGTGATAAGATGGGAGTACAGAGGAAATGCTGTTGGGTATATATGCAAAGCCTGACAAGTCAGAGGTCTATTTGAAGTCACTTAACAGCTCTGCACATATTACATGTCTGAAATGAACTTCTTTCTGTGGCTAGCATACCTATTTTCCATTCATACAAAAGCTTTTTCATTAAGAGAGAGGGATGGAGGGACCAGTATACCATCTCTCAGAGTAACCTACATAGCCAAAACCTAACTTTCTGTCTCTATGTGGCAAGCTCTTGCTTCGCACACAGGGAGACTCAGAGGGTGTGTGAATTGTCCTGGTGTGTTGTACATAGAGTGGTGGTGAAGCTGTTCTCTTCTCTTTCCCAGAAGGACTGTCCTGAATCTTATCAAACATTATATAGTCTCTAAAACCACATGAGAATTTACTTCATAAATGAATAGGTACCTGAATACCTCACTAATCCAGTAAAGTCCATTAAACTGTGTATAAAATAATCCTGCTGTTAAGTCAGCTAGCATTGAGTATCTTCGATTAATAATAATCTTTTTCATGCTGGGTAGCTGAGGAAATGATAGTAATTTTTCAGTTAAATGGCATAAGTTTGTGACTTATATTTTCTTTCCAAATCTATTATATTTAGATAAATATACTTTCTTAAATTGCATAATATGAGGAAAAAAAGACAAAGCAAAACCTTGATTCTCAAACATGTTTAAATATGTCCTAATATATCTTTCGGGAAAATTTAAAGAATACAAATACTGTCCATTCCCTGTTGTGAAATAAAAATTCCTGTACTTTATTGTGGAGAAGTTATTCATAACAACTTACCTTCTTCTCAGTGCTATCTGTAGAAGCAAGGGTGAGACAAACCAAAGTATAAATTGACCCTATATCTTCTGCTGGAATTATATATGAGAAGACAAAAGATTAAGTTGTGAAGCAAACACCAAGAGATAAAACCCTTCACCTGGAAATTTAACAACTGAACTGCCAGATAATTTTCATCCCTAAGGAACTTAACCATCATAGTGAAAGTCTAAAGCAGAGACTGATCATTCCATTCCTTTTCATGGATGTTCTGAGGATGTTCTATATAAAAGGACACTTTGATTCTTCCTAAATTCCCTGAAGTAATATTTAGCCCTACTTCAAGAAAAGTATCCAGAAGTGGATTTTGATCTCTATCACACTTCTGAATATCAAAGAGACAACTCAGGAACTCCAGAGGGAGACTGAGCAATTATTGTTTAAGTGTGCCACCTAATTTGTTGAAAGCTACTTCATTCCCCTTTCTGTAATCCTGTTTGTGTGACAACTGTGTCAAAAGGATGTCTCTACACTGTAAGACTGGACCCAAGATCCCTCAAAAAATCATTACACAATATACAATGATCATTATACATATACACACTGTCTTAAAAAACTTCTTTTCAGCTCTGTATGGGTGACAATTTTGGACTCTCTTCTTATATTAAACCTGCAAATATAATGTCAATGCTGAGCTTGCTGTTGTTTTGTGCACCCATTTGATGGTCTTTTTGCATCTGTTGCAACCTGACTCTGAGGCCAGGTAACTGACATTCTTGTTAATACATTCCTCAGGGAAGATTAAAGTGGAACGACACTAAGTGATAGGTCTATACATGAGGCAGACATTTTAAAACAAATTGGTTAAAATGGAAAGGAGGTATGTAGCTAGTCTGGTTCTTTTCTATAAAAGTATAAAATTATCACAAACAAAATACATAAGGAAAAGAAAGAAAGAGAAGGAAAGGAAAAGAAATTTGATTATTGCAGCTTGGGTGTCTCTGGTTGGAGTGATGTTTGAAGTCTCGATCCATTTAGGGTGGGGTGGGAGTCTGAGCAGAGTTTGACAGGTTAGGTACATTTAAGATTATGCAGGAATGTCCTGATGTCTCCCTTGGAAGGGGATTTTCACAGTTTGATGCAGCACTGTAAATGAGTCAGGTGGAGGATAGGAGAAGGGGGTGCTTCTGGAGTCTGTGATGGTTTATGGATCCTTTTAGGGGCATGATCAAAGGGAAGAATGCCTTCAGGCTTACTTGTGAGCCCCGGATACCTCCCCTGAGGGGAGTTTTCCCTACAAGGAAGGACAACATTGACATGATAAAAAGCATGACCCCATCTCAACAGAAACTACTTGTCAGCCTTTTCCCTTGGGTGTTGTGAAACACTGTTTAAGACACAGGTCTTGGGCCATCATGGAAACAATAGGAGGGCTCAACCAACCCATCCAAGCAAAGGTCAGTTCATCACAGCAATTTCTTTACAGAAGAATAAGACTAGAGAATACACAGAGGTGGTGTAAGTGACCTGCTTCTTTCTATTCAGTATCAGAGAGAGAGTTCCAGGCTGTTTTACTGATGCTGTGAAGGATAAGGTTATGCATTAAGCAGATGTAAATACGATCCATCTCTAAGTCTCAGTCAAGACAAGTGGATGGTACTGAAGTCTCCTTGCAGGTGCTCCTCGTAGCATATTACATTACCACGTATGTGTGGACCAACTGACCTGCTGCGGCTATTCCTAAACTTTCAAATTTGCTGTTAGAATAACAGAGAGGTCTGGTTTAAATATGACCACAAGATTTCTTAATGCCATACAAGATTGTTTAATGCCATAACTTTTTAATCAGTTTTTGCTTGTTTGTTTTGTTTTTCAGGTTTTTCTGTGTTTACTAATAAATGTCACAAATACCTTTCTGGATGTAATTTGACATGCACAACAAAAGCCTCACTTGCAATGTTTTCTGTACATATATTGAACATACATACCTCTGGCGGAATACAAACAAGAAAAAAGGATCAGTGAGCTTTGTGGAACACAGCATTGTGGTTTTTTTTCCCTTTGTATAAAATAAAGGTTATGTGTCACATAGGAGGTTAAAGCAAAACTGACATAGAAATGCCAAAATGTTATTTTAGAGACTTATTCTTAAGCACTGAACCTGATTTTAATTTTAAACAGCAAGTAAATTCTGGAATAAGTTGAATGTGTCATCTAGAATAAATATTGTCAACCAACTAATACTGAAATACCTACTGAAAACCTTGCATCTTTTACTGGTCTCAGCTAAAAAATAAGACCTAAGGATAATAATGATAATAATAATAATAACAATTATAGCAACAACAACAACAGAACTAAAACAATCTATACCCAAGAAAACCACCAAAGATTATACTTCTAGATAAACTAAAGCAAACAAACAGGCAAACAAAACACTCAAACACCAACCAAAAAAACAAACCAAAACAAAATTGCATTCCAGTTGCTTTCTTGTGGTATGTCATTTAAGCTGGACAAATATTGGAAAACCTTAAATAAAATATTTCCTGGTTATTTAAAAAGACACTACACTAAATATCTAATTTTTGAGTTGTTAATGCATTTTCAAGTTTGAGTGGAGAAATACCTCTGACAAAGAAAAAACTAACTAAAGACATTAAATCACTTCTGTGCCCATTCAATACTGAATTTAAACGGTATCTAATATCCTATGCACAGTGCTGTTATGACTTCACATTAAATTTAAAAGATTTTGGGCATAGTCATGAATGTCAGTCAAACAGACTCAAATCTTTAAAGCCTACTTCTTTGAAAGCATTATGTTTAAAATAGTTCTTACTCAACCATTATATATATTTCAAGTAGTTCCTTTTTGCCCATAAGCTTTCATGCCACTCCCAAGGTTCACCCAGTCCCCAGTAAGGATGAGTATGGAACATTGCACTCCATCTTCAACACCTGCTGAAATCAACAATGTGATAGCCTCTACCAAACACATTTGAAAAAAACTTTGAAAAAAAAAATGTATAGGGTATCTTCTTGCTTATACTCATATTCTGCAGGTGAACTATATTGGTAGATGAATAGTTGACACTTTTTAAAAGTATCTACGATGAGAGACTCCAGTCTTCCAAATAATCTGTTCCACTGTCTTGTCTTTAGCCTGAATCCTTGTTGAAATTTAAGATTATTATTTATCTTCTTCTCCATATCTACAATAAAGAACAGATTATTTCTAATGGGAATTTACAGTAATGGGACAGATGGTAACTTTGCATTTTCTTACTGCATGTTATCCTCCTTTCAGGAGAGGGATTAATTCAGATACTTCTATGTAGAGAGAAGAGACATGTTTCTTGTTAGGAAGCAACAGAAGCTGGCAGAAAGCAGGGCTTCTGGAAACTGCATGCTGTGGCAAGCAGGAAAGAGCGAGAAAGTCACTTGAATTATGTAGAAGTCTGCATGTGGAAGAGAACCTGAGCTGCTGAGAAGAAAAAGGGAGCAGAAGAAAATTTTCAGAGGTGTTGCAGAGGGATCACAGAGAACTGGGCTCTGTTTTCTGTGTCTTAGTCACTGAATAGGATGGAAGAATAAGTGAGTTGGGAGATATAACTGCATATAAATCCTGCATATTTCTAATCTGTCTGTATTTCAAAAGCTAGGAATTCTAGTTAATAGTTTAATAATCCCTGGCTTTTGTGAGTTTAAGAGAAATTTATTCTTCTTTGGGTATTTCATTATAAAGAAAAAAAGTAGGCACAGGCTTAGTACAAAAGCCTGGCTGACTTAAGGTCCTTGCCTCAGGAGCTTCCTACATTTCTGTCATATTTGTTGTTGTGCTATGATTTTAACAGTAAATGCAAATATTTCCTGAAGTACAACATATGAAACTATGTACACTATTCCAACTCATGCCTTACCAATCTATATAAAGTAGGAGAACGTGTAAACATCTGAATTACTACACAGACAGGAATAATGTGATCAGTAGTCCATAAGTCTATTCATAATGGCTTTGTGAGATATTTGCATTCATAATCCCAGTACATTAGCAACCAGCCATTTGCCAAAAACTCCAGATCCTTTCTTGGAGAATTGTCATATTCTGAACGGTTTATATCCTGTTCCAGTACAGCTAGTTATAGCTATTCAGTGCAGCAGTTTATAATTCTACCATTTCATCTATTTCTATGTCTTTGTTTTTGTTTATTCCAGAATACAGGTATATAATGATTAAACAGAAATGAGTCAGAGTCAAGACACATTCCTTTTTGCCAAGAAGAGCAGCTCTGCCCCTTAAAAATTAACTCATTGGATTTTCGTGTTACTGTTGTTCAATCTTTATCCTTTTTCTGCGGCTTGCTCTTCGACATGTCATAGGAAATAGTATTTAAACCCACTATGATATCATGAGTTGCCTGTTCTTGTCTGACTTTGACGCTACTTAATGTTACTGACATTAGATGCAGTGACATCTGAGCCACACAGGCACTTCAGAAACTCCTGCACTCCAGTTACAGGCTTTTATAATTTTCAGCCATCCAGGGTGATATTGCACAGATACCAGCCTCAGCTGTTTGCTTCAAAATGTGTTCCAAATATACTTCTTTCAGGAAAGAGTTTTCCTAGTCACATTTAACTTCCCTTTTCAAGTTCTTGGTTATTTTTATCATATTGTGTCACGTCTTCTTATCCTGGCTATAGCTGTTTCACTTATGTCTGACATAAATTTCTTAGTTTGCTCCAATCTGTATTCACTAACCAACATGAACCCAATTACTGTTAATATCAGGAAGCATGGTCTTTAACCACTGACTATTCTATATGACATTGACAAGCTTTTGTGTTTTCAAAATAAAATTTGTTTCTTTCCCATATTCAGCTGCTTGATTTTATTACTCACTTCACTGCACAGATGTAAGAATTTCACCAGATAAATAAGAGTTCTTCTGTACCTCACAATTAGTTCTCATCTGCATAAAAACTAAATCAAATACGCATTAATTTCTGTTTTTTAAGCTTTTATTTGAAACAGAATAGTAGTAAGTTCCAAATTTGACTTGTACAGCACTGCTTCATCCTTGCTCCCCTCATTCTTCCCTAATCAAATTCTTATTACTCTGTCAGAAGAGGAAAACAGCTTGGTGTAATTGGATATGTTTTTGAAAAATCTATGTAGGCTCTCAGTCATCTCCTTAGTATCCTCACAGTGTTCAAAAGTAGTAGTTGCCTTGTTTTCTTTTATAATTTTTAAAAGATCTGTTTTTATTCTGAGGAACAAAGTAAGACTAACTGCTGTATAACTCTCCAGCTTCTTATTTCTCTTTTATGAACAGGGATTTTTATTTCTTCATATTATTTGGTACCACAGCTGCCTTCAAGAGTTTTCAAAGATAAACACTAAGATTTTTTATTACATCAGCCAGTATCCTAGGATGAAGTCCATCAGATCACATTGATTTAAGTTATCTAAGAGCTTGCAACTCCTGTCTTTCCTATTCCATATTGAGAACTTCTCCTTTTGTTGCTGATATTAATTATGCTAGGCACTTCTCCTTAATGGATGTTTTAACTGCAGATTGGTGCAAAAAAAGTTATTAAAAGCTTCATCCTTCTCTGTGTTATCTGTGCATAGCATTCCTCCTTGATTAGCTGCAGAACAATGCCTTCTTTGGTCTTCCTCTTATACTTAGAAACTGATTTCTTGTCATTCTTATGCCTTTTGCTAATTGCATCTCATTTGTGTCTTGACCTTTCAATTTTTTTCTTATACCTTTAGGCTTTATTTTTCTTTTCAATAATCTCTCCTAATTTTTAGTTTCTAAACACTTCTTTCTTCTATTTGAGGCTGATGAAGAACTTGTAGTTTATCTAAGCTGATCTCTTACTAACCTTTCTACATTTTTTGGTTTAAATACTAATACTTGCAGTGTTATAACTTTAAAGAGTTGGCAACTTTTCACAAATTTCTTATTTCCTTAGCTTTATCTGCTAAAAGATCAACTCACTGCTGAATTTCCAAGCCTATTGAAGCTAACCTTTATGAGTAGATCAGTCTTCACAGTTCAAGGTGACTCAGGAAGTGTATTGGGTAATAATTTGTGACCTGGTAATATTTGCATTATGTTTTATTTCTTTGCACGAAAAATATTAGAAATAATGTTCTTTAAATGCCTTGCATTCATTCAAACTTGACATTTCTACAATGCTTTTCTTTGTGATTCCAGTTATTTCTACTGCCATGATTTTACTATTTTTTTAATGAAGTACCAAAAACCATAAAATAAACTTCTGTTTTTTAAAAAAGGATGCTAGAACGAACCTAGATGTTTTCCAGGTTCCATAAAAAATGTGAACAAATACTCTGCTATGGAAGACACATTATGACATCACATCAGTTGTAAGGACAGTGGCGTGTTACAAAACAAACATACAGACAAATGAGTAAAAAAAATTATTTCCTTTGTTTCTTATTAGAATTATTTTTTAAAACTGTATTTGCCCAACTGAATATTTGTGATCAGCTTTATCAGAAGGCTAGTATATATGTGTAATAGAAATCAATTACACATAAATATATCCAGATTTTTGTTATTAATTTATTGAGTCTCTGCTATGTATTTCAGTATATCTAGCTCTGCTCTGTAAAGAGGCTATACTAGGTTCAGAAGGTATTTAAAAAAGAAGAAATGCACAACTTTTTCAACATACTATAGTAAGAAGAAAGGATCAAGTGAGCAGATGTGATATAAATCTGACACAGCCCTCCGGAGCCCGGCTAGCTCTAGGTCTCCTCTCACCCACACGGATGTTCCAGAGGTGCCTGCACCGAGTGTGGGGAACTGCCACGGCAGGTGTCGCGCCAATGGCAGAACCTTAGAGCCAATGCTCTACAGAGATGCTCGCCATCAAGGGAGGAACAAAAAGGAGAGAGACGGCTATTGTGCCTTGGAGAATCCAAAGGAGTTTACTGCCGATGAAGGGGGCAGGAAACAAGAGCAAAGAACAAAGCCTTACAGCAACTTAAATACAGGGGAGGTTCTGGGGGTGGATACAATCATATAACCAATCATAACATAGTGTGGGAGAAACATGAGACGAGTCTAGATACAAAGCTAACCAATAGGGGACAACGTAGGCTGGGAACAGCTTAGGGTTGCAAATCATACCTTGATAAAGGGGATGATTGACATAGAAAACTCTGGAAGAAGGGGCGGAGTCAGGGAGGATTGACAAGGGTCTGGGAGAGGATTTAGGGGATGGACAGGGAAGGTTCAGGAACAAGAGGAGGAGATACATTTGAATGATAGGTACTTGGGGGAGGGTACAACTGAGGGAAGGACCGTTTGGGGGTAGGAACAGGGGGAATACATAAGAACAAACCATATTATTACAAACAATAAAATTATGGGCCGCAACATAAATCTTCTTGCACAGGCGGCAAAATTCTCCACTGATATCTGGCTATCTTGTATTTTCAGAAATCTCTAAAGTGGAAAATTCTACCAGAAATTCTACAACAAGCCACAGAATTTTTTTTTCCTGTTAGATGTTTACTTTCCTACAATACTGTATGAGCACTACAATAACAAGGCCTTCTTTGAAGTGAGTTTGTTGAGAAGTTTTCCTTATTGCTACCTCCTATAAGAAGAAATCAGATATATAATCTATCTTTGAGAGTTTAGGTTATATTTAAATAGAAACCATCATACTTAACATTCTAAATAACTGAATTGGAAGAACCTTTAACTCTAGATTAAATTTCTTGCTGCCGTTTTTGAGTTAGAAGAAATTTTATCCAATTGCTCCTGATCTCCATGAAAACATGAATATTTCTGTCCATTTCCTCAAAGGTCTGGCTGAGGCTGTTCCCTGTCCACCACTGCCCTCTCTATTTCTGCTGCAGGATCCCTGCTTTGACTCCCTCACTGCTCCATTTGTACAAATTTGCACCCTGGATCCCCTAGATTCAGAGGTTTACCAGGAAAACAATCTCTCTTCTAAGGCTCAGTCTAACTAATCAACTTTTTAAACAAAATATAACTTGCAAATTTAGCTCAGAAAAGTCAACTATTCTCATTGCCCAACTTCTCATTTAGAAATTATCATTATCAGCTCAATATATTCTGATTCTTGTCTGGTTATAAAGTATAAATGCCTGCCTGATATTGCTTGCAGAAGGAGAAAAATAATCTGTAGTCAAATCATTCATTTTAGTGGATTCCTCATGTTGCAAAATATGGAAAGAGATTAGGCCCACTTAGAAAATCCTAGGAACTATTAAGTAGTTAAAATGTACTTGTATATGCTTGCCACCTATTCTTGAAAGCAGATGTCAGGGAGAAAATAAAGGTCTATAGAGGGCTATCAGTAGCATTGGAGCTAATTTATTTGATATAAGTTGTGAGACAATCAAAATAGAGAGGGAGGGAAAGAAATTTATAAACACAGGGGATTGAATTAGGGCTGCGTGACTAGAAGTTAAATGTTTTAACATAAGGCATATGGTACAGCTTTTCAAAGCTCTTGGGAAAACAAGAAATATTTGGTTACTAGGTTAAAAGTGAATTCTTTTTTATTTGTGACAGTGTCTGCATGCAAAAAGGGATTATAGGTGGCTGCGAACACATTGGTACTGCCATTTCCTCAAGGTATGGAAATCCCAGGTGAAATCTACAGTCTTAGACAGAATGTGATCTTTTTATGGAAACTGAAGATATCATCCCTGTGAGGACTGGACAGTTTTCACCACAATTTCACCTAGAAAATAGCACAAATGGAAGTAGAAGCATTTTGCAAGTAAGAATTTTAAAAGAGCAGTAGTGGTAGGGACAATAATTACTACCTTTCTGCAGGAAGAGGTGAAAGGCGAGTGTGATGCTTCTCAGAAATCAGGGCATCAATTGAGGAAGAAAATATATCCTTCCAGCATGAGAGTTTTGGTGTTTTAAACAGCATTGCATGTGTGAAAAATGAGGATCTTTTGTCAAGGGACAGCTCCTAATTTTCCTAAGGCTCGCTTAGTTAAGGTATGAGGACTATCTACTGCTTTAATTTACCAATCTCCTTTAATTCCAAATTGCTCAATAATGTTGGTGATGTCCTAAAGATACAACTATACCTGAGAAAAGGTGAGATGACTAAAAGGGTACAGGCTGGTGGGAGAACTAGTGTTATCAGCTGCCATGATTGCACTCACAAACCTTGCTTTATCTGATTCTTAATTACACCGAAAATGAATTTGTTATTTCTGATGAACATTTTGCTGTTCAGAAAGTGCAGGCACCTGCATGAAACATTCCTATTCACAGACCTGCCGCAACTCATCTAAGAAAACTGTTTGTCCTTGTTTTTGAGGCCTCAGCAACTATCCGAAGCAACACATCTAACAATTTTAGTCTTCTGTGAATTGGAATCAATTAACACCTCTTTTACTTCATCGAACACAGCTCCATGCCAAGCATTGCAAACCTTGTTTTTCAGTTGTGTATGAAAAATAAATTAAGAGTTAATTGGCAAAAGTAATGCATTGCTCTTTTTTGAAACATGAAAGCAGCACTGAATATATTTCTATCAGCAGGAAGAATGTTTCAAGGGGACCCCTTTATGAGAAAGCACTTGTTTGAGGCTTTTTCCCATCAATAGGTCTGATTATTTTATGTGTAATTAACATGGCTAAGTAACAATTAAAAATTAAACCTGCATATATTTAACGGCACTAGGACAAAGAAATAGAATTGACAAATTAAACTTTTAACTGACATTAGTATTGATAAAAGAATACTTAAAACACCTGAAAACTAGCATGTCCCTTTCATAGGGAAAAAAATACTGTGGTATGTTCTCATTGAGTCATTTACAATTTATAGAATTTGTTTTAAACTGAAAAGTAAACTTCTTACTATTTGCTGCTGAAAACTGTTGTTCCTCCCTTTAGTTCCAGCAACTTTTTGAGGAATTGTTCCAAACAGTGGATAGAATGAACATTATAATTACATGAACATTTTAACATATCATAATGCTTAAAATTTCATAGGCCTGAGGTGAATAAACAAAATTTCAGCTATGCTAAACATAATATTTCAGTAACCAAGATACTTTTCTCATTTGATTGCAATGATATATTTCAGCACAATAAACATTGAGTATTTAAATTTTGATGTTCTAAATAAATATCCTAATATATTGTTTCTTGTCATTGGTACTTTTATTCCACAGGATTAAAGCATAGGATTTAATGATGCACAGTGGAATTAGAAATTGTGTCACATTGTATTCTTTCATGCTAAAAATAACCTATTTTACCCTCACTGCTTATCTATTATGAACTTTATCTTCATTTTGTGAGAGATATCACAGTGTTGTAAATTTATGGCAAAAAAAATGCAGATTTTATTTCATTTCTTTATCTGATTTTGCAATTCTAGAAATAGTGTTGTGTGCAAAATATGTATGTAGGATATAAGAACAACAACAAAAGTGTCTTTGTTTTGAAAATGTCTATATTTGTCTATTTTTCACTGTTGGTGAGCAGTGATCATACTGTTTATCAGTCTACACTTACCACTGAAATATGCTTGCATTATCAAAATTTAAGAATAGAAAACCAAGGTTTTATTCTTCCAGAGCTTGAGGATCCATGGTTCAAGCTAATAAGGTAATCTGGTCTGCAAATTCTTTGCCAAATGTTATCTGTTGTCTTTTTTTCAGGTTTCTTATAATATAGACTTTAAAATTGTGGCTGGCATAAAAATTATGGCATTAAAGACAGAACCAACAATTTTTTTCTGAGAAATTTGACAATTTACTTTATGCTTTTGATATGCTACTATATCACCAAATATCTGATACCTATTGATAGGTATTGTGCATTTAACACTTGCAGGTATGTCTGAATTATTTGGAAAAATGTTTATTTATCATGGTCTTAACAAGACATTTTTAGATACCAGGAACTTTGGGTCTTCATGTCACTAAAATAAGTATTTAAAATAGAGGAATAAGGCACAAGATTCAATTTCAAAATAAATTGATTCCTTCACCAAGTGATTATTTAAATCTCTCAAAAATTTGGCAAAGAAAGGGAAAAACTGACCATTCAGAGTTGTTGGAATTGCTTTATTATATCAGTAATACAGAAAACACAAAAAAACCCACACAAATTCCTTAAACAAGCAAAAATATTCCCATGGTAAATAAAACAAGTGTTCTAGAAATGCACATACATATAAAGGATTAATTAGTACATTTTAAAAAATATATACAAAATATTTTATTCTACATAGAGGTGGTGTATTGACCTTGACTGGCTACCAGGCACCCATCAAGCCACTATACTATTCCTTATCCATCAAGAGGACAGGGGAGAAAATACAATGAAAAATCATGGGTCAAGAAAAGGACAGAGAAACCACTTACCAATTACCATCACAGAAAACTGACTCACCTTGCAGAAAATAATTCTATTTATTGCCAATTGTAACAGAGTGAGATAGTGCAAAATAAAAGAAAGTTAAAACCACTTTCACCCTGCCCTCCCTTCTTACTGGGCTCAATTTCACTTCTAACTTTTCTACCTTCTTCTTCTGAGTGGTGCAGGTGCATGGGAAATAGGATTTTTTGGTCAGTTAATAAAGCGTTGTCTTTCCCACTCATTCCTCCTCACATGCAGTTCTGCAGCTCTAGCGTGGACTTCCACCCATGGGATACACTCCTTCATGCAGGGCTCCAATGTGCGTCTTTCCCACAGGCTCCAATTCACCAAGAACTGCTCTGGGATGGGTCCTTTCCATGTGGTCCAGTCCTTCAGGAACAGAGTACCCCACTGTGGGTCCCCCATGGGACCACTGATCCTGCCAGGACTCTGCTCCTGCATGAGCTCTCCACAGCTTTCCTCAGGGCATATCCACCTGCTCCGTCAGTGGGTCCCCAGTGGCCTGCAGAGTGGATACCTGCTCCACCATGTCCTCCATGGGCTGTAAGGGGACAGCCTGTCTCACCACAGTCTTGATCCTGCAGAGTTGTTTCTCTCACATATTCTCAATCCTCTTTCCCAGCTGCTGCTGCTGTTTCACAGCACTTTTTACCCTTTCTTAAATATTCTGTCTCTGAGGTGGAACCATTCTCATAGGTTGGCTCAGCTTTGGCCAGGTGCAGATCCTTCTTGAATTCTGCTGGAACTCCAGTATGGAAGTGTCCGGCATGGTAACAGCTTCTATCTTCTCACAGATGCCACCCCTGCAGTTCCTCCCACCCTCCTGCTGCCAAAGCCACATAAGCCATATATAATAAATTATTTAAATTAATTATTTCTTTCTCAGTGGACAAGCCATTACATATACCTCCTCTTGCATGACCCAACATGATTACTGTATAATTGTTTGTCACAAAAAACTGTGATTTTTTTCTACCAATGAAATCTGTGTAACAAATCAGTATGGAAAAGGAAATCCATGTTCAAATGTTCAATCCATGTTCAAAATGAAATCCATTTGCAGACAAATATGCTTTTGAATCTGTGTTGATGCTTTTAAAAATGTAAAGTTCAGGACTGAGTTTTGAAGTTATTGTAGTCATTTAAGCCTCTTTCTGTANATGTTCAAATGTTCAATTCATGTTCAAAATGAAATCCATTTGCAGACAAATATGCTTTTGAATCTGTGTTGATGCTTTTAAAAATGTAAAGTTCAGGACTGAGTTTTGAAGTTATTGTAGTCATTTAAGTCTCTTTCTGTA
Source organism: Phainopepla nitens (assembly GCA_013400175.1). Classification (NCBI taxonomy): domain Eukaryota; kingdom Metazoa; phylum Chordata; class Aves; order Passeriformes; family Bombycillidae; genus Phainopepla; species Phainopepla nitens. The sequence goes on along the minus strand of VXBQ01007566.1, from coordinate 518,182 downwards.
TTGTATCACTCGTGGCTATGAATAACATGCCAAACACATTTAATTATTGCTTAAAGCTGACCATCTCTATTCACCAAAATAAAGAACCCGATGACTGACATTTATGATATAACATATTAATTCAAAAGTTAATAAATTAATATAGGGTCAAACGTAATTTTTCCTTGTCCCATAAATAAAACATATTTTCTAGGTGTATTTATAATATTTCCATGATGTTGCTGTTTCTATGCAAACCTCCTCTAAACTTTATTGCCAATGGTATAAAACACTTTTCTCCATCTCACTTAGACTGCCATTCTTATCCGTTACTGGTAACGCAGAGGCATAGTAAGTTAAAACACATTGCTACAGGCAAAGGTCATTATTGTTACTTGACATAAGATTTTCTTCATGTTTTCTGAATTTTTTTTCCTCCTAAATATATTATATTTTGGTTTGCTGAACATATTGTATATACACATCACCTAGTCAGTGTCAGCTGCTCAGGAATAATTGACAGTTGAAATGTATCATAAACAGACCTTAAAGTAGTTTGCAGTATGTTTTTAAGATGTGGGTTTTTAAGTGGGAGCTGTGATAACTCTGGGACAGACAAGTTAATCTTGATATTTTTTTCTTTGTTCTGCTTCAGTACATCTTGTCTCCTAGTTTTAGGTGTCACAGCTTATTATTTTAGCAACTATTCCATGGCTTTTCTCCACATTTCTGATTGTGAGATGCAATAGAATTCAATCAGTGTATTTACTCTTTCACGGGGACTATGGCTGCAAAGGTGTTCATTGGCTATAAGTTTCAAGTGCTTATAACCTTGAAGGAGTTACCCTGTGGGTTGACATTTTATGTATTCATTGTTAGTTCATAGGTAAGATTGCTCAAAATTGTGATGAGTTAGAATACCTTTTTGCTTAGAATTTCATAAGCTTGCACACTTTAAAGCCTTTCCTTCCGATAAGCTCATATGCAGTAACACATAAAAGATAGTACATTTGCTATAGTTTTATCCTCTGATAAATAAGGTATTTTTCCTACATGTAGAAATACTAGAGTTAAAGGGGAGAAGATAGTTGTAATGCGCTTTACTGGATGAATTATTATAATAGAATAGGTAAAAAAAAAGTATTCAAATAAAACTGTAGGAAGGAGAAGAAAACAGGAAAAAATTAACTCCTCCTGCTGGGGTAATAAGGACTAAGAAACAGCAGGCTGACAATACAGCCTTTTTACATATTGCTCTGATTGAGTATCTGAATGATCAATTAGGTATACATAGACTGAATTTTCATGATTGATTCAAGGTTTGAGGAAGGGTACCAAAAGTGTGAAGGCAAGAAAGTGAATGGGAGACTTTCACTGTGTTAAATTACATGACTCTCACTGCTTTGTATTCATACTCCCTCTCATCAACTTTAAGGTGTTAATTTTGGAAAAAGCCATATGAGGTTGAAAGTATTGACAATTCAATTTTAAATTTGGGGAAACAAAGCAGATAAAGGTAAGTAACCTGAGTTTTCTGATTTCTGCCTTTATCTAAGAAGCTCCTTTAAAGCCTTTGTCTCATCCCATAAGCATTTTCTTTCCAGAGCTTTTAGAAGAAAGGCTTTCTGAATGCTTAAGTAGCCTTGGTCACCATTCAAATGTGTAAGATCTTGGCAGTGAGAATCAGTGCACTTCCTTCTCTTCCTTGTTTTATTTCCTTTTTTTTTTTTGTTTTGTTTTGTTTTGTTTGCTTTTGCTAAATGGAGCAGTGCAATCAGCATTCAAAGAATTTCAGAGAAAGTGAGAAAAGAGTTTGTAGACTATAGCCACATGTTAACCAAAATGCTGTCCACTGAGGGGAAAGATGAAGCTATGAATCCTCATAGGTTAAGAGTGGGGCTGAGCTTGGGTGTTTTCTGTGTTTGAACAGAGAAGTTTAACAACCTTTCCTAAGCTTTAAAGAAAGAAATACTCTTTAGAAAAGGCTATCAAAACCTAATTCTGAGATTTTGGGATATGAGTCTCAAAGGGAGTTAAAATACTAACATGATTAAAGCAATAATTCTGGAAACATTTTTTTCTTTTTTGATCTTTCTTATTTTAATGGCACCATATTCTTGCACTGTTTAATACCTCTGATTTGCTTAATTCTTCCCAGTTACTACACACATTTTTGGTACTCTGTTCAGAACATTGACTAGTCTCTGGGCCAAAGTTTTATGGTTGGCTGCTGATACATTTGGAACAAAAAGAATATGGTCTACTATAATTCTACTTGTTCTTTCAGAAAAGAATTTCTTTTTGTACGTTTGAAATATATAGTACCAATCAAATTCTGCAATACTCTTTTGAATTTCTAGAAATGGGCTTTATCTAGCATTTATGTTACTCGTATGTAAAGAAGTACTAGAAACTGGTCTCTGAAAGTCTGACTTCATCCATTCTCTTCAGTGTGACCTTGAATTAAATGTTACATTTTCTTACAAGCATGTCTAAAAGCAATTTAGCTTGTGAAGTTTGAGCCAGAAATCATACCCTTGTTCCAAAGATATTCTAACAGATGCTGCTGACTCTGTTTAAACTTAACTAGACTCCAGCTGATTCCTTCTGTCATTTCTACTGTCTCACTGAAATCCCCTGCAAGATGAAGGAAACAGCCGAGTGACAGCAGTACCTGTGACAGTCAGTATCCAGAAAACAGATGTAAGGTGAAACCCCATCACTGTATTCTCAGAAACTCCTAGCTGTGAAATGCATCTTCTGATGACACTCTTCCAATTCATGGTAACAAAAACTGTTCAAGGTTAAAAGGTGCATACCTATAAGCCACAGTTTGTTCTTGGCTTTGGCTCTGTGCAAGAGACAAATACCAGATGCTGCAGCCTTATGACGCTGCACATGAAAAACTAACATGGCATGGAAAGCAGCAGTAAAAGTAATGAATATGGCTGCATGCAGAACAGAACCACCTTCATATCACTGAAATGTTCAGCAGCTCTTTCTTAGGTTATTGTTCAATTCCATGATTCCTTTTTGACCGTGAACAAAAACTTTACTACATGTAAGAGAGCATCTTTTTTGTTTTGTTTTGCTTTTAGAAAAAAGAATCTGTAAAACTCTTTTAGAGCTAAAATCTAATGAAACCAAAGGAAAGAGTAGTTAGGTCCAAGGATCACCCATCATAAAGTTCAATACCACCATCAAAGGAAAAGTCTTGTGGCTTAGAAATAGGGGATAAAAGCAGGGTAGGGAAAAATTTCAGATTGTGCTAGTCAATGTCTATCAACATTTAGGTTTTGCAACATGTCCTTCATGAAGCTTTGTATTTTTACCAAATATTGATTTTAGGCTTGAGACACTGTTCATAGTAACTTTGACCTGCTATGAAATTAAAGGTGTCTGATGGCTGATATGGCCTAGAAAATCAACCACTTGTCATTCTGTTTTAAAACAGCCTTGAATGTCAAACTGTATCATAATTTTGGCTGTTAATGTGGAAATTCTTTCCCTGATAATGTTAAATGAACAAAAAAATATTTAAAAATTCCTCACGGATAAATGTTGATAAATGCTTTCCTCTGTGGTGAGATCTGCCAAGGTTGTCATGTATGGACTCCATATTTCAACATGGGGAAGACTGGAATTGGTGGCCTGCCTGCATCCCCAGAAGCACTTTGTATCATCAGCCATAATATTTGGCAACATTTTCCCATGTAAACATTTTACAATGTAAATCTATCTCATTTGTTCGTATGTTCAAATCTCATGTATTATTAACTTTCATTGCATTTAGTCTCTGATTGAATATTGTTTCCAAATCAACCCTTCAGTAAAAAAGGGAAGAAGATTTGGAAAACTGGAGGTCCTGCTCTCCTGTAGATTTTAATTCTGTTCACATGCATTTTATCAATTTTATAAATAAAGCTGGAAGTTAGTCTCCTACATTTATCTACAGTAAGGAGCTCTATCAGTAACTCACTCTTATCAAGCGTATTTTTTGCGTGATTCATAGAGTTGTAATAAAAATGTAAAATCTACTGTGTGTGGAGATTGAAAGAGTATGCCTGGGTGTAGAAGCAACAGAAAAAGGGAAGCATAGTTAAGAATGGCAGCAGGAGACAACGCTTAAAGCAGCAGGTCATCAAGATCACAAGCTGACACATAACACTGAAACGCTCATGGAAAATACAAGACTGCCTCCATGTGATGAAAATTGAGGTCAGACTTTCAGATACAGGCTATCCTAAAATGTCAGTGGAAAGGGAAAGGACTGGAGGTGGAGCCCTGACTACTCCCTCTGCCTCTAGGAAAGAAAAAAAGAGAATGACTCTGAAAAGTAAGACAGGATGGAAAGAAGACTGTGATCACTGTGAGCATCTTGAAGGTACAACAGGCATATCCAAATGCAACAAGATAGCCAACCTGAGAGGAAGCTACAAATTATAGGTTGAACTAGGGTGGTCCAAAAATATGCCTTTGCTGTGAGTTTCAGCTAGAGCTCTTGGACATCTATGTATTGGTGCCCCTGAGCCTTGGCAAGTGAGTGTGAAGGGAATTGGTTTCCTAAGATTCAGCTCCCCTTCTACAGGGTCATTTTCCTCAATTTATTGATGCAAATGTGAGATGTTGAAAAGTGTGTGGTAGAGTCTGATGAGTGTTTTCAGGGGGTAGAACCCAACTGAATCCTTACAGCCTCCTAGCTGTTGTCAAGAACAGCAGTGGGATCTACAAGCTGAAGCTGCTCCTAGCTGGAAGACACATATGTATGATATGAATAGAGATAATAATTTGGATTATCTCTTTGTTCCCCTCAAGTACCAGTAAAGACAGACTCTCTGAAATAAAGGAAAGGCATTATGCTTTGCATTACAATATATTTTCTTCCATTTTAAGCTGAAGACTTTATTTTATACATTACTGAGATCCTATTGTAAGAAAAAGGCTAATTTACCTTTGCAACTTCTGATTCTTTTTAGAGGTTAACCTTTTGAAAAGGAAAGAGCTTGACTGTCCTTTTTGAATTGTTATCCCATGAAAAATTGTGTGTGGGAGTTGCTAATCTATTGAGAAACAGCTATTGCTGATATCCTCAACACTTCAGTATTTAGTTGTCAGTTTTGCACTTTTCCTACAGTTACCATTTTATTCACAATAACTACATGTCATTATTTTTCTGGTCTCCCGTATTTTATCTGTTATAAATTCCTTTATTCATTTTTACTTTTCATCTTCAGAAGTCATGTTTTATTTCTCTAATTCTCAGTAATATTTTGCCATTGCCACACCATGTAGTCATTTATTCTTTACTATAAATACCCTTCCAATTTCATCCTGGAATTCCTGTGGAGATGCATCCCTTGCAATTATACCTTTCTTGTAGAGAGATAGCTGTCCCTCTCAGGCAAAATGTACAAAAGATTCTAATATAAATATAACACATTCTAATTTGTCTTTGAGCTCAATAGGGGCCCTTATCCTACACCCTGTGTATAAAAAGCAGTGGTCCCAGATAGTTTAATCGGTTATAAAAGATGATAGTCTGGCATGAATACTTATTTTCAGGCTAGGCTGATGAATTCTTGTAAGCAGCAAATGAGTAGGATAGGCATGGTTATCTACTGTTTTACCTTATCTGCATTCCAGAAATATTGATCCTAATCTCTCAGAGCCTGTAGTCTCCTTCATTTCAGTGAAATAATGCTGTTTATCTTTAGCTCACTTCAGATTAGGGGTTAGGGAGCATCAAGATCCTCTTCCAAATATGCCAGGAAGACAGTTACACTGTTGCCACAGCTTGGACTACAGCTCTGAGTGCAAATAGCAGAATTCCTCCAGAAGAGAAGAAAAACACCACTGGAGGTGATGGAACAGCTCAGCAATGGTGATGCTGCACCACATGATACTGGAGCAACCCTCCCAGTACACCAAAGGCCTGAAGCCAGAGTTGGCCAAGAGGGAGGATGCACCTCCCCAGCTATGGGATTGCCTATGGTTCCTCTCCATGGGTGGAGGAGGCAGCAAGGGTGTCCTTGCCTGGCAAATGTGTGTGTTGGCCAAGGGGCTGCTCCCATGTGAAGAGGCTATGGATGGACTTGATCAGACTTTAAAGCAGCAGGGAAGGTAAATGATTGATAGAATCTTCACTGAGGCCTTATGTAGACAAGGCTGAAACCATTGCTGCATGATGTTTCTGCTCAATTGAATCCAAGCTCTAAGGCTGAGGCCATTAACTCCTGACTGAAGCCATCTCCTCCCTTGGAGATTTGAAACTGCAGAGCATGAACAGTGTCCTGGAAGCAGACAAAGAGCAGAAAGTCACATCTCGTCACGTATCAGAGCCAACCATGAGCTTGAACTACCGGTCTGCACCGAGTAGGCAGCAGGAGATAGCAGTGGCAAAAGTCCATAGAAATCCATGCTTAGTGTGCTGACTTCCCGTCTCTATGGGGATGCAGTAGTGCTGGGAACAGACAGGATTCACCTGTTAAAGTCAAGTGGGAGCATCTTTGCCAGTAGGATGACCAACCTACTGAGGAGAGCTTTAGACAAAGAAAGTGAATACAACAAGCAGTAAAATGTGGTAACAATGAATGGAATGGCGAGCAGAGACACCTAGGGAAATAAATGGTGGTAAAACACCAGCCTTAAGTCTGTGTACAAACACTGAACAAAGCCTAAGAAACATGCAGAAAGAGCCAAAGCCCCACAAGTAGTCCCAAAACTACAATGTTGGAGTAAATGAGATGTCTAAGGACAGCTTGCACAAATGGAGTACTTTTGTAAATGGAAACAAACTCAAAGGGAAAGCAATGAGGATGGTAAGGAAGATTACCTTCTACAGTAAAGAGAACTTGAGAGTATCAGCTCTTCTGCAGGATGGACAAAGGACTCATTAGTGGCTTATGCTTCATGAATTAAGAAAAGGCCAATGATGGAACTGTTTCAGATCACCTAATTGGAGTGAGAAAGTGTGCAAAGACTTCTTTAACACATGACATAAGGAAGTCATGGGATGACAGATGGATGCTCTTGGAGGACTTGAACCTCTCTGACATCTGCTAGAAGGGTCGCATGGTGGAGATTTCAGGAGGATGTTTGGGATAATTTAGTGATACAAGTAGTGAAGGGGCCAAACAGAGGTAAGGCACGTCTAGGTCTTCTCTTCACTGGGAGAGGAAAAGCTGCTTGGATTGGACAATTGATTACAGCTTTCACAGCAGTGCCCATGAAACTGAAGTGGCTGTGAAGCTGAAAATACTGAGACGGTAGCAGAATATTTATCTGGGGCATTAAAAAAACAGACCTCAGCTTGCTCAAGGAATGGATAGATCATCTGGTCTAAATTTTGTGTGAAAGGGAGCCTAGATTAGTTTATCTAGAGTATGTAGTAGATTATCTAATATATGACAATGAATGTTAACTAACTTGACTCCAGAAAAACATTTGGCACTGAGTTCTACTCTCTCTGAATAGGCAGACATCTAGGTGGGTAAGCACTAGCTCTGTGTCTGGGCTCAGAGGGTTGTGGTTAATGCATCATAATCTACCTGGAGACCTGTGACAAGTGGTGGAGGTCTGTAAGAAATGGAGTATAGCAGGGATTTAAATTGAAACCTGACCTGTTTAACTACTTTATTAATGGAGGAGCTAATGGAGGATATTTTCACCAATTTTGAAGATGATAGTACTTTAGCAGGGTGAGTCAATATGCAGGAAATAAGAGCTGTTGTCCAGAGGGACTTAGTCAGACTATAGGAATGGGCAGAAAAGTCTTGTGAAATGCAACAATGACAGTATCAAGGGGTGTCCCTGAGCAGAAAGCACCAGTGCAGGGACACGGGCTGGGGCCTGATTAGGGTCATCTCTGCAGGAAAAGACCCGTGGGCCCTGGCAGACACAAGCCGATTATAAGAAAGTAGTGTGCCCCAGCTGTGAAAATGATCAACAACACCCCAGGAAAAAGTCATGGTGACAAAGCCAAGACACTGAAGGGAGGAACTATCCCTCTCTGCTCAGCATTCATGAGATCCCATCTGAATACTCTGCTCTGAATACCAGCTGAAGAAATACCAGTGAAGGGCCAAACAAGTCTTAACTGGAGGACCTGACCTATGAGAAGAAAATGAGAGAAGGGCTTGCTCAGACTGGAAAGTGACATTGTTTCAGGGCAATGCAGTACCTGACAGGAGGTAAGCAAGAAGATGAAACTGGCTCTTTCAGCAGTACATGGTAGGAAGATGAGTTGATGAACATGAGTTGAAACACGAGCTTTACTCAGCATATAAGGAAAAGTTTATCTCCCTTAGAACAGCCAAGCAGCAGAAAAGTCTGCCCAGAGGCCTTGCAGTCTCTGTCCTTCAAGGTTTCCAAAATCCAACTAAACAAAACTCTGAGCAATCTGGTCTGACCTCTTGTTTTGAGCAGGAAGCTGAACTAAAGATCTCCTGAAATCCATTTCAGTGTGAATTGTTCTTTTATTCAAATTACACAGTAAAGTGGAGCTACTGGATGGCATTTCCTGCCATCTGTGTTCTGCTAGCAGAACAGTAACCAGCAGAGCAGTGATCACCATTTTGCTGTTCCTAAGATTGTTTTGCATTAGGGATGTGATGGATCCACTTTTTTGGAAGATCTAAAGAAAAACTGAAAATCTATTCTTTGACAAATACACGTATGAATAATTAATATTCTCAGGATGTTAAATTGTGCTACAGCAGGGAAATTTGTCAGGCAGCTAACAAGTTAAAATGGCTAATGCTGCTGACATGGTAGCCAGAACAATGATCTGTGGTAAATGCAGCACTAACAATACATTTGCCTGGCAACTAATGAAATACTTTCAATTACTTCATTAATGTAAGGAAAATTGATAATTTTTCTTTGTGACCTTCAAGTTTCAACTCAGATTTCACTGGAAGTCTTGCTCTATTTAAGGATTTCATTAGTCTTCCATTTTGAAAAAACCCACTATGTAATAAGCAAAAAAAACCCTCCTTCTATATCTACTTTTACTCTAACAAACATAAAAACTGTGGCTCATTGATAAAGTGCTCTGGAATTTACAATGCTCAGTGATTACAAGGCTAAATAAAACAAAGGGACACAACATGTCTTCACACTGTGTCTTTCAAATGGCTGTTTTTAAAAAATTATTGTGACCGACATTCACAAGTGGAATGTTATTTTTCTTTGAAAAGACATGGAAGAGACTAAGGAAAATCATTATTGCATTCTGTTCTGGAAAAGTGTCAGAAGTGAAATCTTAGCACTTCCAGACCATTGGTATGTTACTTGTTATCATCCTCCACACAGTTTCAAAGATTTGGAATAGAGACCATAATATATTTTCTTCCTTTCTCAGCCACTAGCATTTACACTAGCAAGCTTTTCTCTGACTCATGAATTATTTTAAAAGTCAGAGCTGAGAATAACCAAAACTTGAAAAAAAGCACAGAACACCGTGAGGTTCACATGATATTGGTAGCACTGATTTTCATTTTGTAGGCATGGTTACATTTCAATATTGATCTAGGAAGATGAATAAGTGCAAAAAATTATTTATGAAAAATTGATAAAAAATACTTAAATTTGTATGAAAATGCATCTCAGTTCAAATTAAAGGATGTGTTGTTGTCTTAAGCTTCAAAATAGGAATCTGACACTTGTAGTATAAACTTAAGCTGGTCTTAAGGTTTTTACATTTCTGTACCTTTATACTTGTACTTTTAAAATATAGAATGTTTTGCTTGATTATGTTGTTGGATAAGGATCCATGTATAAGTACAATGTAGTGAACTAAACCCAAGCTAGTTGATTGATTAGTCATTTAATGTATTTTTTTGCTTTGGATTTTTAATTTGGAAGATTTTTTTTCAGACATTTTCTCTACTGACATGTTCTTTACTTATATTTACTAGCAAATACGAATCTTGATTTCAGATATACCTACCATATTATTTGGGCTATACTGTTACTTTTATCAAATGTAAAATAGACTGAATTATTTTCAGTTGCAGAATTAAAAATGACTTGTTACCTTGCTTACTCACATCTTGTGCAGAATTAAATACACTTAAAGGCAGTATTCCAGCTGTCCTGGAATAAGTTCAGTTACTGCAATTCTTTTGGCATTTCTCTTTGGAAACCTAGATTGTTCCATTCCAAAAGAATTTAATTTGTTAAACAATTCTTTAAAATGTAGATATATGTATAAAAGCATCTATGCTGTAATGCACTTGAGTTTCAACTTGCTGTAACCTGGTAGTCAGTGCACAGGCTGTACACAGATACTGTGCACATTTTCAAGATTGCCAGATATACAAATTGGCAAAATGCTCAGCACTGGCTTTAGCATTTAAAATAAGCATTGCATGACTAATGAGAATAGGGGAACAGTGCTAAAAGTAGAGATTAGCACCAAGGGAGAGAGAAGGGAACTGTTTCTTGGCAACAGGACCAGAATCAGTGGTATGTTAGCTGAAATTTCTGCAGATTAAATTTCCAAGGTACCATTTCAGCTGTCTGTTGAAGGCAAAACAGGAATTGTTTATATTTTGTTGTAAGATTATTGGCAAATTCAGCATGTTTTACAACTTTAATTCTTTCTCATTTGGAAATCAGTCCTTCAAAACCACAGACTTTCTATCATTCATTAAAAGAAAAAAAATAATATGGACATAACCCACTCAAATAATTGATTTTACTGAAATGTGGCTGTATGTTTTTCGGAGGAAAAAAATTCTATTTATTGTTTTTCCAATCTTTATGGCATATTAACAGCTTTGAAACAGTGGAGATATTTAGTCTAAAGGAGGCTTGGTTTTGTGTTCATTATTCTTTTTTCCAGAAAAATGATTTTGAGTGGCAAAATAAGAGGATTAAAATATTATACCTTTTAAATACAAGTCCAGCACTAAAAAGTTTGTTGAACATATAGAGCCTCCAAAAGTCTGCAGGGAAGGCTACAAAATCTGAATTTGATGCTACATTTTCATGCCAGGAAAAATGACCAAACAAAGCAAATTATGTGAGATCTGATGAATATGGATGAAATGTAAGCTTGGTGGGTTTTTTTGTTATTTTTTTAAAATCCGAGTATTCATAAAATAATATATTGAATTTTAATCTGATTTAAAAAATCTGAGTGGGTAAGAACAGCTATTTTGGAGGAAAAAATGTTAGTATTTTTATCAACTTATCTATTTTTGTAGAACCTGAGAAATCTGAGCATCCTTTCATACCACAGATCTCAAACAATCCTATGGCAATGGGACCAAGGAAAATAAAACTTCTGACATATCAAAACCAGAAAAGATGTGGGAGGAAACTGTCCCAAAATTAAATAAACCCCAACCTCTTCTGGCTTTATTTTTGCACCATAAAGATGCTTCTTGAGCTATCACTTTTTTAGAGAATTATCTAGAAATGAGCAAAGAACAATCAAAATTAGTTGCTGTTGCCATTACAGCTCTGAAAATTGATTTGGTCCACAATAGTTGCAAAAATGTGTACCAAATTAGTATGTAACCAGTTGCAATTTGAATCAATTTAATCAATCTCTCAAGATAACAATTCTGCTTAAAAATCAGTTTTACTTGCTAAGGTCATTAATGAGGTGAATCTCATCACTATTCATCAGATATCATTCACCATACCATAAGATATGGTCTTATGACTTTAAATGGGTGATTAGACTCTAGTGGAAGATATTTCTTGTAGAAGGATCATTATGATTCATTTTTTCTTCTATCTTTTCATTATGCCTTCTGTCCACTAACATATATGTGAGGCTACCCTCCTTGTTAAGGCCTTTTTCATTGTCCATACAGTATTTTGAAAAGAATGCTATTCCAAACCAGTGAAAAGACAATAAAAGCTTTCTCTCTTCATTAACCAAGACTAAAAAAAAGCACCACCCCTAAACAATCAAACTCAATTCCTCTTCCAATATCTGAAAAGTTCAAGCAACCTTTGTTTGACTTCTACAAGCCTAATTATATATCCAAAATCAGTGGACATCTAATGTCAATAATTCACTGATAACCATAACCACAACCACTTTGAAAACACAATCAAGAAGGCATTATGAGGGTTTCTGAGGTATAAGTTCGAGTGTGCAACACTTAACCCCTATGACAGACCAGTTGTAAATCCATAAAGTCATTTTCAGGTGTTTCACGTTTTTGCTAAAATCATGAACTGAATGCTACACCGCTGCAGAATATTCTTGACCAAAAGTCATGGTGAATTATGTCTTCTTATTGTAACTTAATCTGCTTGTGCATTTGCATACATTTGCTCATGCAACAAATCCATTATTGGACTTGTATACATGATTTTTAAAAGGCTGTAGAGTTTTGACCTGTACTTTTTGTAATACTGCAATATTTTCTTTAGCTCCACTCTTTTCGATCTCAGAAGATCTCTAATGGGAGTTCCACTATGTGTTGAGATGAGGGCTGCTGGGTGAAAGAAGAAACAAAACAGCACAACTTCAGAGTGTGATGATTCTAACTGCTCAATGGACAGATCTCCAGAATTTGAGATTACATTGTAGCCTAAATTTTGTAGACAGTTCTTTGGGTTTCATTTTGGGTTTGTTTGATGGTGGGTTTTTTAAATTAAAACTTGCATTAAATTTTGTGATAAAACTTCTGGTGCTCTGCTAAAAAGGAGTCAAATATTAAATTTCTTTTGAAGGCAAATGTAGTAAAACTTTCTGTTGAACAAAAGAACTAGCTGGGTTTTACTGAGTTTGGGGATCCTCCTTCACTTTTCATTCAGTGAAGAGCTAACAGTTCTCAGGCAATACAGGCCTTTTTGACAGCACATATAGAAATGTCTTACTTTAATTTTATTAAATTTCTATTAAAAGACAACAAAAAAGCAGGAAAAGTACTCCCTAATTTGTAATAAAAATGAATAAAAATTAATAAATGGGGAAACCAGCTATCAGAGGAGTTTCTCTTTTTTTTTTTTTTTTTAATTTTTTTCTGAACCATAGCCATTTTCTCCACACAGATAAAGAGGAAAGAATAGAAAGAGCAAAATCCTTAGCATTTTTTTTTCCTTAATTGGTCAAGTGTATTAAAGTAGTTACTCATGTTAGTGTAAGATGGAAAAATCACAACTGCCTCCTTTAATAAATGGAAAAAGTTAATCCAATCTTGTTAAATTATTGGACATGAAACGCCAAAATATTGAAGTATTGCTACGCATGATCCTTCTACCTAAAACAAACAGAAACATAAAGTGATCCACACCAGCAGCCCCGTGTGAGTCCTTTCTTTTGCTCTGATATAGCATGGAAAGAGAAATCGTGTATTCCTGTAATGTGGCACTGTCTTTGGCAGTAAAGACTATAAACTCTGTACTGTGTTTGAAAGGCCTCAGGGCTGAGGCCTCTCCTTCTTGTTCTGTCTGAACTTTGTTTGACCTGACTATAGCTTTGTTTTACTAGATTTAGCTGTGACAACAGGTTATTCGTTTTTTTTTGTTTTGTTTTTTTAATTTGCAAAGTGTCTATGAAAAATTTCCTTTTTTTTTTTTAAATTTTAATCTTGCATGTTGCAACCACAATTTTATACAGAATATCTCCCTGTTACTGCTATCTACTGAATATAAAATTCTTAAAACTCTAGGGCAATAATGTAGTGTAGAAACATGCAGGTCTGTTATGACTATAGAGGCCCTGAGAAATGGAGACACAAGATGAGATATAGAGGGGTAGAGGCATGTGATGAGAAGAGAGAGGACACAAGCTGACATTGGAGATCCCAGCTAGCAACAAATCACTAGTGGTCAGCAATAGAAATGCAGGCCCAGGGCTGGCACAACTGCTTTTAGAGGCAACAAAGAGAACACAGAAATAGTATCAGACGTAAAATCCACTATATATAGTAAATTTGGATGCAACACAGTGCTGTAAAACAATGAAGAAAGATAAATGTATAAATGTATATTAAGAAAATATCTTTCAGCAGGCTACAATACCAGTCTCAAGACCTAGATGAGCAGAGTAAGAGTAAGAAGAATGGCAGAAAACAAGGATAGTAATGGAAAGTATGTGTTGCAATTGTAGCTCTATTATTATTGACATTGAGATTCTTTCAGCATAGAAGTATTGTAATACTTTTTTTTTTTCTGTACTTCTGTAAAAGAGTGGACCAACTGAAACATTTTGAAATGTTTTGATTGAAGCATTTTGAAACATTTTGAAACACTTTGAAACAAAGTGGACCTTTTGAGACATTTTAGACATATTAAGGATAGATAGATAGATAGATAGATAGATAGATAGATAGATAGATAGATAGATAGATAGATCTGCATTTTCTCCTTGCCTGTAAACAGAATTTTGAGCAAAATAAAAGGCAATAATTCTCTTGGTAATATCTGTCCTTTTCAGACCTCTTATCTGTTAGCAGTTCCTTTTTTGAGATTTGAAGTGGTTGCATTGATAAGTCATGAGGAAGTAATTGCTGTGCTTAAGAATATTTTTCAGTAACTTGCATAGTTTATAGTACATACTTAAGGAGATATAGACAATACCACTTTTCTGAATATGGGTTAATCCAAAGGATTTCTTTCATAATGTTTTACAGGTTAATATTTGCTCTTTCCATGTGTTCTTGTATTTGTCTATTCTGTACAAAGTTTACATCATGTGGATGTGAAATAAGCTACACATAATCTATAACCTGGGAATTAGATAATATTTTCATATTTAAACTGTAGCGTATATGAAAAAGTAACTGGGAAATATTGGTGGAGGTGTTTGCTTGAAAAGGTATTTCTCAGAATAAAAGAGTATCCTGAGTTGAATGGGACCCACAAGAATTGTTCAGTCCAGCTCCTGGCCCTGCGCAGAACCACCCTAAGAGTCACAGCATGTGTCCAAGAGTATTGTCCAAATGCTTCCTGAACTCTGTCAGGCTTGGTGCTGTGCCTTTTCCTTAGGGAGCCTTTTCCAGCACCCAATCTCTTCAAACTCTCTGGGTGGAGAATAATGTCTTAATCTCTAATCCTTCCCTGACACATCTTCGTGCCATTTCCTTGGGTTCTGTCACTGGGCAGCAGGGAGAATAGAATAGTCCCTGCCCCTCCACTTCCACTTCTGAGAAAGCTGTGGACCAGGAAAAGGTCTTCCCTCAGTCTCTTCTTCTCCAGGCTAAAAAAATCAAGTGACTTAATCAACTCCTTGTGTGGCTTCTCCTGCTGCAGGGGGTCTGGGCCTCAGGCAGACCCTCTCCCAGACATCCTCTCTCTGTCCATCGGAGCAGCTCAAGGCACCTCTGTCATGCCAGAATGGGTTTGAAATGTGAATGTTGACTTGCAATGTAGTTGTTGGAGGAAATGGATGCAGAAAATATACTCTACTCAGTCTCAGCAAATAGAACAGCTCTGCTTTGCTCCATTTAGATAATTTTTACATCAATTTGCATGTTCAACCGCAAATGGTCAACTGAAAGGCCTTCTAGTCTACCCTTCATCTCTCCTTACAAAAAAGTCTGTACAAAGATTCTTTCTAACTTTTCCCTGCACTGGAAGTGAAACTGTTCTGAACACCACTTTATGGTCCATGTCTAACACCGAGCAAAAGAATTGACTGTCATTAAGACTCCTCATTGACTTGGTAGAAGCATCCAGCACTTGTGCATGCTTTATAGTCACTAGTTTCATACAGAAGGTCTGTTTTCTTCAATCAAAATATCAAAGAAGTGTAAATAGAAACATGTCACAGACAGCTGAACAACTGTTGCATTGTTTTGGTGTTTTTCTTTCTAGGAATTTTTTCTCTTGCCTGTATATGTAATGTCTCATAAAATACATGCATCACCCACAAGGTTACACCCACAAGGAGAGAACAGTAAAGTTGGTAGTCCAGAATTTGTATTTGTGCATAATATTTTGAAGAGTATTGTCCAAATGCTTCCTGAACACTAACTAAACTAATCTCAGTAAGATTTTATCTTTGAGGAATTCTATTTCTACTCGTCCTTCAATTCAAGATATTGCATGTCATTGCTCCTTAAAACAGGCTCTTCAGGGTTGCTTAGCGAAGGGATTTTTGCTGTCGCTGTCTCATCATAAGTAATTGTAACTGTCTTTCCATGTATATGTTGATAGCTGTAATTCCTGCTACTTAAAAATTGTTCCCACCCTTGCTAATTGACAAGTGCTCTTATCCAAGAAAACTCTATGTTTTTCATATTTGAAGGTACCATGTGTAAGAGTGAATGTATCCTGTAATGCTGGCAGATTTTTAGGGGTTCAGTGGGAATGAATTAATCAACAAACAGCAACACCTTCTACTAAACTGCTTGTATTTTTAAATTTTTGAAAATTATTTGGTGTTTTAAAAAATGCCATCAAACTGCCAGTCCATATATTGATTGTATGGTTTGCTCTTTGCCTGTTGCCTGTTACTATCCTATTATGTCATGACTCAGGTGAATGTTTCAGCTGTTTCTATTCCCTCAGTTGGTAACTGCAGCTTCCACATACCAACTTACACTATGGGGCCAACTATTTAGACATGAAGAATGATTGTCTAAAGAAAGAATGGAAGATGATTCCAGGCTCAGGAGGAACTGTATTCACATATGTACTATATAATTTGGTTTTTTTTAATCCCAGGTTTAATTATAGTTTTTGTCTAACTTCTTGAAGATATTATTTTCTCTCTTATATATTACATTATTTATAGATTAAATTAATCTCTTACAGGTGTATGTAGGTAATATAAATCCTTGTTTATAAAAATCTGGACTTGGTCTTCCCTGTAGTATTGTGACCCTCTCTACAGGAATTTACATATTTCTTACAGGATTGAAGTTGTACTCATTTAAGGCGCTTGATGCTTTAATCTTGAAAATGCATCTGGAAATATGCTATGTTCTCATGATATTGAACATTCCTTGGAAATGTTTGTGATAACCTCTGGGTGCATTTTAAAATTATTTTTAAATTTCTTTTTTCTTTTAGTTTTTTTTCAGCCATCACTTTTTGTTATGGACTTTTACATAAAGTGATTGGAAAGTTCCTGTAAATGAATCAAGAATTCATTGCTGCTGTCTCGCAGCAATGTCTCAGAAAGCAAAAAATGACAAAAAGAACACTTTAAAAATCTCCAAAACATAGCACTCAACTAGACCTTTCCTATATGCCTTGCTTTTCCAACATCATTCATGAAGATCTTGAGCAATAAACTTACAGGAACAGAATATCCAGAGGTCTTGCTGAAAATATGATTTTGTCTAATGCAGTTTTCTTCAGCGTAGGCTTCATTACAACTCCTTTATTGCTGCACCTGACAGTACCAATATGGGGTCCTTTTTGCATCTTGACATTTTTGATAGCAAATGACTAAGACAGTCGGTTAAAAAAATATCCTTTATCAAGCTAGGGTAATGAAGACAATAGACTATTTTCCACCTGATTGTATTTCTGGAACCTAAAATATTTTTCAAATGAATGTGAAGCAAAAATTTTAGCAGTGGAAGATTGGTAAACGCAGAATAAAAATTTAGTTACAAACATAATTTCATGTTAAGCTGATTCTTTTTCTTTTGCAGTTCTAAATGTAGGAAAACAGCATCATCTGCCTCATAATACTAGTGCTGGTATGCCTTATCTTTGAAAACATGAAAGCACATTGAAACATGAAAGCGTCTTGGGGTTTTTTTAAATGAAAGGCACAAATTTATTTTCCTGGTTTTAGGGTGAGACCAAAATATCTTTTCAGTATATGTGTTAAAATGTCAAAAAAGCTCAGCTTAAGCTCTCAACACTTTCATATTAACATATATTTTCTGCCTGCTGTTAATAAGTTAGTCCTTCTCATAAGTATTAAGTGCTCTTATAAAACAAAATAAATTTCATCCATAAGAATGTCATCAATATGCATTCCGATAAATGACTACCTACATCGTTATTCTGATATTTAATGGTTCTCTTATTTTCCATAATATCCTATTCCATGGCAACTGAAATATCACAACAAATATATGGATGTAGACGTGTGTTCACTGAAGTCTCCCAGATTTCTAGACAAAGAGATGTCTCCTAGCAGCTTCCAGCCTTTATGTAGCCTTGCAATTGCAGTGCATCTCTGCAGTGAGTTTCAGAGACATATGAAATGTCTGAATTATCTGACTACAAATTGAATAATTGTAATTTCCACTTCTATAATCTTCTTGGTATCTGCTGTAACTCAACACAGTTACTTTATCTCCTGTATTGCTGAGAAGAATTTAAAATCTGGCACAAGTTTATTCAGATTTGCCCTTCTATTGGAGACAACTCAGTGAGAAGCAGAACACTTTCAAAGAAGTTCCATAAAGATTTTCTCCTTTTCCATGATGCAAGCACCTCTTCCTTACTGACACTAATTACTGCTACGACTAAGGTTCAAGTAAAGCTGTTGTTTAGGGCTTTTTAAAATGTTTTTACACATATAGATCAAGGGATTCAGGTGAGTGCTGCACAAAAAAAAAAAGCTTCAACTTGGTCTGACTCTTCCTCATGCCTACTAAAGGAGAGATTGTCTCTGGTACCATCTCACAATTTTAGGAAAGTTGACGCAGACATTAGCTCTTACAATTTCCATACACAACTACACCTCTGCTGGAGGTCACCAAGTGAATCCTAAAGCAACACATGGACTGCTTTGTTTTGTGACGAAAAGATAATCAGGGTATGAGCACATAATCTACTTTCACCTTCACTCTGGGTTGTGAATCCTGGAAGTATTTGCTCTTGTGGGTGAATATAGAGATTATTGTCAGTGCACAGAGTATATACACATCATTATGTGAAACTTTGCTGCTTTGAGGAATACAAAGTTCTTTCTTTTCCTTTCTTTATTTTCCTTTTAAGTAAATACAAGTTAGTGTAAATACTTCTGTGTTGGCTATAGACTCCTCAAACAAAATAATCTATTTCAGGTCTCAGTTTCAAGCTTGATGCTGTGAAAATATATATATTTTTTTAAATTGCATAACCTAACATATGACTGAAGAGAAAAAAACCACATTATATAAACCTTAGGAAAAGATTAGCTATCCCACACAGAAAAAAGGTTTAATCAATTGATTTCTCCCCCTTATCGTGAATGAGGACTAGAACAAACTCATGCTGTGACATTATGCTTCCCCTACCCTTTTCCTACTTAATCCACAGTTACCAGCAGGGGTTGTGATGGCTGCATCCACCTTACAGTGGACTTTGGGGGAAGGATGACAACGTGGTAGCCAAAGCCTTTTGGAACAGTGATCCAGATGCCTTGCTGGCATGTAGATATCACTATTAATCCAATCACACTCCATAACTAGGGAACAGCTCAGGGCCCATTGAGCTCTCCTGCATGGCATGGGCTGCATGCTGGGATCTCCCCTTGAGTAGAGACAGCTGTCCAGGTTACTCGTTAGGGTTGAAAGATTCCTTGCCACAGCAGGTCCTTGGTAAGTTACTGATAGTGTGCTAAACTTTGAAATCCTATCTAAGTGTTATAAAAAATTAATTATGCACATATAATCCTTTAGACATAAACCATTCAATAAATCTAGGACTAAGATTAGGAAGCACCTGGACTCCTCTCTGAGAAGGAGTTTGAAACTCCAGAGGCTTCTTTCTGAACCTCATGACTCAATAGGAGGGTCTCCCTGAGAGCGTTATTTGACCTTGTCCCCTCTGCAGTACATAATCATGTGTGCCTTGCCATCAAATCTAATTAAACCACTGTCGAGTTTAACATTGATTTTTTCATTAACTCACTGCTTTAATAAAGCATACTGTTGCTTCTCTCGTATATGTGAATTCCATCACTCCATTTACAACACATGCTCAGAGTTTATATATTGGAAGCATATCTATTGATTTCAATGGCTCCTGATTTACAGTCACGTAAAGAAGACCATAATCAATATTTGTGTTATTTTCTAATTCTGATGCAATGAAAAAAAGAGATTTCAGAGGCTTGCTTGAGAGCTTAGCTTGCACTAAACAGACTTATAGTATGGTTGCATTAAGTGATATTGTAGGCACTGGCACAATTTATTTATTGATATAACTTATTTTCTTTAAATTGCCTAACAGAGCAGCTCTGAATGTGTTATTTAGAGGAAATATAAGAGATTTGTAAGGAAATGTAATTTTGTAGCCTTACCTTTAGATGTGTGCTTTCTGTCATTCCTATTTTCTACTTATTTTGTCTGTATTGTGTGGTAGATGGTAGATCAGATAATTTGACACATACTAAGTTCTACTCCTGTCTTCCTTTTTTTGCGATGACGCTGAGTTGGTAGATTCAAAATGGTTTCTCTAACAAGGGCAATGAATTTTCTGAATTTTCTGGATATCTAATTTTTCTTTACACATTTGATGTATGTTACAGAGATTTCTAGAAGAGCTTTAATTTCAATTATTTCTTGTGCATGTTGTAAAATCATTTTCTGGAACTCGAAGATGTTTCTCATATAAGATTGAGGAATAAGTTTTTTTATTATTTATTTCTGATATCCATTTATCCTGTAAATATAATTTTACCTGGAGAAAGACTGTACATTTATAGGTCAAGCAGAGTAAGCTTAATTAGGTCTAGTTATGAGAAGGAGCAAATATCTAATCTGTCCATACACTAAAGTTTTGCATTCTAGTATAGAAATGTTGCACCACATTTTCTGAAGTGGGCATAGATTCTATAAAACAGTTAAAAATAAAAATGTATAGGTGTTAATTATATTGCAAAGGGATAACTTCATTAATATCAATGTGACTCTTGAAAGTCACATACCTAAAATCTCTATTTAGAAGAGATTTTAGGTATGTGTTTAGGTGATATTTGTTTTGTGGCATTGTATTTTCTTAAGGTTTGTCAGTGTCTGACATTCTGTATGAACTTAGTCATGCTGCCTTTGTCTGTGGTGAGAAAATGTGTTTTCATCTTGAGAAATTTATTTATATTTTTGAATTATTCAAGTCCGGCCATTCTGATGTTGAGTATACAGCTGTAGGTACTTTTAATATAATGACATTTTGCTGTAAGTAATAGAATCTCAAAGACAGCCAAAATTTCAATTCTATTTTAGAGAATTAAATCTTACTAATAGAGTTTCATAATGGTGGGTTCTGAAGGTCTAGCCTCACTTCTGTTGAAGCAAGGAGTTTGAGTTCTAAGCAGACAAGCAGTGTCTAGGCCTGTCTTCCAATCTAAAAGGGAAGAGATTTGGGTGCTAATGTGGTTACCCAGATTAAATTTCATATGGAATCGTTGAAATCTCATTTCAGGTATGTGACACATTTGCTGCTAGTTTTGAGGACAAGGAAAACCTGGCAAATGAGTAGGAGCATTGTAAGTTTCTAATGTCAATTCCATGCCAGCTCCTGGCAGACTTCTTCATCAGCTTTTTCATCTTGTGTTCTAATGCAATGCTGCAGGAGGCTGTCAATGACTGTTTCCCATCATTGCTTGATAGCTATTTTTCATATCCATCTATAATGTTTGAAATGAGACACAAAACCAAAAATAGAAAAGACATATCTATCAAATTCTGTAACTTTATACTGCTGCTTATATCACATCTTCCACAGCTATAAATTATATTATTCCTTGAGCCCCATATTGCAGGAGGTAAAACAGTTAATAGGACGTAGAAATGAAAGTGGGAGGAAAAACACATTTTAGTGTTGAGTTTGCTGGAACTGAGAGCAGTAGAGGAAATACTTCTGGGAGGGACAGGGAATAGCAGTACCCTGGAGAAGGGGCCATAAATTTAGATAGACTTCCCAACATTCTGAATATATAGCCAAACCTTAATGTTTGTGTCTTTGACATTGCTCCACCTGTACTACTATTAAATACAGCGTGTGAAAGTTGATAAGTCCAAAATGCTGTTTTCTGATGCAATGGATATCTAAACGGAGACCTACTTTTGAAAAATTTTTCCTCTTGCCCTGAGGCCTAGGTGTCACTGGTGGTATTTCTCAGCCTTCCCCCACCTGCTGTTTAGGTGCTGCATGGCAAGGGTGATGGCATGAACGTTCTAAATTAGAGTTCCGAGGAAATACTGCTGATGCATTGCCGTGTGTGTAACCACAGCACAGCTCGTAGGTATATAAATAGATTTACTGTGAAAGGGTAGTATTTCTTTTGGTCTTGTTCTTTCTCAGAATCATTAGACAACAAATGATTTAGGGGGAAAAAAAACAAAGGAACCAGAGAAAGTAATTAAATAATCATCCCATTTGCTCTTGTCCTACACAAAGGCTTGAGGCATTTTTTTCTTTCCAATTTGCTGTTTTTTCTGTTTTTGGAAAAAACAAAAAGGAGTTTTATAGGTTGAAAACAGGGAAATTAAAATACTAATTGGGCTGCATTCAATTTTAGCTAATAGGTGATTTCTTAAATTTAATATAATAAATTATAAATTGCTCTATTTTATACTGAATTAATTTAAATGTGCATTATGTTATTTTCCCTCTACAATGTCATATCTGGGGAAAGAAAAAGCAAAATGCTTTAAGAATATTTTATTGTATCTTGGTTAAATAAACCACAAGGAATAACTGGGGCTTGCTCAACAGCATATCCTTTATAACATGGAGAGCAGTTGTACCATAACAATTTTAGGCGAGTCAGTCATCTTGCCACTGAAATATTTCAGCTTTCTATGTAAACAGCTATTGCTGTTGAACACCCTCACATTTGTTATTACCATAATTGCATCTTTCTTGTGAGAAATTCTTACATTATACCAATATACAAAATTGAGGCGTGCAGAGATTAAAGAGTTTTTAAAGGTAGTTATGTAAGTCTGTATCAAGGTACACAGAAAGCCTTAGATACATATATGGGTGAGGTTCTTGAGAACTCTATGTCTTAATCCTTGGGGAGGACTGTGGTCCTTTTGCCTGCCAATCTATACAATGCACAAACTAAAGGGTAACTTCTTGGCAGATTGAGAGTTGAAATAGGATTACCTATTTTTCTCATAATGAAGTTCTCTATTTTACCTTGAAATAGAATTACTTCCATTTCCATTTGTAGTTTCTTCCTCCATGATGTAAAAAGAAACACAGGATAGGCTATATCCCTCAAGGTATTAATATGTTTTATGCTTTTATTTTAATTTTACACAAAAATAGGAATGTTCCTTTACCAAACATGGAAGCAGTATATATTTTGAATTTGTACTAGGGAAGAAAGATAATACTCTTGATACTGGAAATGATGCACAGGATGTTTTATATAATCAGTGTGTCTCAGACCTTGGGTTTTGTCTCAGGCTTTGGTCCTCCAAGCGTGCATACTTTTGATATAGATCAGGAACATCCAGTTAATGAGCCAGTTTGCCCAGCAGACTCTGGAATCTTCTTGATCATCTTGAGGTTGTCTTGACCTTCTGGGTACTTGCCCTGGTATCTGTGAACTCCTGGGATCCCTTGGAAGAATCTGAGGGGTCTCAGGGGTCCTGCTGCTGAGAAGTGGCTGAAGGAATGGAGGTTGTTTAGTGTAGAGGAAAAGAAGGCTCAGGGGAAAGCAACAAGCTAAACAACTACCTAAAAGAAGGGTATAGAAAGGTGGGTATTGGTCTCCTGGCTCAAGTAACAAGAGGATAAGATGGGAGGAAATGACCTCAAGTTGCATCAGGGGAGGTGTAGATTAGGTATTAGGAAGTATTTCTTCACAGGCAGGGTTTTCAAGCACTGGACCAGGCTGTCCAGGGAAGTGGCTGAGTCAGCATCTCTCGACATTTAAAAGATATGTCACATGGTGACACTTAGGGACTTGACAGTATAGTGTGTCTAAGCAAAACTAAAGATAAGGGCAGCTCAAGTAGCTTGTAACAGATTCTCACAGCTGTGCTTGATCATGGTGTGTCTGAAGCCTTAGGGACTTGCAGGCTTTAGGAAGGCTCAAGCACCCTTTTAATACATGCTTATGGAGAAACCTCACCCTTTTAACCATGTATATGGAGAAACCTATCCAAGAGCCAGATCTAGAGCACAGCTTCTGAAACACTGTAGTTTTTGCAGAAGAGTATGAGAAGGAGGGCAGGAGGACTAAAAAATTTTCTGCATCCAACACTCACACCCTGAGACATGGTGATCATATGCCTCAGGGTATATGATCACTGATATGGGCACTTCTGGAGTAACTTTCCCTTTACAGTTGGACTTCAGGACTCAGAGTTTCAGATGCAACATGAGCTCTGCAAGCCTCAGGCGGTAGGAATTGCTTAAATGTTGTTTCTGATGCTGGGATATGTGGTCTTCTAGTCCGCAGGAGGCATATGGTTCTTGAGAAACTATCATGAAAGAGCTGTGGGAGAAGGCCATCATACTGTGCAGCATCAGAGAGGGTGAGAAAGGACAATCAGATTTACTCTAAGACCTTGTGCCTTCAAGAACCTGAACTTTTCACTGCAGCAGAGGGGCATGAAGAGCCTGCATCTGTAAATTTGGAAAGTGGGAACTACCATCAAGATTGAGGCTGGAAGCCAGTGGCTTCATGTACCAGGAGGAATGCCTTTGTCCCACCCTGTGACTTGCAATTACAGAATGGATTAAATGCCATTGTAGCTGGAGAGAAGCTTGGAGCGTCATTTAATAGAATGTCTCTGGGGACTGAGACACACAGGACCACTAGAAGGAAGCTGGGAAGAACAGTATATGGGGACTACAAAAGATGGTTGGAAGCCCCTGCTTGCTACACCTGATTTGTCAACTATGAATGTTTGCTGCTTCCTCATATTCTAGGTGTTGCATACACATGCCAGGATGATCTGGAAAACACCAAATATCAGACATGCAGTACTCAAAACACATGGAGGGGCCAGGTAATGTTCTCTTCAATTCTGCTGATAAGGTGGAACGCCCTGAACAGGAATTGAAAAATTCTGCACTTTATTTACTGTTTGTACAGTGCTGTTGATATCAGAGTCTGTGTGTATGAGATTCTCTTTAAAGGTTAACAGCTTCTTGGAAGAGATGAAGTCCATTTGACTAGACAGCACAAAAGTATATTTGAGCCAGGGAAGTGGTAAGGCCCAAAAGCTTTCTCAATTAGCCTCTTTGAGGGGCTTATGTTTTTTTTTTTTCTGTACTCTGAGTTAGATGCACGTAACAAGATATTCTCAAGAGGTCAAAACAACAAAAAAAAAACCTAACCCATTGATGGCAAAATTTGGAGTAGCATTCACATAGCGTTAACTTAGCCCATTCAATTTAGCAAGGTGCAATCCCATCCAATCATAAGGTACTCAAAACTCCAAAACTAGGAAATTAGAAGATGGAAAAGAAAGAGAAAATATATAGAAAAGAACAAATATAGCTACCACTCCTGGTTCCAGAGGTGTTCAGCTGATAGAAATTCCAAGAGGAGGTAGGGTCAAGACATGTGGTCTTCATACATTACAATTTGCCAATAATTTTAATGAATTTGATTTATTTCTAAATACAGATTTAAATACATCTTTGACCTATTTTCAGTTTGTTCTGTCATATATGTGGTGGGGCTGCTGGAGCCAACTGGAACAGCTGTGTGTATCATTGGGCAGCCTTGGCTGCTCCACACATGGGCCCACCCAACAACCCATACCTAGCTTGAGGAGAAAAAAGGCAGTAAACAAAACACCCCGCTAACTTAGATGTTTTGATTTCGACATGTGAGTGTTCATGCTTTTACAAGATTTCCAAATGGAGATCTCCTCTGATGCTTTAGAGACTCAGCATTAATTCCAATAAGAACTATGAACTAACTTGAGTGCAAAAACCATGTGTACTTAAAACACAAATTATAAACTTGTTTAAACATGTGTTTGTAGACAAATATAAGTGTATTAGAACTGGTTTAGTGTGTTACACCTTAGAAGTTACATTTAGCAGCAGCTCACGAAGGGGGAAAATGATCTAAGTCCCAGGAAGTATGACGGATGAATACAGCTGGAATCACAAGTCCCAGGGGGAAGATAACAATTTGATACCTCATAGTCTGGCAGCTATGAGGTATAACCTGTTTTCTGTGCCTGCAAAGAATGACACAGGAACTAGAGGGCTTAAACTGCAAGAAGGAAGATTTAGATCTGCTATTCAGAAAGCTTTCCTCTTAAAAGATAGCATCGCACTGGAATAGACTGTAAAAGGGGTTTCATCCTCCCTTGCAAGGATTTTTAAAGAATGAATTAAATAGTCATCCACCTAGAATGACAGCTATAATGGTAAAATATTCCCTAAGACGAGGGATGACCTAATTGAACCTTAGGGCTCTTTCAGCACTACTGTTTCATAGCTGTGTAAATAGGTAATCATTACAAAAGGGACAAAGTTGTCCTATAAAACATTTTTCAGAAAAAGAAAATATTAATGTAGGCAATTTGTTAGGCATAGGAAATCCCAATTTTTATTTTAATTAGCATTTTCTGAGAGGGGGATTTTTTTTTTTACATACTTATTGCTAAGGATAAAATTATTTATTGTTCAGTTGTTGAGAATTGGAACTGCTTTCATATATGTAAATATGATGAAAATATTAACTATTTTCACCTTCTACCCTCTCACAAAATTTAAACCTCGATTACTCCAAATGTAGTAATTTTGCCCTTAGAGTTAAGACAAAAAGTGGTTATAAAATGTTTAAATTTTGAGTCTATTGGATTTGTTAACTTTCACTTGATAAAGTAAGAGATGTTCAAAAGAAAGTATAAGTGGTGCCTGTCAGCCTATAGAGACTGAAGTTGGACTGAACTTCTTTATTAGGTAAAGATGATCATGGGTTAAATAGGTAAATTTACAGATGATGCTATGAAGAAGTCACCAACTCAGCAGACACTTTATCTGATTTATAAGTTTCTAATTTATCTGTTAACATGTTACGAAGTTTTGCTGAAACTATATATTAAATTCTCTAAAGTCAGAAGTAGCAGAACCTTAGTTCCTGTCATTTAGTTTTGGTTTGGATTTTTTAATTAACTTTGAGGAATTGGATGTGATAAAGTGAACTGCAATAATGTTCAGTTTTCCAGTCTGCAAATATAATTAGTCTTTGGATACTAAAGATTTTGTATACACTTTAGTGAGATCAAAAAAAAACCAAACCAAACCAAACCAAACCAAACCAAACCAAACCAAACCAAACCAAACCAAACCAAACCAAACCAAAACTATTAAAACAGAATCATTAGTATATATAGATCGTATTTATAACTACTGTGTGGACATTAAAAAGGGTACATTTTTTATACTAACTTTGTCAGTTCACAAAGTGAAAATAAGTATTTTATGTTCTGGTATGGTTTATTTAGTAAAGATGATCAAAATGTAAACAAAATTCAAAACATTATTGAGTATAGAATGTAAGTCTATCTGGCCTACAGGACAGACTGTCAGCTCTCCCAGAGATTGTTGGAAATGTCTTCATCTTTTTAAAAGAAAATTGTCACATTTAAGTATATGATTTAGTTCATTGACTTGTATTCTACACTTTAATGCAGCTGAAAGTATTTTATAAAGAATTGCTTTTCCCTTATCCTCAGGTTGTTTGCATTTTCAATTGCATGTATCTTTATTGTTTATTAAATTGTATTTTATTATGTTATGCTATATATCATGTGCAACAACAATATCTTACTGCAATACATCATATCACATCATATATCATAATTAAGAAATGTAGTTCATGTTGCTGCTGTTGGTGACACCAACTTACCATCCTCCTTGTTCTCCTTGGTGTTAAGTATAATCTCAGAGGTTTATTTTATACTTACTTCATGCTTTGCCATGTATTATTCAAATTTAACTCCTCTGTCCATTCAAATAAAATGCATTTTTTAATTATTATTTGCAATAATATCCGTAAAATGCATACTGAATGCATAATGAAACTGCTGCCTGTGCATAGATTCTTGAAATAGTCCATTGTATCATATTTAAATTGTT
Source organism: Phainopepla nitens (assembly GCA_013400175.1). NCBI lineage: Eukaryota > Metazoa > Chordata > Aves > Passeriformes > Bombycillidae > Phainopepla > Phainopepla nitens. The sequence goes on along the minus strand of VXBQ01007566.1, from coordinate 490,267 downwards.
CTAATCTTATTTATGAATCTTATCAAATAAGACTACTGAACTGCATTCCTCCATATTACACAAATACATTCTGCTATGCTCGGTACACATTGTTGACCATTAGTACTTCTTATTATCTGCAGTGAACATAATCGCCCACAGCTGTAGAGTAAGAATATTGAGTAATTTGAAATTATAGCTTTTTTAAAGGTCAATGTCCTGTAACAGAAATTACTTGCAACAAGCTTTTTATATTGCTATCTTCCATGCAATTCAAATTTATTTCCTCTATTTTTTACTACAGCTGATGTAAACCAGAAAATCCCAATAGTTTCCATCTCCATGCTGATTCCCTGATGCTTTTGAAACTGGCAGTCTTGCATATAAATTGTATTTTTTTTTTTATTATTACCCAGAAATTATTCAGATCCTTCAGGTTCTTAAGATCTTCTGGTGGTAACTGTAACCAGGGTAAAAACCAGATAAATTCTTATTTGTACTCTTGATGTATCTGCAGTGAAATAAAGAAGAAAAGCCATACTTGCCTCCATCTCTGCTCATGTGGAGATAAGATTAGAGAGAACAGGGGCAAAGATGTAGCCATGATTCTATTGTGGATAAACTTTTTTTTGCTTGGGATATTCCTCCATGGTGTCTGGCCTAGATTAAATATACTTTATATGTCCAGAACTGGAGAAAAGTATTCTAGAACAACACATAATTGGGCCCAACATGTCTGATATTTTATTGCCTTGTATCTTCTGAAGTCCTTTATCTGTGTGAAGTAAAAGTAATGTACATGTGTGATGTTGTCTGACTCTGATTTAGTTCTGCAATCACTGCATGAGGTGTAAAGTAACAGAGAATATATTGTGCTGTGAAATGAGTGTGAAGGTGCCAATTTGTAACTTCAACCAAAAAGACTGTTGAATAGCTGATAATTCTACTGTGTGCTGCCAAACATTAGAGGCTGCTTAGCAGATACCGTACTAGTATGGAGTTTCTGAAATTAAGGAAAACTTGTCTATTTCTCTTTAGAGAAAGGATTAGTTTATGTTGTTTCTTAAGCTTTATCAGTGGGCGAAAAACCAAACTATTTTTCCATGAGTAAGACATTTTAAATTATGCTGGGACAAAAATTAATCTATTAGAGTGTAATTATATTTATCTCCTTTTTATTTCTCTTTTCATATAACTCCATGTAAAATCTTGATCATAGTAATATTTGGTTTGCAATTTTTGATATATTTCTTTCTCTGGGCAATGTTAAGTAGATAAAGAATTGTGTTTAAAAGTGGAATCATCAGGACTAATGTGGTATACTAATTCTTGTGTGCTTTTGCATAATTCCATGTGACAATTATATGGATTTATCTTAGTTCTCCAAATGTGTAAATCTGGCATGGCTGGCTTTTTTTTTTTTTTTTAATATATCAACTTGTGGGAGTTTACAGGACATAGTTTCTTCTTTTAATCAGTATGATGCAATTATTGCTGGGATCAAAAAGTGTGAGTTTCTTGGGAACCTGCATGTAATTAGATTGTGTTAACCCAGAAGGCTTAGAATATCTGAGAATTATCCTGAAGGAAAGTAATTGACCCAAAAAGCTTTCCTTTTATGCAAAGGAAGGGATGGGTTGGAGGGAAGAATATGATGTTTTCATCATATTGTAGACTTGTCAGGAGAGTGATGCTCTAGGCAAATATCATTAAAACCATTATTTGAGTGGAAGTTATATTATCAGATTGGTACAAATCCTAAAGAACTTTCTATGAACCGAAACCTTATTTTCATAGAGCTAAAGATACTTGTCACATTTAGAAATGTACCATGTCTGATGGTTGAAATGACCAGAAATTATTAATTTCAGTCAAAGCCTTTTAAGAAAAATGGCTATGTTAGTCTCTTGAAAGGGTCATGCAATGTTATGATGATGGCACAACAGTGGATTTGCCAGTCTTGCAAAGTGAAACTTTTCCAAGAAATGTATTTGCTTTCTCTGTTTTGAGACCTTAAGAGATAAACTGAGAGGTGAGTCAAAATGTGCTGCTCCTAGAAACTTCAGTAATTTGCACATTATATCACTTGAAGAACACCCGTAGTTTAAGATGAGGTCTCACAGAGTAAATTCCATGCATTCTGTTAAAGATTGAAGGCCAACATCCACGGACTCTCTTGAGCAATCTGTGATTTNCGAGCCTTTTGAGAAATATTTGATTTAAAAAAAAAAAAAAAAAAAAAAAAAAAAAAAGAAAAAAAGAAGCAAGCAGGACTTCAGGAATATCTTTCTTATCAAATTCTTCTAAAGATGTCTCATTTCCAAAGTTTATTAGCCATTGTCTAGTTTGTAGGAAGAAGAAGTGAAAATAGATGAAAACATATTTAATAGCAGGAATTTTCCCAGGTCAAATGGTACCCAACTTTCCCCCTTTAGCATCAATCATTTTACAATATAGTTATGCATATATATTCTCTTTTTCAGACTATGAATATATTAAAGCACTCCAACTTACCAAGATGAAAAGCAGCATTTTTAATCAATGTCTGATAAATAAGGTAAAAATATAGAAGGAATGTAAATTACTGTCTTTAATCAACTCTTTAGTGTGGTGCTGTCATACAAAATTTTATTTCTTTATAAAAATAAATTTTAAAATTTTCTGGAACTTCACTTTTTGGGATCATAAATGAGTGATTCTCTTCCCATTTTTACCCAAAAGGTTTGGAAATAAAAGTGTGTAAGTCCAGTAATCAAATATTTACAGGCTGTTATTTATCTCCAGCTTTTTTGTTTCAGACATGCTGGTATTTACTTTATTAGTGTTTACTGTGAGAGCACCATGCAGTTACTTTAAGGAAAACTGCAGCTTCACCATTTTGATATTGCCATATTTCTCACTGAGATTTGTTCTACAGGTCTAAAAGTCTTCTGAGCAGCTGTAGAGAAGCAGACATTTGGACAGGTTTGTTTTTGTCCAGAGCAGATATACTTTATCAAGAGGAAAACTGTTGAGATGCATTAGAGTCCAAAAAACCCTTTTCCTGGTTGGAGAGAAACCATAAACTTTGTACTTCAAACAAATACTCGTAATGGGGGGGAAAATTAGAACAAGTCCTCTGTATTGAGACAAAAATTATAGTACATTCTGTCTTCTTTATTATACTTTTTTAGAACTTGAAGCTTTAAAAGAAGTTCAGTGTTCTCCACTATATTTCTCTTTTCATGTATATCATTCCAGCGCACAAGTCTCCCGTCTGCTTCTTTCATTGCTGACNCTTCTTTATTATACTTTTTTAGAAAAAAAGCCCACAAGTCTCCTGTCTGCTTTTTTCATTGCTGATCTTACTTGTGTAAGAGTGGAATTTCTGAGTTTGGCCAACATTACCTTTTAACTGTTAAATTTTGTTACAGATCTGGCAATTTTTGGCATCGTCACGCATTGACTGAGTATTTCCAGAGGTAAGGAATTAGTTCACAGCTTTCAGATTTGTAAACTTCAGTGACAAAGGCAAGGAGAATCTGGCCCATTTCAGATACTTTACAGCTGCAGTTGGTCAGACTTCTGCGTCTATGTGCACATGTGTGTGCATGCTCGGTAAATGTGTAAGATGTCTTGTGAAGAGAAATTTCAGTCTAATTTTGTCAAGTAAACATGCATAAACAACAATTTCAAAATTAAGTTAAAATAGAGGAATGACAAGTTAACTTCTTGAAACAGTATTGTGACAAAAATATATAATCAAGACAGAAGTGGCAAACTGATGCTTCTTGTGTACCCAAGTATTCTTTTAGATCACAATTTGGATACATTTCCCCATGAAGGCAACCTTTGCTTGCAAGAACAGTTTTCTCCTTGATTAATGTTTGGATATGTGTGTATATAATGTAACAGTTAGAGCACAACTTCACAGGACCAATGTGTTGTGATTTGGCATGCAACTTGCATTCTTCTTAGGTGGACAGATAAAACTTGTGATATCTAGAAGCACAGACATCTATAAAGTTATTTTTTGGTTTTGCCTCTTTAATAATAAGCCATATGTAAGTAAAAAAATGCTACTTTTTGGTCTTCCCTGGGAAAAAAAAAATAACATGATAAAATGACAAGGTTTTTTGTTTGAGTTTTTAGTTTGCTTTTAGTTTTTTTCAGGCAATATCCCCCAAAGTAATTTAGTCACTAAATTTATTTAAACTATTTACATTTAAAAATACCTCATTTGACCTGCTGGCCTTGTTTCTTTTTATGTAGAATGGGATACCGTTGGCTTTCTGGGTTTCAAGTGCACATGACCAGCTTACATCCACTATTTTGTCCATCAGTAGTTCTAACTCCTTCTCTACTGGCCTGGTCTCAATCCATTCACATTCTCTGTATCTAGTGATACTGGGGATTGCCCCAGTGCAAGTGCAGGAATTTATACTTGGCCTTCCTAAATTTCATGAAGTTTGCATGGGCCCACTCTTCAAATTTTCAAGGTCCCTTTGGATAGTGTCCCATCTCTCAAGTGGATCAACTGCACCCTTCAGCTTTGGTGTCATCTGTAAACTTGCTAAAGGTACAGTCGATCTCTTTGCCTATGTTATTAATAAAGATATTAAATAGTATTGGTCCCAGGACAGGCCTTCAAAGAACACCACTCATCACTGGTTCCCACTGGGACATTGAGCCATTGACTGTAACTCTCTAGATGCCATCCAGCCAATTTCCTAACAGTCCATCCCTCAAACCCGTATCTCTCCAATACAGGGGGAATAATGCTGTGGGGGCCCATATCAATGGCCTTACATGAGTCTAGGTAGGTGATAACTGTAGCTCTTGCCTAGTCTGCTACTGTAGTCACTCCATCACTCTGTCACAGAAAGTCACTAGATTAGTCAGGCTTGATTTGCTCTTGGTGAATCTGTCTTTCTTATGTTTTGTCATGTCCTGCAGGATTTGCTTCATGATGTTACTGTACAAAGTGAAGTAGTTTCCAGGATCCTCCTTTCTATTTTTTTTTTTTATGAGTGAAACTTTTTCCTTTTTCTATTCACTGAGCGCTTTGTGTGTTACCACACATTTAAATATCACAGAAAATGGCTTGGCAACTACACCAGCTGTTTCCCTCAGGGTATACCCTGGCATGCATATTGTTGGGTCTCAAAGAGTTTATTTTCAGTTTCTTCAGGTGGTCTTAGACTTGATCATATTCGTGATCAAAGAGGCTTCATTCCTCACACCCTCTCTTGAGTTTCAGGGCTTGAGGGGTGCAGGAAGAGAAATTACCATTGAAAACTGAGACAAAAAATATTGATGAGTACCTCTGCCATGCTGATTGTCACTGGCTCTGCCATCTAATGGCAGGGGGAAGGCATTTTCTTCAATCTTCCTTTTCTGACCAACATTCATGTAATTTCTTCTCCTACTATTCTTTTCACTCCTAACGAAATTCAGCTCCAGCTGTATTTTAACTTTTACAATCCCATCCTTACCCATCTGGGAATTGTCCCTGTATTCATCCCAAGATATGCATCTCAGGTTACATGGCATGTGCATTTCCTTGTCACATTTTTGTTTGACCAGAATGTCCTTACTAAGTATGGACTAGGAGTAAAATAAGAGGATGGAAATTATAGGGTAAAATACAGCTTCTGCTCCCTGGATGGAATGCGATTGGTGTGCTTGAAGCCTATCCCACAATGATTCCTCATACACACTATCTGCAACTATAAGCACTTGCTCAGGGGAGTGGGGGTTATGGAACAGAGGGTGGAGCAGGGTGGAAATACCGTGGCCAGTCTCTGTAGAAATTGTTGCAGGGAGGGGAACTTGATGTTATGAGTTTTTGCAGCTGATAAACCACATAGCACCTGTTCACCAAGGGAGGTAAGAGGTCTTGCTGCTGAGCCAACAACTGTGGCAAAATCGTTCTCCTTCATTAAACTTGGTTCCTTATAGCCTAATTGTAATAGGCTGAACCTGTTTTCTCCCCCATAGGGACACCTATGGGGTTAGAAACATATTCTGTGTCTGCTCAATATTTTTACTGGGGATGACAGCTTCTCTGTATTTTGTTTTGAATACATTTTTGCAATCAGATACTCTCACCAGAAATCCTTGAATCTTAATCTGTCACAATTTTATATTAATACAGAATTTTATCCTGTAAACTGTTGGTGTGAGTCTTTCACGAGTGCTGTCAGTTTCTGGCAATGAGTAACATTCTCAAACAAACTGTAAGACCCACTGAGGGGTCATAAAGTGGGAAGACCTACTGATGGGTCTCCCTTGTGCTGTCGGTGTGTGTCCCTGAATAAGTCAGTCAAAGTGTCCTCCAGTCCAGCAACATTGCTCAGTGAAGGGTTCCCCTAAAGGGGCTCTGACAGACTGGTCAGGTACAAGGGGCTCCTTTCCTGGGGCACTGACAGACCAATCAAACATTAAGGGTGGAGAAAATCTTCCTTTTTCACATGACACTGGGCCATGAAAGTCTCCTGCATTCCTTGGGAAGATATATTTCTTTCAGTTACCCAGAAAGTCCAGACTAGGGTAGAAAACAAGTAGTTACTGAAAAAAAAAATTTACTTGATTGGGAAAGGAAAGCATCCCTTTTTTTTTTTATTATTTTAAATGTATTGTTGGACAGCCATCTAGTTCTCATGCTTTTTACTCCAGTTTGAGAATCTTTGAGGCTTTTTCTTCTTCATAGGCCTCTCTTGATATTACGCCTGAAGTAGTTCCATGCAATGGAACTCTAATTTTGTTTTAGAAATATTTTGTCCATTTGTAAAAAAATTAGCTCTAATGCCCTAAACCCATTCTTCCACTGGGGAGTTTAAAAGCTATCTTTTTTTCTTTTTCTTTTTTCTTTTTTTTCTTTTTCTTTTTCCTCTTGCATATCAATCAAGGAATGTATTAAAAAGCATATTTCATTGCAAGGGTTTTACATTTGCTCAGAAAAAATGGAGAAATCACAGCATACACAATATATATCATACTCACTTTCACAGCAACAAAAGGCCAATCTTCCTTCACATTGTAAGATTCCATACACAAATATGAGCCTTTGTGTAACCCTTAAATCCAAAAAGCCAGAAGAAGGTGACAGATACTGAAAAAGATATTGCTATAACACAATATTATGACCCTTAAACTAGGAAGTATTGTTAAATTTTAAACATAATGGAGATTTTACCAGATAACAAAACATGCCAATAAGTGGCTAGAGTGACAATAAAAGTCTCAGTATGCGCTGGTTTAATTATAGTCTAATAATGTCTTAGTGCACTGTCTCAGACATATATTTTAAGATGTGGCATTTAAAGTATGGACTTTCTAACCAGAGCTAAGTATTGCTCATAATGTAACTGCCAACCTCCTTAAACTTTTGTCTCTCTATAAGATTACACCAAAAAATGGTGGGGTTTATTTTTATACAGCTTCTTTAAACATGACCAAAAATTTTCAATAGGTTTCTTGAAGGTGAACTGAAGGAGAAAAATGTACATTTTCGTAAGTTCAAATTCTTTCACTTAGTATAATGAATTAATTAGGATAGGGAGGGAAATGTAATACAGATTAAGCTATGATTTTAATAGAATTTTTATATGAATTAATAAGTTCTAATATAAAGCATGATTTTCTAAAGATAGTGCTATTACTTCATCAATGTTACAGCTAGTGTGGGTTGAAGTGTCTGTAAAGCATTGGGCTTTACTACAGCTGAAAACTGAGTCACTTAAAACAAATTTTTTAAAATTTTACTTCCCTATTAAATGTTACTATATATAAGACCATGCAGCTTTGCAAATGAAAGCCCTGAACATAAATCCCTGATTCTTACTGTGACCTTCTCAGTGCACTATTGCAGTGATTTAAAGAAACAGTAAATATTCTGCTGACTTTAGACTTACAGTACACATAATCTGATGGAGAATAGTTACTGCCTGATGAAATAAACCAAATAGCAGAAAAAAATTATCTTGAAAGACTTTAAAAGTGGTATTGCTGTTAAAATCTGATTATTGAGAGGTGCCTCTGCCCAAACTAAGGCGCAAATGAGATCATATGTTGAAGTCAGTAGTACAGATTTTGCTTAATAATAAATGTGAGGTAGAGAAATAGAAATAAATGAGAATGAGGCAGAGGGGGGGAAAGAGAGAGAAAGAGAGAGAGAGATTAGGCAGAAGATAGTCACCACCCCATGGATCCAACAGCATCTCATTAGTCCTTCTTCACTGTGGTCCTCACAGTGGTTGTGGTCCCAGAGTTGCTCTTCTGGAGATACCACCTTTGTACAGTCTAGGTTCCAGGTATCCATGGGGTGGTCACAGGTGTTCCCATAACTTGGGATAAACAGTTGTTTCCTTTCTCACAGTCTACCACTGCACTTTGTCCAGATGGACTAACCAGAATGTGTTAAGTAAACCTCACCTGTGCTAGGCCTGGACTAATGGCACTAATGTACCTCCCTGTTGCAAGCTCCTCTCTTCTGAGCTTATCTCAAGTTCCCACTAGTGGTGGCTTGTCTTATGGTAAGCTCCTTCTGTGGCCTTGACAGTGTTCGAGGCAATTGTGATCTTTAAGTCTCTTACAGTTAGATTGAAACAAAGCCATGTACTTGTGCTTATTCTACTGGTATAAATCAATTATGTCAGTGTGAGTGAGGTAAAAAAAAATTCATTGTGTGAGCAGCTAAATTAATCATTACTATTAGAAAGCATTTTCCCATTGTTCATTCACAGCTTGTCGAAAAAAGACATGTTCAATTACTAAACATGAGAACAGCTACACAAAAGGTAACTGTATATGTACAGAAGAGTGAAAAGAGGAAGCCTAAGTCAGCACATTCCTTTTTACACAGTACTGGTAAATTGGAACTTATGTTGACAACTGTTTTTTTCATGACAGTTAGTCTTTAAAACCTGAAATTAGGAGCATGGAGCCTATCCCTAAAGTACGTTATTAAAACCTCTCAAAAGGGGTTTTGTTCCCCTTACCACTTCTTTTGACACTCTGCTTTCTTTCCTACTCTCCTGTTCGGATTTAATATCCACTGAGTATTAGTTCTTTCCTCTTTCTTTGCAAAGGCATAACATTTGTTTAAGTCTCATTGTTTAGACATACCATGGGTATTTTTTTAAATGAGAGTATTTCAGACTGACTTGAGACTTGATGGGTGCTATGGCAATAAAAAAAGCTTTGTTGTGGTCCTTTGAGAATTGCAGAGTATAGAAAGGCAGTGTCCCGTGGGCTTAGATTCTAAGCCATGATTTTGCCATTACCTTGGTGTCGTTCATAAATATGTTTATTTCAAACTGTTTGTTGAGGAGCTGTGGTGACCTGTGAAACCAATAGTGTGAAGGGGAAAATGGCATTCAGGAAGCTGGATATTTCTAATTATAGCTATTAAATGGATGTGTTGAATTTTTAGCTTTTCCAGGAATTGTTAGGGAGGGTACTTAGTGGGTCAGGGGAAGACCTGGCAGGCAGGGTCCTCCCATCACCCCAGACTGGAGTGGGGCAGCTCAAGGACACCAGGACAGCCCCAGCTCAGCATCAGGCACCTCTTGGGGACAAAGCCTAGTGCAGATCCACGGGTGCGAGATGAAGGTCAAAGCACATCTGCAACATGATGGCCACTGCCAAGGGCAGGCCCCATGGCACAGCCTCAGCTCAGAGCAGCTGAGGGACTGGAGGAGGACACTGGTCACCATATCCCTAAGGTGCTTCTGTAGCTTCTCCCGAGTGCCACCAGGAAAGTGGCCGGATGGAAACTGTGTGAACAGATATGTATATACATACCTTGTCTGTCTGTGTATAATTCATATAAGTAGCACTCATATATGTGTCTGGGCATGCATCTCCATACACTTACATGAATTTCATGCTACAGAGAAGTCTGCTGTCACTCTGATGACTGCCTGATGATGCAGCTTATTGCTGAAAGAGTTATTTGCTCAGGCCAAGGCTGAAATTCTTCAGGTATGAGGCACAGAAGACACCTTCTCAAAACTGGGATATGTATTGCTAGCTAGGTACTTGATTTTCTGATAAATTTTAGTTTAATTGCAGGTCTAAATTGGGATTTTCTGTAAAAGTGCTGTTTCCTAAACTTGTTCTGTAGGCTTAAGTGATTAAGTGTCCTCATTTTGTGTCTTTCTGTGTAATGTAATGGAAATATACTGTAATTTTGCATGTGGCTTGCAGACTACTCTAAAAAATATTTGAAATATACTGTTCTACCATAAAAAAATACTTGTCATGCTTACTCTGAGGTGAGTTTTGCAACATTCTGAAATATTTCATTGGTTTTAATATGCTCAATATCACAGAGTATTAGGGAAGTTATTAACTCCTCAACTGATTTGGATTTCTGAACTGCCCGTTGTTTCTCCTATTTTTTTTTTTTTTGAGTTCTTCAGTGCATCTACCTTTCTGTGCAACAAAACTAGGAGATATGTCTCATTAATTATACAGAAATTGCATAATATTGCTGTATTTGCCTCAGAATTTGGATGCCAAAATTGTTCATGTGGGAAGTAAAACTTTTTTGGCCTTTTTCCCAGAGTACACCATTTGACGCTTAGTTACACTACAAGAAAATTAAAAAAAAAATAAATAAAATTACAGTGAATACCTTTATACTTCAGTTATGACTGTAGGCAGGAGATGAAGCAAGTGGTTACAATCTATTCAGGTCTGCAAATATTGACCTGACTGAAAGACAGTTTCTTTAGTAGTAGAGACTTCCACATTTTTTTTACCTTCTTCAATATAATGTTTAAGAATATTTACCACTAAAATTGTATTTTTGTCGACTATATTAACTATTTTTAACAGTGCAAATTTTACATCATTTATACCACTGTGTTCTATCTTGCAAAGTTAGTGGAAGATTCAGTCAACTGAAATAAAATTCTGCCTTTTTTTCAGTTTCCTTGAATCCTTGTATTACCTACTTTTGTGTTGTTATATAGAATTGCTGTACTTCTATGGGTACATAGAATATATATTACCTTAAACATTTCTAGTGATTTGGCAAACTCTTATCTACAGGTATTTATAATTTAAAATGTTTCCGTACCATAGCATAGATTTTTAAATCAAATCAGTTTAAAAAAATATTAAAAAGTACAGAATCTCCTCTTTGATTTAAATATAATTGCCCTAAATTATTTTGCAAGAACATATTAATCTTGTGAGAATCACAATTTACCATAGCTCACTCTTTGTTTTCATAATTGCCAACTAGTTGCACTTTCAGAGTATTCTTGATGCATCACATGGCTATTTATGCTAGAATGTTACATGAAAATCTCATTTAAGACCAGCTCTTACTGTTAAGTGCTATATCACAGTATAGGAAGTTGTGTTTGCTTTGAAAGTTGACAGAAAGAAAAAGATGCAGTACATAAGGTACTCATCATGACTTTTTCCTTGTTTTACTAATTGTAATGTTTTTGCTCTCTTTCCAATTTGGAGAAAATTAAAATCATTTACTTGCAAGACTGTAATACTGCACCACCGCTACATGTTTATCATTCTGGGATGACTGGAACAAAATACAAATTGTATTGCTTTTTAGTTTTCCAACCACCTGTATTCCAGCACCATAACATGCACTTTGGAATCTTGTGTTCTCAGAGCACATTAGATAAAGGCCAGTAATCATTGTCAAGAGCTAAATATTTATAAACAGCACAAAGCTTTTTGAAATCCAAACAAATCTAGAATAAATTTCCTATAATGAAAAAGTGCTCCCTCCAGATGCTTTCAGATTACAATGAACTAAATGCATTAGCTTAAAAAATGCAGGCTTCATGTGCTCTCTTGCTTTTGTAAATAATAGGGTTGTTCATATAAAGCTTGTAAAATGCTATGTTACACAACATAAAATTTTATTTATAATAGAAAACTTAGATCAGTTAAGACCTAGATATAAAAATGTCTTTCAAAATTTTTTTTGTTCTATTTTCCTTTCTAAATGATGCTGGGGTCCTTGAAAGAAAGCAGTATATTTGGTTTTACAAGTTGCCTTTACTTAGGATGCTTGCAGAGATCATAGTAAGGACAAGATAATCCTCCATTTGGCATCCTAATAGTTTGCATTATAACTGACTGACAGAGCTTCACAGTGCAATGAAATACAGTTAAAAATAGGATGAAATTGTTTTCTTCTTCTGAAAAAAAACTGCAAAAGGTCTTCCTGAAATTTTCTTGGTATTGTGCATTTCAGAGGGATGAGCTTGTAATATTTTTCTCTAGGGACAATCTTGCAAAGAATAAATCAGCATGTAAACCTGGGAAATATTGGCAGTCTAAGAGAGTAATTTTTCACGCCCTGTCCCAAATGCTTTTAGAGGACACACACAAAAATAATGAAAAGAAAATAATGAAGAGTGCTTTAATTTTGGTCATCTTCAGGTGTTCACAAGCAGGGTTCATGGTATTATTCTCTAATGAATGAAGCACACAGGTCTGAACGGAAATGGAAAAAACAAGTCAGCGATTAATTCTTCGGTTCATTTAAGTAATCGGTTCCTTTAATGATGTTTGTGATGCAGTGCAAGGTCTTTTGCCACTATCTGTCTCTTCCTCAGATTCTATTGAGTTCCTTAAATATGTTGTGCTAGGAAATAACATTTTGGACTTGTAAAGGTTTCCCTCTTCAAGAGGATAAATGTGTTTGTTGCTCTCTCAGTAGATTTTAGAGCAATTTAGTTATCCCCAGTTGAGCAAAATTCTCCTACCTGCTGTTCAGTAGGACTTTTAGCCTGAGATCAAAAGGAATTATGTTTCAAAGATTTTGATTTTTGTTAACTTAAGTTCTAGATTCAGCAAGATGTAATTTTCAATTGCAAATTAATTTTAGTCTTTTTCTGTGCTAAAAAATTGTTTTACTGTAATATTAATTTTTTTCTTTTTGTTCTATTTAATATTTAGCTGCTTCCTATGGACCTTAGAGTCAGTACTACCAAATAAAACAGCAATGTAAGCATATACTTAAAGAAAACATGTACACTATTGAAAATCTTCAGCTGAAAATCAAATATGACTTTATACATTAGAGATTTATATCAACAAGAAAACAGTTGCCCCTTCCCCCCAATTACTGTGTAAGTTAATTGTGGAATGGGATTCTATTGACTGTAAAAACGGTTGTAATTATTGAGTAGCTTGAATGAGTTGAACATATACAGATCTAAACTCAGAAGAAATTGCTTTTAATTCTACACACCCTTCAATAAATGTGACTAAAGTCAAATTAGACTAAAATTACTAATTTACTTTGAATATTACTGTACTTGTTGCTGTACTTGTTACACTACTTGTAATATGATTAACCGTAAAAGTTCCTTATCCATCCTGAATTAGAAACCCTATAAACTGTGATGTCAGAAGGGAAAAAAAAAATCCTACCCAGTCTAGGCTAGGTAGAATAACGTTAATGAGCAACTTTTTTTCCCCATGTACTGGGCAGTGGAGGAGAGAAGTCCAGCTAAGCATGTGTTTAAATAAGAGTGAGAACAGAAATATATGGTCTAGCAATGTATTAGAAATGAGCCTGTAAACATGAAATGAACTGAAGTCTGAGCAGCTCAGCGAGATGCCAAGAAAACAAGTTTTCTTTGTTTAGCTGAGGAATGCAGTTGGCCTCTTATTTCAGCCTGTTTTTGCCTTTTTTTTTAGAAGACAGTCAGATTAATGTATAAAATAATCTTTCTTTTTTTTCATGTGACATAAATTTATAAATCCTCCATCTCTGCCCTCTTGCACCTTAGAACATCCTGGAATATATTGTTTTGGGGCCTACTGCTGTGTATTATTGTTGACCATACTCCTTAAATATGCATAGCCACAGATTAATTTTTCTTCATTATAAGGCTTGAAATAATCAAATTTTGCTCTGTAATGTATACACTTTCACTTATTTTATTATTAGTAGAAAAGAAAAGTATTCTAGAACTTTAATAGTGCTTGAAATAAAGCCAAAACAAACTCCTGCAAAAAATCTATTGGCCTCAAAGAACGGTGACATGACTCTTCATAGATAAAAACAATGCAGCAAAAATCAGCCCTTTGCCAGTATAAAAACTAGCAATCACCTTTCACTTTAATTTTAATATACTGTGCAAGGTTTTCATTGTCTGTATCAACACCTTATCAGTGCTACATCAAGAACAGAGACTGTCTCCTTACAGGGGTTTCTCAGTGAAATTGCCAGTCTTCTGTGCTTTTGCTGTAGAGGTTAGAAAAAGTCCTATACCTCCCACTCCCTCCATCATTACTGTTGCGTCACAGAGAATCATATTGGAACAGGTGCTCCTGACACTCTATTTTCATACTAGTACATGTATATGTGTGACACTGTAAAAATGAACTGCCTTATTTCTGAGTTTTTCTTTTGAAATTATAATCCTACATAAAACCCTCTCAATAGTATACGCAAAAACCCTATTGTATTGGTGAACCGATTTTGCACAAAATCTTCCAAATGGAGGCAATACAGGAGTGGACTGTTATACGGCTTAAAGTACGACCTGCTAATCTGGTTCTACAATTTGTCAAGAAAATGGAATCAGAAAGTGATCTTGAGACACTCTCAAATAATATTTTTAACAGCTACTGTAGAGGAAGAGACTAACACTATAGTATAAGCATTGTATAGTTGCATTTCAATATGAATGCTGTTTAATCAGTTACTCTATTGCATATTAATTGCTAGTTCATGCAAAAAATAAGACTAAATTTTCATCTGCTTTGATAAATTTTGGTCTACTATCAAGGGATATGCTCCAACATAGCATGCACACCCTAGCGTGACCTCTAGTGTACAGTTACAGATTAATGTATATGATAATGAAAATGTCACAAAACCATGTGTGATTGTGCAGATGTTGATAGAATAAATCAGATAATATTGATGTAGCCTCGAATTTATTAAAAAAAATAGTACAATACCATGTTTGTTTTTTTTTTTAAATACAGGTGTCAAAGCATATGCAAGAGCTTTTTACTTACACAGGTTTGTCTTGAAAAAAATCCTAGTTGTTTCAAGAATCTGTTCAAACCAGAAATGAACAGAAGATAACATACACATGTACACGATTATACACATACATACACAAAATATACAATTAACCTGATCTTTTCATATAAGAAAAAACAGTTAGTAGTGATTGCAGGAAAAATCTACTTGGAATGTGAGAGGGACACAAAAGTGTGCTTTTGTGCAAAAGTGTTCGGTGTGCTTTTGTGCAAAAGTATGCACACTGAACTTATTTTATGCATGGCTTCTGCAAGCATTTTCAGTTAATGCTCTGAAGACAATATAAAGGAATAGGGTAAATGTAAAACAAATCCATGTTTTGATGGGTCACTGATTGAAAAGTTCTCTTCTAATGTAGATACTTTATTGAACAATTTTGTTGTTTTAACAGTTTTGTTAGCTTCAGCCAGACCAGTTAATTTTTCTGCTTTCAGTCTTGATAATGAACTTAAGTATGCATTGTTCTATATATTTTTTCCAACTCAAACTGTTTGAACAAAAGGGTATTTAAATTCTAAATCACATTTACTATATATTTTCACATCATAATGAGTGTCTTATATGAAAGGGTTAAGATGACAGTTGTCATTTAAGATCACTTAATACTGTTTCTTAAAAAAAAATAAAATCAAATGTTAAACTAGAAATCAAATACTGAAAATGAGATCTGGATATTTAAAAACAAAATTTTAAAATCCAACAAAAGAATAGAAAAAATCCCTTAATAGGGTAAAACTGAAACAGCTTCCAGTGGGCCCAAGTCTTTGTGCATACTGTTACGGTATACAGTCAATAGTTATTATATATATAAACAAGAATACATAAATAAAATAAGTCCTGTCTAACCAACCTAGTGACATTCTGTAATGGAATGACTACATTGCTGGACAAAGGAAGGCTTACAGATGAAATTTATCTGGACTTTTATTAAGACCTTTCACACGGTCCCCTTCAACATCCTTCTCTCTAAACTGGAGAGGGATGGATTTGATGAGTGGACTAGTGGTGGATAAGGAGTTGGTTGGATGGTCAATCCAGAGCACAGTGGTCAACAGCTCAAAGTTCCAGTGGACATCACTGATAAGTAGTGCCCCTCCAGAGACCCTACTGTGACCAGTACCGTTTAATGTCTTCCTTAATGACACAGACAAAGCGATCAAGTACATTATCAGCAAATTTACAGATGACCCCAAGCTGAGTGGTGAAGGTGACATGTCTGAAGGACAGGATGCCATCCAGAGGGACCTCAAGAAATGGACCCATGGGAATCTTATGAGGTATAACAAGACCAAGTGCAAGGTCCTCCATGTGGGTTGAGACAATCCCCGGTATCAGGCTGAGGGATAGACATACCAAAAGCAGCCCTGATGAGAAAGACTTGTTGATATTGGTGGATGTGAAGCTGGACATGATCCAACTGTGCACTTGCAGCCAAAAAGGCCAGTTGTTTCCTGGGCTTTATCCAAAGCAGCATGACCAGCATGGTGAGGGAAGGTATTCTGTCCCCTGCTCTGGTGAGACCCCACCTCGAGATTTTCTGTCTCTAACACAGGAAGGACAATGATCTGTGCATACAGATGATTAGAGGAATAGAACACCCCTCCCATGAGGAATGTCTGAGGCATTTGATTTTTTCAGCCCAGAGAGTTTCAGGGAGATCTCATTGCAGCTTTCCAGTACATGAAGGGAGCCTACAAGAAGGATGGAAAGAGACTTTTTTCAAGGGCATGTAGTGACACCACAAGGAGGTAAAGCTTGAAAAGGAAAGGTAAATTTATATTAGATATTTGAAAATAATTCTTTATTGTGAGTGTGATGAGGTACTGGAACAGGTTCTCCAGAGCAGCTGTGGATGGCCCATCTCTAGCACTGTTCAAGGCCAGGTTGGAGGAGACTCTGAGTAAGCTTGTCTAGTTAAATATGCCCCTGCTAATGGAAGAAGCATTGAAAAAAGATGATCTTTAAGATCACTTCCAACACAAAACTTTTTTTTTTTTTTTTTTCCCAATGAAACACTGGGGATTAAAAGAAATGGTAAAACCAAAGAATCCTTAAGAGAGTGTATCACATTTGTGGATTTAACCTTATGGAAACAGGAATTTTCCTTTATATCAGTGCTATATTTTAGTATTCAAGATGGCATTAACCACAGTATGGTCTGCAGTAAGTGAAAGAGATGGAGTTACTGTGAGGGATCCTGGCTGGAAGCACATTAATAAGTTATGAAGATAAATGCATTTACACTTATTTTTAAGTGCCTTCAATTATCAGTGAGCTGAGCTGATGAATATCAATGCAATGATAGATCATTGAAGTTAGGAAATATTTATACTGTTTGTCTTGAAATCTTATTGATATAATGTTGTTGATAGTTTTTCATACAGAAAATGGCTCACACCAAATTCATAGGCAAGAAAATGAAGGACATAGAAAACAGTGATTTGTAATCTCTCTGATTGTTGCATTTATATAATTATAATTTCACCATGTGGTTCTGAAAAGTCTCCTTGACTCCTTAAAGAACCTAGAAATAAAACAACCCACTTTCAAGCTAATATTAGTATAGGAGGTAATATGAAGGCTGGTCTTTATTGGAGGCCTCCAAGGGTAGATATGGAAAAAGTCCACAAAATGCCCACCCCCCACGGGGTTAATACAGTTTTATAAATTTAGCAAACTAGCATAATTGACAAAAAATCATTGATTATGAGCAGAAGTAGCGAGGCAATTTCCCCCGGTTCAGCCCTCTCTAAATTGTCCCGCCTCAGATGGAAACTAAACTTTGTTTATGAAATGTGTCTTGAAGAGCTGGTTTTTTGCCCTGGTTCTCAGGAAGAGCCAAGGCAGGATAGGGGCCTTGTACCCCCTGAGCTTGGAGCTCTGGAATTTGTTTTGTCTTTCTGCCTAGGGAAAAGATAGGGAAAAGTACTGGAAGTAGCTACTAATACAATAATAGACTACAACTATATGTGAAAAGAATACAGAGAATATATAAAAGGAAAAAGGCAAAAATAATTTGGCATCACTCTTTCAATTCACATGACTTCTATTGATTGTTTGAGTTAAATATTAGGATATTAGTCAAAATGATTGAAACATTTTCTTTTTTTTGAAATTAAAAAGAAAAATAAGCTTCTTAAGAAAATTGAAACTAAAAATAATTATATTTAAACCTTAACTACGTGTGCCTTATTCATCCTTGAGTTTTCTCTAGATGATGGATTTGTTTGGAAAACCATAATATTTTGTAGTTAAAAAAATTAAAAGTGTTTGTTGTATGTTCATCCTAATTCAAGCTTACTATCTTCACTATAAGAGTAAATATCTTTAAACTGCATAGAATTGTAACTTTACAAATCTTACTCCATTTGTAAGTAAATTAGAAGTAAAATTGTCACAAGAAAATGAAGGATTACTTTATTTCCCTTCTTTAATTAATATACTTGTTTATGATCTGATAAAATTACTATGGCTTTTATCTGACAACTTAAACCAAGAGCTCAGTTTGTTTAATATTGTGTGGCTTGTCTGTGGTAGCATCATTTCCCAGAAATGGTTGCCCAGGTGAACAGACGAGGCTCTGGAATTTGGGTATGGCTATAGAAAAAGGTTTTACTGAAGTTCCTGTTGCACTTGAACAAGCAACTTTTATTAAATGAACATGCAGAATGTAACTCCTTCTCTCCAATACTTAATA
The DNA here is from genome assembly GCA_013400175.1 of Phainopepla nitens. Classification (NCBI taxonomy): domain Eukaryota; kingdom Metazoa; phylum Chordata; class Aves; order Passeriformes; family Bombycillidae; genus Phainopepla; species Phainopepla nitens. The sequence goes on along the minus strand of VXBQ01007566.1, from coordinate 471,557 downwards.
TTATTCCATGTGTAACATTCCAAAATCTTGTACTTGAAATCAGCTTTAGTAAAATTTATGCCTGTTTGATTTTAAAATTCAATATCTTCTTCTGTGGTCCCTCTTAAAATATGAAAACCAAATTACCTTTCAAGAAACTGCTGGGATTAAAGATTTAGCCAGGAGGAGCAGCTATCATGTCACACACAGGAGATTAGAAAAACCCTTGTCATTCAGTTGCTCCAACATTTTAATCTTTTCTGTTGTTTTTGTCTTGGTATTCTATAGATTGGAAGGTCAAATATATTATACTGCCTTTTATTCTTAGACAGTATTTAATTTTTACAACATCACTCTGATTTTGGCATTAAATGTTGTATATTAGTAAAATGGCAAAAAAGAAGAGCTATCAGAGAAAAGGAGAACAGATCTTGGTGTTCTCTTTTGCTTAAGATGTTGACAACTCTTTAGTTAAATTCTCTCTTTAGTTAAATTATGCCTCTGTCATTTTATGAAGTGAAACATTCAAGTTATATTTAGAGTGAAGGAACTCTTTAGTTGTCTGTATTACAAGAGATACGTATTTAAAGGAGGACGATAATAACAAAAACCCATACAAATGTTTAATAAGATATCCAAAATAAACTTCTCTGTCATTAGTTTAGTTGAGCACTTTTAAAAGGGAGGTGGGATGTTTTTCATTTTTCTAAAAATTAAAAGGTTTCTGCTGATTCCAAGATATTAAAGTATTTTCATATGACTGTCAGATATAAAGAGAAAATCTTTTAAGAGCTGAGTTGATTGGATGCATTTCTTGATGAAATCTCAGGATATTTAAATATTAAAATATTTGGGGAAAATATCTTAAAGTTTTATACAGTAAATCAAGTGAATATCATCTCTTGATTTATTTCACAAGTATATTGCCTTTTGCACTTCTTGTACATTAGGTCAAATTGTTATAAATACGATAATTTGCGTCTTGCCACAAGAGACGTTTGTCCTGAAGCAATGCCTTCTGAACATGCTGCAGGACTCTAAGGAGCTATGTGTGCAATGCCATGTCTTTCCTCCTATTTTGGGATTCTGTATTGTCTCATCCATCAGCCATGAAAGGATGAAAATGGAAGAAAGGAAAGGAAAAAAAGAGCCAATAGGTTTCATATAACTCACAGGATTATGGAAATCAAAGGTGTGGTCTTAACCAAGATTTCCTAAGGTCCTAAGGTAGATTTTGCTTTCTAAATTAAGTTTGAAGCTTTGTCAGGATGCAGATATTTAAATTATCTGAAAAAAATAGTTGCTTTTAACTCTTCAGTTCACCTTTTCTTCTCCACACCACTTACTTCATGAAGTATCTTCATGAAAATATGAAGAATTTTATGTCAGACTTCAAAAATATTGACAAGAAGAAAATTAACATGAGAAGGGGTAAACGCATTGAAAATCAAAAATCTCATCTACCTGTTTTAACAAAACTATGTTTTTTTTGTTAAGGCTTTTTTTTTTTTTTTTAACCAAGCTAAATAGTTATGACATACAGGTCTTGGTAGTTCTTTTCACAACACAGATATTGGTAGGAGTCCAAAGTAGACCTAGTTGTGTGATTTCTTTTGAAGTAGAAACATTTTGTGCACTTGATAACTTCTATTTTCTATTAGTATTCCTCTCACTGTATCCCATTCCTTTTTTTAACTCAAAATTGTTGATAGTACATTTTCTCCTTAAAGTTCCTTACTTTCAGTCTATTGTGTTATTGAATCTCTGGCTCTGCTATGGAAGAAAGGGTCTGGTTTAGAAAGCAAGATTATTTATGGCTCAGGATTTGGGGGTTTTAGAGAGTCGAAGAAAAATATTTTTTATTTTTCATAGTTATTTTATTTCAATATTGTTAAAAAAAACATACCCTGAATAAGTAGGAAAGATTGAAATGAAAGCACAGATCAGATGTCAAAGGGTAAATCATTGGTTTAATGATAGATTAAGCTCAACTGATTTATCTCATCTCACTTGACTGATGACAGGAAATCTTTATGTTCCTAAATTTACTCTCCACAGCTTGTAGCTTTTCTATATTTTTAATTCTCTGTTTCAGATCTTTCCCCATTTCAGCTTTGTGGTGATATATAGCTGAAATTTGGATAACAGCCTTTGTGCATTAGTTTTCTCATTTTCTAGTATATACATTGTTAAATTTTTCTTACAACAAGTTTTCTGTGATATACTAACATTATTATTTTTCTTTCAAAAGCTTAAAAGAAGTAATAGGATAAAAATTATTAATATATTTTCTCAGTGTTAGCCCTAGGCAATAGTAAAAGTATAAATGGACATGTACGCTTTTTATGGGAGCAAGCCGCACATAATGCAATATTATGCTACTATCATCTTTCCTTTGAGTGTAAGCTACGATGAGCAATGACAGGATTGTTCAGCTTGAGGGTGATAGGGTGATGAAGCCACATGTAGTGAAAATACAAAGCAAATGGTCAGTCCTTAATGCAATTAACTTTATCCTTCTAGATGGGGATTAGAGCAGAATTGGACATTGTTGGGATGCTAAAGAGGCCCCAAAAATTGAGCACTGCTTGAGAATACATGGTCATATTATTTTTTGGGTTTTTTTCTAATCTCTGCCCTTGGTGCAAGGAAAATTTCTCTTCCTGCCAAATTTATGTCTTCTTTGTAGTCGAGCTTCATCGCTCAGAGCTGGTATCTGTCTTTTGCTGCAAGCCACTAAAAGAACCAGAGATATTTTCCCTCTAATTAGCTGGTAACCTGAGTTGTTATTTGTTAAATTAATATAAAAAAGTCTTACAAGTTTTCATAGTAATCAGTTTTATTGAATTTTCTTTTAAAATTAAAATACTTATTTTCTGTGCAATGCTTCATTGCTCTGGTAAGAGGACTTTTAACTCTCAGGAGCAGGATGCTGTAGGCTATCCACATGCCCTTGCGCTCTGAAAAAAAACCCCATGCTTTTTTCCTTTTACATAGCTTGTTACATGGTATATGAGAAAATTAGTAAATATATTATTTAATGTGTGTGTCTTTAAATAAAACTTAGGCATGAGGCATCACGTGGCATGCCTGTTTTCTCTGAGAAACAGTTTGCGCACTAATGATATTTTCAGTACGAAAATTGCTGACTTTGTAAGTGATGAAAACTTTCAAGGTGGAAAACCAAAAAACTCTCATTTTTTACATCAAGCAAAGTGCCTGTAAACAGGTGATTTATGGCTTGTTATGTGACCTGTCTCACTAATAATGAAATATTCAAATACCATAACCTTTCCCATCTGTTCTGTGAGCAGCTGTAACTTGGTGTTTGGCATCTGATCTTTGCAACAATTAAACTCACTCTTTCTGTAAGTTACACAGTTGATGATAATATGTTAGAGGCCAAGAATATTTTCAAGTGCTTCAGTTAAAGTAACACACACAGATGCAGTTGGAACCTGTTTGCAGTACAGTGTAAAGTTAACAGTCTTTTCTGATCTCAAAGATGTAAGGAAGAAGGACAAACTGGGGGCTTAGTTTACAAATATTTAAATCAACCTTAATCAGATGACAGAAATCTCTGCATTCTGCACTTAATATTGACTGCCTTCCAAAATTGCCTATAATAAGATAAGAAATGAAGCTTTGGAGATTAATAGATATTTGGTTAGAATCTGTGAGCTTACCGTGTATTATTGATCTATTCGGATATTTCTATAAATTCTCTTCATTTTTCATAGGTCTTTATTGCATATTAACTCTTGAAAGTTTCCACAGTGAAATGGAAGCAGACCTTGCTCAATGGATAACAGAGAAATTAGTTTTGTAAGTGCTGTTGAAATTGTGGCTTTTACTCAGAAATCTCAAGAATTTCAAATACCTTCTTTTTCCAATCCCCAAAATGAATTTTCTGTGTAAGTTTGGTACACTGTGCATAACTTCATCGGCATACTGATCTTAGGCTATGAAATATCTCAACAAGACAGCTTTGTTGTCAGCTTTCCTTTAAAATACATATTAAGATATAAAATATAGAGTGGAGTAACAATTTTATAGTTCATGTTGGAATCCTCATTTAAAATTTAAACTAGAGATAAACAAAAGATTGACTAGAGATAAACAGCAATTTTAGACTTATTTCTATAAGTGATTTATGTGTTTAAGTGCAAGAACATGGGTTTTTTTGCAGAATGGAGGAAAGAGGATAACTTGTTAATGACACTTGACTGACCCTTCAATACTGAGATTTTGATTCCCTGTTACTGCTCTGGCTTTCCTTTTATAGAAGAAAATTCTCTCTGGAGATCTAACCTCACTGACGATGCCTTTGACACCTTGACTCTTCTATTTTTTGTGTAACTTTGAGGAAGAAAATTTGGTTTCTTCCATGAATGCTAGTACTCACCATTTAACACTAGCTGGTTTTATTTTTTTTGTTAAGTTGGTTTTTTGGGTTTTTTTGGTTTTTTTTTTTCATTTGTTTTGTTCTTTAGAGGTTTTTGTTTGTTTATTTCTGATATTTTATCAGAACTAATTTTGGTTATCATTTATTTGCTTCCTTTCTTTTGTCTTTATGTGGCCTCCTTTACCTAAACTTTTGTCTTTATTCAAATTTATCCATAGTTGTGATATGTGACAGTATCATATAACAAAATAGGTAATGCCTTTTTGTTGATTTTCTGTCATTTGAGGTCATAATCTTCCTATTTGTTGAACTATTCCTTTATAACTGGTCTGTTCTTAGCATACTTTTTTGACCCTTCCTATACCTGGCTCCTTCACATACATGGATATCCTAAAGAACTGATCTAAATATTTCTTTGAGAACTTAAAAGTTTCTGTGCCTTTATGAAGAGAATTTCAAATTAATTTAGAAATCTTTGGGAGTGGTGTACACAGATGTTGTTTTGGCTGTGGGAACTACACCACGGACTTTGCCTAACCTGATACTGCCAAGCTCTGGTCTTGCTAATGACATCTTCTATGCAGATAATATTAGGATTTTTTTTCATCAGAATCAGGAGTTAGAATGATAAATATTTTAGTTATTTGATAGAAATTTATTTATCGGCATTGCTGTGAAATTATTATTTGTGAATTGACTCTCAGTTTTATGTTACCTTTCTGTTTTACAGGTCTAAATTTCCTGTGAATTGTAGCTGTGGTCAGAAAGCTTGGAGTTTACTCTTTCATTTTGACTCCTTTGTGAAATTATCATTAATTTTGACTAATTTTAGAGACTAGTCTCAGTTTCTGAGATCAAACCAAGTATTTGTGTAATTACAAAATGTTCTTTTTTCCCCCAAGTAACTTAGTAATTCTGAATCAGACTCTGTCTCTTGGGAGAGAAAGAGATGTTAATAGAACAAAACTTACTTTTTCTCATTTCTGAAATGTGTAAATGACATTGAGCTTTAAAAACTAGTGTTTTGATCCTGTTGTTATATGCAGTATATCAGAAAAGAAAGAAAAGGAAGAAGAGCTGAGATACTGTAAAAAACACAACTACAGACAGATGCAGACGTGCTGATTTTGTCTGGGGTACAATTAATTTTCTTCCCAGTAGCTACTACAGGGCTATATTATAGACTTGTGCTGAAAAGAGGGATGTTTCCATTACTGCTGGGAAGTGCTTATACTGAACCTTTTCTCCTTCTCCTTCCATCCCTCCAGTGAGTAGGCTGGGGAAGTTGGTAGGGGATTCAACCAGGACAGCTGACCCAGTCTGACCAAAGGAATATTCTAGACCACATGGAGTCATGTTCAACATATAGAGCTGGGGGGAAAAGAAGAAAAGGGGGAATGTTTGAAGTGACAATGTTTGTCTTCCCAAGTCAACGTTACACACAATAGAGCCCTACATTCCTGGAAATAATTGAACACCTGCCTGCCCATGGGAAATGGTGAATGAATTCTTGTTTTGCTTTGCTTTGTTTTGCTTGTTAAACTGTCCTTCTCTCCACCCACAAGCTTTTTCATTTTTACACTTATTATTCTCTGGCCCATGCCACCAGGGAAGAGTCAGTCAGTTGCTCTGTAGTTCTTAGATGATGTCTGGGGTTATACCATGACTGCAATGTAAGGAAGCCATTTAGTTAGTTTTAAACTTAAAGATCATGTCTTGTAAAGATATTTATTGTGATGAATTCTTTGAATCATGAAAAAAACTGGAAGAGTAAGTGGCAATACAATCATGAAGTGAGATAACATTCTGACTGCATAACAAATTTATCCAAAGATATGCTGATACATCTGTTACTTTGTATGTCAGTTTTTGGAGGCTTTGAGGAATATTTGCAGATGAAATGTTGGCAGTGGATATCAAACATAATACAAATAACTAAGATCTGTATACTAATAAGACCTGAAATCTGTTTCTCTATGCAATTGCTTCATAAATTATACTTAGGCATATCTAAATGACTTCACACACCTCTTGCCAAGGTAGTCATGAATCACCTGGAGTGTCAAAATTCTGCAAGAAGTGTTTGCAGAAATAAGATAATCATTCCTGAGGAAGTTTTAAAACTTGTTGTTCATATTCTTTTTGGTACAAATGTTTTTATCTCCAAACAGAAGAGTTCCTTTTTAAAACTTACTCTTGACTTTTTCCCCTGAAGTCATGAAATCACTTTTATTTCTGTCTTTTCTTTTACACTAAACATTTTACAGTGTTTAGATATGAATAAAGAGGAAATGAGACTAACTATGAACTATGAAATGTTCTTAACCTGCAATTCTGTACTGTAATATTTTGAACCGTGCTGAGGGAATGATATTTTGATTTCTGCAATTAAATGTATATTCACTATGAAGAATTCCTGGCATGAGAACAATAGAGATAATTTGAAACTCATTTTTAAACAGATTCTTAGAAATAAGTAAAACAAAACCAGAAAACTGAAACATGTCCCTGCAATATAATATTCAAACTAGCAACTGCAATAAAGTAAAACCAACAGTGTTTTTAATACTGTGTGAGGAACTAATACTTTTGATTCTTATGCAAACATATCATTCTCATATGAATATCCATAATCTTACAAAGAACTATCAAATAAAAAATACCCAAGGGTATGTATGTGAAGGTTTTTAAGAATCTGAATATGCTAATTGAATGCTTCTGCAGTTCTATTAGGCTAAACAATTCTGCATTAATTACACATAATTCTGTGTAGGCAAATTTTTTGTATTAAATAAAATTAACATGTTTACATTAAAATGGGAACTTTTTATGTTCCAGCTAACATTCCATGATTTTGTTACGAGACATATGAGTGCAAGTAAATGATATATTTAAAATAATCCTATACAAAATGTTCCAAATAAAAAGTTCTACTGTTGATACTGGTGAAAGTAAATGTAGGGCCTAAGGTAAGTGATCAATTATGACAGACTCAAATTTTTCAATTTTATACCTTGTATTTTCAAATGCTGTTCCAAAGCAGAGATGATTTTCTTTTGAAATGGCAGCTACATGAACTTTATTCTTCTGCAATCTTTATTTCTCTTTGCAACTTCTGTTAATTCTTGTTTCCTAAGATAATTTCTCCAATCATTCTAACCACACGCCAGCATTCATTCAAATATGTGCTTTGTTTCTGAAATTGTAGATTTTGTCATCAATGTGTTTTTCATTATATGGATAGAGAAGAGTTAAAATAAGTAGTGTCATAACTGAATGAAGGCAAGTCGATTTTTGGAAAGTAAAAGGGGACAATAAAAAAAGAGTTCTTATGTAATGTGTGTAGATTTGTCTCTGAGGTTAGGCTGCATTATTGTTCTGTTCAACATATAATAGCTCTCAAGCAAAAGCTTAATTATTTTAAGTTTTGGGGAAGTCATCTTATAACAAGAACATCATATTTTACGAATTATGTCCTTTAAGAATTTCACTTTGCAGTGTATCTTCCCTGTGTTCTTTTTTTTCTTGGAAACTAGGTTTATTCCATGGTTGCAAAAAATATATGTCTATTGCAATATTACTCTATAAAGACTTTATGACTAAGGGGTTAATTTTAAGGCCCCGAAGTCTATGCTTCCTTACCTATACACCCCCCCAGATACTACACTCCCAATCTCACAGCTAAGACACGTTGACTCTTAAGGCATTACAAGATTTTGCAAGATCTGCAGGAACTCCCATTTTTTTTTTCCAGAAGTTGCTGGAAACTGCTAGTTTCCAATTTTGTGATTTTCTGTTAAGACTTCCTTCTAACTAAGGTAAAATTTCAATCATAATTATTACCATCTTATGCTTGCTGTGTGGGGTAGCAGATAACTGCAAGGGTAGAAAACCATCTGTTGATGTGAGCAAAGATAGAATGATCTAGTATGAAGTATGAAAGTACACAAATTCATCATACCAGTATCTAATTCTGTAAAACATAGAACTTCAACCAGAATACACCTGGAACATCATATCTGTTGCAAAATTGTTTGTATTTTTTTTTTAATACTGAATGGAAAAGTTACTGAACTGCAATAAAACTAAAGTATGCAGTAAACTATACAATGATTTGAATTGTAATGAAATGGAAGAAATTTAAGACATAGTGTACAGAAGCTTTGCGGACATGTTTATTCAAAAAAATATAAAAGTTTTAATGTGTTTTATTGAAAATAATTTTATTTAGTAAGATTTTTTGGCTTATTGGTTTTAACAGCAGTAAGTTAACATCTACAGCTTTGTTTCTGTAAGTGGTGTAAGAGAAGCTTAGTGTAGACATATGATGTCTAGGGGAAATAGTATTGTCATGTTGTCAAAATGTTAAGAACCACTCAACCAAGCTACAGAAATAGTAGTACATAACTATCCATCTCAAGAGTATTATCTGAGGTAAAATGATCTATAGAAATTGTATGTGTCATTTTCTATATACAGGGATGGATTTGATCTTTCACCCACTATAATTCAGGTATTATTTTTCAATTACGCTCTTTGAGAGATGCAAAGGAGACAAAGTAATTGAGATTAGTGGATAATTAGATAATTCAGTAGTACAAAAACAATTCTAAAAAGCAATCTCTGTGGAAATTAGTGGTTTTGTGGTTCAGCATAACCATATATGTGAGCTCAGGTATGTTAGTCTACCTCATCCCTTTGTCTCCTGTCTTCACATGGGAATCATTAATTTGAGCCCCGCAGATAACATGGTAATTACCTGTAAGGCTATACACATATATTCCTAATAACTTATCCCCTCAATATTATCCCTCATCAAAAGAATAAATGTATTTTTAACAATTTCCACTTTTTGCAGACATTCAGTACTGTTATCAGATCACACAAAATCTGAGAGTCTTTGGAGTTCAAAGGAACCTGTGGAGATAAAACCTGTAGTACAGCAGGTCCTACTTGAGTAAATTATACATGATTGTGTCCAGGTGGGTTTTGAGTACCTCCAGGGAAGGGGATTCCACAAATATTTTGGGCAGTCTGTGCTGTTTCAGTGCTGTGTCACCCTAAAAATAAAGACGACTTCCTCATATTCAGATGGAACTTTCAGTGTTTCAGTTTCTTCCTGTTCCTCTTAGTCTGTTGCCAGGCACCACTAAGAAGAGCCCTATCCTCTTGGCACCCTTGAGGTATTTTTATGCACATATTTATGTGATCTTGTTTAGTTAAGGTATGTTCTCAGTTACAAAATTCTTGTCCAGAGCAATTGTAAGAAAATTAACAGTCCATTGCAAGAATTTCTGGCTAGATTGTTTTGTGCTAAAGAGAAAGAAGATTACTTCAAGAAAATCTCAGATTTAATCAAAGAGCATTAAGAGAAATTTTCATCCTAGTCAGAATATGACAGATCCAGGACAGAAGAACAGACACACTGATGCCAAGGTAGACAAAAATGTTTTGGTATCTATAATGTATTCTCATTAAATCAGGAGGCATCACAGCTTAATAGACTTGGAGTGAAATTGATTCCAACCAGCTGTCTGGAAAACCTCTGTGTTGTGCACCTGTTCAAATATGATTTTTCTGCCTTTGTGCCCCATCCATGTTTTTTTTATCTTTATGTATCTCTACCTGAAAATTTGAAAAAGCGTAATCAGGAAAATGTGTAAAAAAAAAGTATGCAGAAAGAGAAAGGAAAGGGATAATTAATTTTATTGAATTGATAAAACAGAGAGTCATGTAGACTGGAATAGGTAAACTGCAGGAAACTGTACTGTGGCAAAGGTGTATGGACATAGGAAAGATCTATGTGAGTCCCTTACATTTTCTTTCTCATTAATTTTTATGATTTCGCTCATTACATTAGTTATTAAATTATCTGAATGAAATAAGTAAAATTGTAGAGAGAATTGTGTACCAGTGAGACAAAGTAATACAAAATTTTAGACTACTTCCACTCTTTTCATGCATTCCTTCCCAGCAGACATAATACTTAAAAAATGCTTTAAGATTTGGTTCAGTTATATGTAATATTCCTAGTATTATTTCTAGATTGCAACAATTTGGCTATAATTGATGTATCTGCTAAGCTGAAAAAACATTTCAGAAATTCATTTACATACTATTTGCCATTTGTCTTTTGATGATTTATCTGTTGCTTTTCATTCTAACTATAGCTGCTGGAAGATCAAATCATATTTCAAACCATAAAAACTGTAAATTGCAGAGAATTGTTTGTTCTATAGTGTTTACAATCAAAATAATTAAAAATGTCTACTCCTGATTTTGTTTAGTGTAATTTCATTTTTTTTCTCTTTGCTATAAATTTTTCCCAGTTTTAATTTTCTGCTGTCTTTCAAAACAAACAGGCTTTCCAAAAATCAAAATTCTATCCTCCTCCCAAGCCCCAGCTGTTTTTAATTGCAAAAGAACAGTGATTGTATGATGCCAAGTTCTGATGTTTTCTGAGAAATAGTATTTTTATTCTCAGCAGATTAGAATCTTTCCAACTAAAATTCTTCTGGGCAAATTCTTTAACCAGGTTCTAAAACCTGGTTTGTTTGACAAAACAGGCTACACTATGTTAACAGGACTGAGAAAAAAACTTCCACACAGCACAACCCTGGAAAAAAATAAAAGTATTTCAATGGGCAAGAAAGAAGAAGCTACCTAAAAGCAGTTGGAATTTCTGCTGAAATCAGTGGGGTCTTGATGATCTGTAGTGTGATAGAGCCGTTTTGTACAGGTGTCTGCCACTGGTGTCCTGCATGCATGAAAAATACAGCATCAGGCCACAAGGTTTGATGCTGGTAGATACACGACACCTATCATCACTCAGCAGTATCAGAAGCACTAAATAATTTAGAATTATCAGTCCTGTTCTGACAGTTTAAACTAGAGGCACAGAATCCTTAAGCAAAGTTTACCTGACACAACTGAGAAATGCCAAGAAAACCCTCTTGAGACCACTTAATGAAGAATAAACAGGGAGGAAAAGTCATTTTGCAGAGCAGAACTTGTACGGAAAATGCAACCGAAGTCCTACAAAATGCTCTTTAATCACACATGGAAAGAGAATTATAGGAGCCCAGAGTTCTCAGAAAGGTTGCATGTGAAAAAAGCATATACTTTTAAGAACACAGTGCATTCAAAAGTCATGCCACTTTTTTTTTGTTTGTTTAATTGGAGACCAAACTAGGACCTTATGGATTTAAAACAGAGGAAACATACATGTAATAATTGCTTTTCCATACACCGTATATTTTTTTGTTCATGGATATGTACTTATATATAGGAAACTTTTCATAACTTTATAAAGCAAGGTTTGAAAAAAGAACTCATTTAAAATTCAGTAAGAACTAGAGACTAAGGACTGAAGTCTCTGTTAGTTGCCTCACCTGCTGTGACACTGAGAACTCTTTACTCCGTGACACTTCTCGAGCTGGCAGGGGAGTTACTGCTCGAAAGGACTTCACACAGCAAGAGGCACATTGAGGTTGGTGGCAAAATACCCAGATGTGATGTGCAGCAATACTAGTTCAGTCAGTGAGTTCATCTGAGACACTGGTGTTGTTCCTGAAAAATAGTAGAGTTGGTACTCCATGAACTAATGTCCAGCAATAATAGTGGTGACTTGAGCAGATTTTGCCTCTGCAAAGTTTAAATACTTATAGCACAGGGATCAGAACTAGTTTCTCAGATACAAACAATGGAATAAAAATGAAATTTTCAGGGGAGGAAAGTAATTCTCAATTCTAGCATAAATCAGATGAAAAGTATGGAGGATTTCTATTATTAAGAATAATTCTTTCATCTCCTAGTGCTTAAATACAAATTCTTATATGACAAAAAATGAGTCCATATTTATAATCAATTGGAAAGTAAAATGATACAATCCTTAGTAAGAGATCTTTACAGAGCAGAATTCAAAATTAACTTTAAAATTCCAGATTTATATTTTTATTTAGAAAGCCTCATTCCATCAAATTTGGACTTCTCATGGTTTCTTCAGGAAAAAAATTCAAATATTTCAACCTTTCTCAAGGCATAACCTCCACTTCCTCCTTCCAAATTATATCTATAGTTCAATGTGGAAAACCAAATTATTTTACTATCACCAAAACAAATAATGAATTGGAATAGACTGCTCAGAGACATGGCAGTGTCCTGCTAATGGAGATGTCTAAGAAAAAGTGAGACACACATGCCACAAATATTGATATAACTGAGGTTCGCCTAGCATGGTGATGTAACAATCTCCAGATGCCTTCTTCTGCCTCATTTTCTATGAATGTGGTTTATATAAGCTATTAAAAAATATCAATTATGTGCGATATTTCATTTTGATTTTGAGTGAAACAAAGGCTTAAACCATAGAACTCCTTATGAAGTTAAGATTTTGCTGGTAGCACACTGTTGGGCTGGTCAGAGGTTTCAGAGACTTTAGTGTTGGTAGCTTCTTCAGACTTCTGGAACCTCCTGTCTATGTCAGCACAGTGGGAGACCTCTCTAGTTCTGCTTTTTTAAAAGCCAGCTCAAAAACCAAATGATTCTGGGCTCAGGAGCAGAATTTTGCCATCTGTTTCACTTTCATGATCAAGTCTAATGGTTGCTGGGAATAGTCTGTGTATACAAAAGGAAAAAAAAAGGAAAATATGCTTTTTTAAGAAGCAGTAGAGATGGATACAGCTACAGAAAGGTACAATGGCAGTGAAACATATATAAAATATATTCATTACACCTTGTGATTAGGATAAGTCACTACAAGGAGAATTTTTTCATATTACTCTATTGTGTTAATTTTACCTTTCTATCTCTTTGGGGGTTTATTGCATAACTAGTCTTTCTCCAGTCCTGTATATTCTATGCAACAGCAAGATACATAATTTAAAGGGTTCTGTGTATATATTTACAATGAAGCAAAATTTCAGTTTACAGAGTTCTACCTCCTGAAGAGATATTTTATTTTTTTTTAACATGCTTTTGGAATCAAATATTAATGATGGTAAACTAGGGTCTTAAAATCCTAAACTTTTTTGCATGGATGACAATCCAGAGAATATTGCACACCCTGTTTCCGCCACAAAATAGAAAATATAGCCTCAGCACACACAGACATTGCCACCCTTGTGCTTGCACAATGAGTTCCACACTGAGGAGTTAATAGTAGATTTCAACATGATTCTCAGAGATATCACAGCTATGTGCATCATTAACTCATGCTTTATGTACTGCTACACCAGATACCACTACCTAAAAAAGCATGTCAAAACACATGTGAGATTCAATATATGTTGTCCTTGCCAGAGAGAACAAACATAAGCATATTAATACAGTGACTCTTTTAAAAGTAATACATTCATGCCTATAGAAATGTAGTCTGTTCCTCAGTATTAGGAATGTAGTCTGTTCCTAAATATTAGGAGGCATCCTTTCATGGTTGCACAGGTGTTGTTAAGAGTATGTTTTTTTTTTTCCACTGGGGAAAGGCAGAAAATACTCCTGCACATGGAATATTACTTCAACAAACCATGAGATAGAACAGGTACAACTTATCATCTGTATATTCCCTCTTGCCTAGTTTTGCTGCTTTGTGTCCACCTATAATAATATTTTTTTTTGGAATTGGGTTTGGAGGGTTTTTTTGTAGGGGGGCTGTCTGCTTGTTTGTTTTATATAAATAATGTGCATTTTTATGCCACAGATTAACCAAAGGATATTAAAAAAAATCAAATTAACAGAAGAGAAGTATGTAACATCTGTTAGAATAGCTCATTAAAAAATTGCTGAGAGGTAGAGATGACTTTTTTACAAATTTCAGAATACTTTTATTTAGGATACAAAATGCCAAGGCTTGATAGTGTTGAGCAATAATATTTTCAGATATTCCTTAGAGTGATTTTGTATGGGCAGGTCAAGGCCTATAAGGACTTTTGTAAGTAACTCAGCTAATATTTAACCCATTCAGAGCAAAAGTAACCTGTGACATGCAGTACACATCAACAGATAAGATGCTTGGGGAATGTTGGGGTTTTTATACTTCATTAACTGCACTCCTCTCAAGGGACTCCTGGATTTTTGTGTGTGCTGATCAATTTGTAATGGCCTCTGGTATCTAGTTATCTGGAAAGGCTTTTTAGCATGTGATGAAGAATCTGATTCTACTGAAGAAACTGCCATATTCCATGTCTGCAAGACAACTGAGATAAACGTATGATAATATAATAACAACAAAGCTGATCCTGAAACACAATTATGAAATGGCTACTATGTATTTAACAAAAGAAATAAACAAAATATAAAAATAAACAATGAACAAAAATCCAGCTAAAGAAACATCCTTACTACTACCTAAAAATATATATAAAATTTGTAGACCTTACTGATGACTTTTTGGTTTTGTGAATGATGCAAATTGCACTTATTAGAAGTTTGTTTGTTTTGTGAAAATGCAGCCAGTCCACCAAGTGTACCTCTGCTTCTGTGAAAGTGTCTTTTGACTGGTTGCACGTTTCACTTTGCCCTCTTTTTGGATTAGCCAGGGACAAGGAAACAAGTGGGCAGTGGTCAATGGTTTCATCAGTCTAACCAAGATAATGAGGGAGGTAAAGACAAAAAATGACCAGATATATCACTTCTCTTTGTATAAAGACTGCTTTTTCCTAAGAAAATATTTTTTTTTAATCTTCTTCTCCACTAGACTCTGTCCATTTTATCTTGTAGATATTTAGTTAAGTCTAATTGTCATCATGGAAGAAGTACAGGTACACATCTGACAATAATAGGACATAGTTTGAAATTCAGATTCATTCTAGGGACACAGTGCCAGTACTGGAGAGAATTTGGTAGCTAAGATTGATTTTTTAGTTATAAAATTAAACACTGGAAATTAATAAAATTTTCCTTCTTTGGCTTGTGTCTATATAAAGAGTAGTTTAAGTTTATTTGTGACCTTTCACTTTCCTGAGGTAGTAGGTTTGACTGTAACTTGTCATTGCCACTTTTTCACTAGGTCTAAAAACTACATATATAGAAAAGCAGATGCTTTAAGCAGAGAAGTTGTGCTATTCTCTCTCCAACTCTTTTTCTCATAGCAAGCAACATCATGTCTCAGCATGTGTCAAAGTAAACCAAACCATGAAGAATTTATTTTAAGGAAGTGGTTGAATTGTGAATATCACATAAAGTTGACAATATCAGTCATTTCAGAAGACACTTGCTACAGCACAGGGCACCTTGCTCTATAGCTCCTGTCACAACTCAGCAAAATACAGGGCTCCATGCCCTCATATAGAGGGAGGAGTTAAACTCATTGCTTAAATGTTGTTATTTCTATCTCCTACTTACAGATGCTTTCTGTCTCTGAAGATCTCCTTACCTTCTCCTCTTCAAATACTGCTCCTTGCTTTTGCAGATCTCTTTGGTGGCAGTGTTTGAGTAAGGAACAAGCTGTAATTATGTCTTCAGCTGAGACCACAAAACACAGCCTCTGTGGCATAAGAATAGAAAATTAAAATGCATACAGCATATGTGCTATTGTGCAATTTTATTTTTAAAGTTCCAATAGTATGCTGGCAAGTCATTGTGTGCTAGTAAAATGTAGACATCATCCAAACATTTCTAAGCTCAGTATGTCATTTGCTTGTACTTCTTTCCATAATTTATGTTCTTGGTCACAGAACTGAAGACTAAAGTGTCAAACAAGGACTTGCACACAGACATTTCAAAATATGGTAACCTGCCTTTTCAGACTTTTGGTGAAATAGAGAATCAAAAAACATTTTCCTTTTGTACCTATTCAAGCTAGAATATTTCTCATTAACATCTCTACTGCCAGTGTTATCTACGAAAGACCTTTGTAATTTCATACTAATAGAGAAATTATGGAAGTTGATCATTACACTTGAACTGGTATCTTGAAAATCCATAGGCGTTTTGTTTCTGGACTTTATTCTGAATGACTTCCTGATTATCATTTTAGTTATCCTGATGGAAGCCACAGAACTCAGATCTACAGATGCTTCACACAACACAGACTCACCTTGGAAGACTTTTTCTCCGGCCGATAAAACTGAAATTTGAAAATGAATCACTGCATTTTTGTATACAAGCCATTACTGCTATTTTTCTTTTGTTAGTAGCCAGTGGGAGTTATGAACCATTACTGCAGTAATTTCTTTTACTTGTTGTTTTTATTGGCTGGTTTTTTGTACTACATTTTGTAAGGCTAGAGTTGAGTAACAAGCAAGTGAGCTACTTTGTTCTCTTAAGTTACTATCACATAGCGTGAAATGAAAAAATAAAGTGAATATAATTCATGTGTTGATAGCTAAAAAAGACTTTGACACTTGAAAATTGTCACATTGGTTCTGTTTAAAAATAAAGATATGGCATATTATAATTTATGTATCAATGTGTCTTGGAAGTCTGAATAAAAGTACAGTCATTTTAACAGAAATGTTATTAATAATATTGTATTCTGTAAATGTTTTCCTGTAGTGGTTTTCAGTGTTAAAGTCAAAATATGGTTTTCATTCTTTTCCTACTGCTTGTCTTCATCTCGCATCCTCCAGCTGCTACCTTTTCAAACAACCTGCTGTCTAAATGCTGAGACACATTTGTTTGGTGGAGGAGGAATGATAAGATCTGAAGTTAGTGAGCAATCTTCCTGGTGGTGAAATGATGTCTTGCTCCCTCTGTCTGGGTATATGGGTTGGTAGTCACAGGAATAAACTCACAAACCATGCAGTATGGTTTTGTTTTGGGCTTGTTTGTTTGTTTGTTTGTTTCCCTTCCTGAAAACTAAGCAGCCACAACATACTATCAGCCTCACGCTGTTTCAGTGGAACTCCAGCTCTATTCTGTACAAAGCAGATATGTAATGTAAATATGCATACCCAGAGTGCATCTATGAAAAGTTTAGAGTGAAGAAGCATTATTTGAATTGTGGTAACGTGTGGAGGCATTGTGACCACCGGATGAGGGAAGGGCACAGTACAATTTCCTTCCTTCCTTCCTTCCTTCCTTCCTTCCTTCCTTCCTTCCTTCCTTCCTGCCTGCCTTCCTTCCTTCCTTCCTGCCTTCCTTCCAATGGTCTTCCTTCAAAAGCACTTTTTCCAAGACATTGCTTGGCCTGCCATTATCCTCTGGATGTGCCTCTTCACCCTGCCAGAATGCCTCAGACCCCAGTCTACACAAGCTACTGTCAGCTGGTAGTTCGGAGCTCACAGGTCTATCTGAGATATAAGAAGGGTTCCTTCAACCCTCAACCACCCCCACTAGCTCTGACTGTCCCTGAGATGGAAACAGCCACCTTTAGAATTACTTCCAAATCACAGCCAAAGAAGATATTTTTATCTCTCAATAAGATATGCATACATTAAATTTTTCCCAGCTGTGCAATGTGCTTAGTTATAATGATGTTTTGTTTGAAAATATGGGAATATTCAGAAACTAATCATTGTATTTAGCACATAAAAGAATTTTTTCTTATATATTTGAAAACATGTCCTGTCCTATCAACTTGTGACTCACACC
Organism: Phainopepla nitens; assembly: GCA_013400175.1. NCBI lineage: Eukaryota > Metazoa > Chordata > Aves > Passeriformes > Bombycillidae > Phainopepla > Phainopepla nitens. The sequence goes on along the minus strand of VXBQ01007566.1, from coordinate 453,643 downwards.
CTAGGTGAGCAAATATGCTCAGTGATTAACTGGTAAACTGATTAAATTTTATACTGAAAGATTAGGTTGTTTGTAAGTGATTCATGCACCTCCTATAATGAGGCAGGTAGTTGTCTCCAAAAACACCAAGTCTGTTTTGATCCTCCAGATATTTATTTCTCATTTTTTGAAAAGTGAGATTGAGCAGCAAGAGGTGATGGGCTATAATTTTTTTTTCATCCCTATATCACCACAGCATCATCATCAAAGTAATCATGATTTTTCACCAGCAGATAACCTCAGGCATTTTGAGAGATTGTTTTTATTTTTGAGATTTTAAGATTAATTTTATTGCAGAAAATCTGGAAACATAGCTTCACGATTTCAGTCAGTTCATTACTAAGATTACTAGTTTTCTCTGTACAGCAAAAATTAAGTGATGTTATAAAACAAATATAATTTCCATTAATGTGAGGATGTACTGCTAACATGAAAACTGATGGACCCAGTTATTCTCCTATGGCCATGACCCCTCTCTAGCTTTTTGCTATGATAGTGATGAGCTCTGTGGAGGAGGCACTTTCAAGAAGATCTTAAGAGCTTGTCACTCTCATTTTGATCCTAATCAGAATTTTTTTCTTTCTCTATTTTGGTCTGCAAATATAATTTTGCTTCAGCAATTTTAGTGAAGTTTCAGCATGTAATTTTTATCTTTTTCAGTGTTGACCTAATTGTTAAAAAAACACCCTCGGCAGTTCTAAGGGGGTTCTATGCCCAATGTCCCATTAAATGTTGATCACATAACCTGCTGCTGCATTTTATTTTTTTCAAGTGAAACATATGATTGCAATATAGTATCAAAATGAAACTATTAAGAAAATATCTGATTATGGCTTCATTTTTGTGAAGGAATTAACATGTACTCTGAATTGATTCTGCTTCAGAATATCTGTGAAAATGCACAGGTATGAGTCTCTGGTTTGAATATGAAATAATTTTACAGTAACATTTCTAAAGACAGAAAATCCAGGGAACTAAGTCATTCCTTTAAGCCTTGATGCATCTCTGTTCCCTTCCTGTATTAGAGGTGGCGGTTACCAGCTTACTGCAGTGGCATCTTTTCTTACAAGAGCATTGCACAGGATGGTAACAAGCCTGAATGTTTTTTTCTCGGTAAGGATATTTAGCCTCATTGGAGTGTCAATATTAAGCTCACAAAGAGTAAAATAATTGACTTGATTGCATAAGAGATAATAAAAACAGCAGCACTGTATAGTTTTTCAAACATAAATATACTTCATCTTTGATCTGCAGGACTTCCTGGCAAGGAAGTCACCAAATCAAAAATAGGTATGGAGAAACAGTCACTATTGTCAAATTACTGCTTTTCATGCAGAGATAAAATCACAGTCATGTCTATAACTTAGCTGGTGCATAGCTAAGCCACACTACAGTGAAGCTAAACTGTGGAAACCAGTATTGATCTTCTGTCGCTAAGCACACAGACTTTTATTTTCTGCTGAGGTAGAGGCTACAGAAAGACCTTTACTGTCTTTTCATTTCTATCTCCAGTTGCTCATTGTATCTCATCAACTGAAGATTACTGTTCCTACACTTTTTCCCTGTGTGAAACTTTCCCCTATTCTGTTCCATAAAAATTCAACCAAATTCAGCCACGCCACCTGCATAAACTATAACTTAGGCTGGGTTGGGTTGGGGTTTTTCGGTTAGTTGTTTGGTTGGTTATTTTTTGGGGGGCTTCTTGGTTTTGTTTTTTTTGGGTTTTTTTTGGTGGTGTCATTTTTCTTTTTTTTGTTTATTTGTTTGTTATGGTTTTTTGTTTTGGTGAGTTTTGATCTGTTTTGGTTTTTTATTTGTTTGTTTTGTTGTGCTTTTGGTTTGTTCTCTTTTTTTTTTTTCTCAGAATGCTAGCATCAGTTGTCTTACTTGAGCAATTGAGGAAGGTGAGAAATCTGAGAACTTCCAATGGAGTGGTAGCAACAGACAGGTGATGAGAAAGAGGGAAAAAACAGTCAATCAAAAAGATGTTTTTTCAAGCAAAATTTTATCCAAGACTTGGAATATAGGGATGTTATTATGGTACCTCTCTCTAAATGTGCTGTATTTGTGTTAAAAAAGAAATAGTTTTTGGAAAATAGACCAAAATCATCAGGTTCACTTAACCTATTGTTCCTTAATAAGAATGTTTTATTTTTGCACTAAGCAGTTTTAGCTCATAAATTAAATTTTGACAAATTGGGTTAAAGCACCAAGGAGGTTTTATGTCTTTAACTAAATATAATATTAAATTTAGTGAAACTAAAATGGAGTTGTTTTCTTGAAGACCTACAAACCTCCTCGTGCTGTAACTCAATTAAATTATAACATTACAACATATAAAGCTACATAAAATAGGTATCTGTTAAGTATCTATTAAATTATTTTACTTCTGTCAGCCTCTGGACCATCCATAGCTCAGATTTTCTTTTTATTTTTGTAATGGAAGAAACATAGATGTTCCTCTTTAATGCATGCTAAGTAGGTTTACCTAGGCTTTTATTTAAAATATTTATATTTCTTTCTTTACTTTTTTGTCAGGAGCTTATTTTTGGTTTGTCTTTGCTTTATTATGTATTATAATTCGTTATTGAACCAAAGGATGGCTGAACTCAGGAAACCATAATACTAAAGGTTTAAAAAGGAGAAACATATGAAGAGAAGGCATCAGAAATTATTTTTCAGCGTATAGTGAATCACATATTTTCCCCACTAAAAGCTGATATGATGGAGGTTTGGATTTTTTTCTTTCGACTGTTGGTAGACTTCTTCAGTCAGGTGTTTCAACACAGGTGGACTACACAGGCATTTTCTAACTTTTAACTCAAGGACTCCTGAATGACATAGGATATGTCTTTTTGGGTTGTTCCAGTTTTACTCATGCTGTAACACTGTGTGACTTGTGGTCTACTAAGGTTTGGTTGTAGGATGCTCTTACACACATTAACAGGTATTATCATTCAAACTACTTACTGCCGACATATTGTCATGGCCTCAAATAAAAGGATTTTTTAAAGCTCACTCTTGACGTGGCCCCCGGAGCCCAGCTAGCTCCACGAGTTCCTCTCGGACCCCACACACTCCGGGTCAGCTGAGCCGAGTGTGGGAAACCGCTGCAGCAGGATGTTGTTCTGGTGGCAGAATCTAGAGCCACTGCTCTGCTGGGAAGCACGCCATCAGGGAGGAGGCGAAGAAGAAAGGAGAGGCTCCAATGCTCCTTATGATCCAGGGAAGCTCTATTCTAGAGAGAGAAAGAACAAAAGAGCCCCAAGCACCCCTGTGCACGGGTTTATATATACCAAATTTTTGGGGGGGGTGGGG